>JAGFMF010011574.1:10770511-10956261 GCA_019455555.1 Galemys pyrenaicus
ACAAGAAAGAAACAAAAACCAAAAATGAAAAGAGAAGGACAAACTGGGGACACTTGGTGGGGAGGGAAGAGGGGAAGGGTGGAGGGCAGACGGGAGCACGGGGGCTGAGGTGATGGTGCACTAGTGATATGGTGATGGGGAATACATGGGGACTACAATTGATGTCAAATATATGTAAATTAAAAAATTTATATTAAAAAAATAAAATAAAAATGGGAAGGATGAACTTTGAAGCAATTAGGGTCCAGACTAACATTTATTAGGTACTTACTAGTAAGTACCTTACTAATAGGTACTTACTATTAAAACACTATAAGCATGATTTGTACATGACATCATTTGAATTCAAGAGATAAGTCTCTGTATTAGGCCTGTGGGAGGAGATATTAATTAGCCATAGTTTTGGAAACACATCATCTAGTATCTTCTACCAAGTTATTGAGCAATATAGAGCAAGGTTATCAAACTCCACTAGAGCCTTTGTGAATTTTTGGCTTAGAAGAATTAAGAGGAGGCAATTTTACGTGTGGACCCATGTCACATAAGCACTATATTTCACTCTGAATAGAAAATGAAATTTTGTAGACATGCCAGGTAATTTAAATAGTTAAGTTTATATGGTGATGCTATCCCCTGAGAGCATTTATTTTATTAAGAAAAAAAAGTAAAACATTATAGATATTTGTCATGTAAGTGTGAAAATGCTTTTGTTTTTGTTTGCTAAGTGGAAGGGGAGTTTAATATCTAAAGTTAATATGGGAATGGGGAAGCTAAAAAGTTAACCTGAAGAAAAATTAAGTAAGAGGTTTTCCTAGAGTCAAGCAAATTTTAAATTTTAGTCTACATTCGTCAAAAAGCTTAATGGAATCACATCTAGATAATTCCAACAAATAAAATAAAGAGGCACAATGGGGAAAAAAATGTGCATACTGCACAAATGAGTAAGAATCAATAATGCACACTCTAGGTGGAAAAAGACTGTCTTTCAAATGCATGTTTTCAAGAGAAGTTATTACTAGAGTGATCCAAAAGGAATTCATTGAATCATTACAAATGTATTGCATATCTATCATGCACAGCATCTGGGGTCTGCTACAACTAGCAATTACTCGCTCCTCAGACTAGACAATGAGATTAAAGCTTCAGGATGCTGAAAACAGAAAGAAACCAGAAAATCTGTATAATTCCTTAGCATTTAAAGGACAAAGTATTCCTTTAAATTATTGAGCATGATTTCCAAACCAAGAGAACTTTGTAGTGGGTTGAATGATGGCTCACCCAAAATGGGTGCATGTCCTAATCTCTGGAACCTGTGAATATAATCTTTAGAAAACCAGAAAATCAATGCATTATTTTCAGTAACCAGCCAGGAAGTCAGCCAGCTATCTGTCAGTCAGGAAGGACATGTAGGAAGTTATACCACTATTTCTAATAATACAGGAAGTCAAACAGCAATTCCTGTAATAACTGGTGCCAAAACGCCTGTGCTTGGCTAATAACTGACATTGTTTATAATTTGAATTCCAGCTCTAACCTGGACCAAGCAGAATGTCAAATACACAACTTTAGCCAATCACATAGGATTCCCTGCTTCTTTGGGTCTACCTACAACTTTCCCATGCTAACAGCCTCCATCAGGGCATATCTGAAGATGTCTGTTTTCCCACTATAAAGTTTACCCATTCTTCTGCCTGAGTTTCTGCCAAAACACAGGAGTGAGGATGGGGGCTGACTCCCTTGTAATTTCCTTGCTTGTTCTTGTGTGGTTGGTCTTATTTCCACACAGGTGTCCTTATACCCAAAAGATAGCATGTAATATGAGACTCAGATATGAGTCTAAAGACATGGGCCCTAAGTCATGCAGTCCAATCAAGAAATACCTAGAGCCACTGAAAGCTCTAAGAGGCAAAGACATCTCTGAAGGCAGCACAGTCCTGACAACACCATGAGAGAATACATTTATGTTGTTTTCAAGCCATCCAATTTGTGGTAATTTGTTATGGCAGCCTTAGGGAATTAATGTTATCTATCTTTTCCTGAAGGGAGTCATAAGGCTTAGTATAAATAGCTTAAAAACACTTCTCTTACACTCACACAAAATCTTTTTTAAAGTTCCAATTATTCTGATTTACATAGTGACACAAGAATATCTGGAACTTCCCCAACGGTTCCCCTTAATAGCCACGCACCATCTCTGCTCTCAAAATACTCTATGTCCTTAACATGGAAATAGATATATAGTCTATTATTAAAACATGTAGTACATGCTCTTCCAGCCTACCTACACTTTAACAAATTTACTCACTCTATTTCCCTTATAAGTTTCTAATTCTCTTATCACGCTGAATGTTCATGATTAGAAAGCTACTCTCTAGTGAGTCTGTCTACTTCTACTCCTATCAGTGAATTATACAATCTGATAATGAGTTACTTGTGTTTGTTCCCAAACCTGTTTATGCTAGTTCTACTAGTTATTGTTCTTCCATAATTTACTTAAATATTATGAATACGTATGAAATAATGTAGAAAAAGTTTTTCTTTGAAATTTGATTAATACTTTAAAAAGTTATTTGAATATGTGAAGTAATTATAAAAAATATAAGAAAGAAAACTGTACTCAGTGTCACAAGTGCTTTTAAATTATTTTCCTCTTATATGAATGAAATCTTGGGAAATGCTAGCTGATGGTTTAGAAGTAGTTATATATACTACTATTTGCAAATAAAGGGCCTCGGATTTTTGATTGGCAAATAAGATTTTAGAATGGCAAAAAATGTATAAAGTATTTGTGTTTTTTCATAACTTTCTTAACTATTTTTAACTGACTTAGATATAATTTATATGCCATTAAGTTCACCCTTAAAATATGTACACTTCAACGTTGAATTAACATTTTCAATTTGTTCCTTGGTTATGGGTCCAGATTGTATCCATGAGATCATTTATTCCATAAGAAAAAATTGCTAAAGAAATAATTTTGTTTGGTAAGAGGACTACGAGTCAAGGAAGGTTATGTTTGAGCTTGAAGGGTTTTAAGCGACAGTTACATAAGTAGGTAAAGGGAAGGGTGTTCTAAGTGGATGGAATAGCCTATGAAAGAATGAAATCACATGGCCTGTCCAATTAAGTTTTTAGTTTGAATGGCTTGGGAGTAGGGAAGATTTTGGTTTTTTTCCAAAACCAATTATGCATCTGAATCATCTACAGATATTAGATCAAAACTAAATAAAACATCAAAGCAAAACATACTCAGACCTGATTCACAGAGATTCTGATATAGATGTTTGAAATGGGGTTCCTGGACTTATTTTTCCAAGTAATACAATCAGGATTGACTGGAGTGGGGTGCTAAAAGGCTGTTAGGAGGTGAGGCTAGGTGTGACAGTGGCAGAGAAAGGAAGGAGACACAGTATAATGAAAAACTCTTCGCTGACAGCTTCCCTACTTTGAAGTATTTTTATAATATTAAACTGCCACTACTGCTGCATGAAACAAAATGACTTTCCACCACTGTCCCTAAAAAGAGATTTTTAAACTTTTGTAACAAAAGATCTCTATTTTGCTTAAAGTAATGCTTAACATAAAACAAGCTCAAAGCAGAAAGTGCAAGTTCTCAACCAGATGTACCAGCAACCACTCATGGTTCTTAATAAATATCTAACAAAAATAATAAAAATGCTATTTTGATTTTTAAAAAAAGTCTACCAGGGATACTGAACAGAAAATCCCTATTCTGGGTTAGTGATTCCATTCACGAGGGAAACTGAAGAGTAGAACTGCCCACCTTGTCTAAACTACATATCAAGATTTGTATTTTTTCAGCAAAGGTTACTCCCTGCAAAGGTTCTTTAGCACTTAGCAAATAAACAATAATGAAGAAGAGGGCTCTCTCCTTCCATCATAACCAGTTTCTTGGGAAGCACCGTTTCTCTTACTTTTTGAAGTTTGGATGTATTTTCTCTTTCACCAAGCATCCACCATCCACACTATAGCTGTTCAATATAAAGACATGAATGCCATGCATAATGACAGCAAATAAAGAACGTCAATTTGCACTTTCATCGGGATTCAAGGGGTCCTTCTACCTATATACTAGTAGCACATATTTTTAAAAGGGCATACAGGGGTATTATCTGTCCACACAAGTGAAAGAGCTGTAGAGGGCTGGTCCAGTTGGCATTCACACGCACAGCCTCTAGGCAAAGGAGGTGTCAACCAACTTGTTCCTGGAAACAAACGAAAGCAGTAAGTAAATGAATACACAAACAAAACCACCCCACCTACCCCACTCGAACACTGGATGGAACACTTCGCCAAGTGCTGACGTAATGAATTCTCCGCTGAGCTCGGACCACACTGCCCCGTCGGCGAGGAGACCCGGAGCAAGGGGTTCCATTCTCAGAGAGCCTCCAACTACCCGTTCTCCGCCCCGCCCGCGTCCTCCGCGAAGCCCACCGCCGGCTCCTCACGCCAACCCTCGGGCCCTGCCTCCCAGCTGCCGCCCCCGCCCGGCTCCGGCCAGAGGGCAGCTCCGCGTCTGGGGCTCCCGTCCCTCTTCCTCCACCGCCGCCGGCTGCGCGCTGGGCCAGCCGTCCGCACCCGGAACTGCTCAGGCCGCCACGGGGCGCGAACGCGTAGTTCCGCCGGGGATTTCCCCGCTCGCCCAGCTCCTGCCCGCGGCGGCTCGATCGCCGAGTCCGGCCCTCAGCTGCCGGCCGGGCCGCAGCTGTCCGGCGGGCCGATGCCAAGCGGGGGATCCGTCGGGAAGCTGTGAGGTGCCTGAGGTGGGACGAGCCGCCAGCCGCCACCTGCCGGGCGCGAGGATCGACTTCAGACGCCCAGGGATACGCTCGTGGCTTCCGGTTTCTCTCGGGCTCCGGGGGCAGCGGGACGTAGGGGCGGGGGCGGGGGAGCGGCCGAGCGCGGCTCTGGCTTCCCGAGCCCGGGATTGCAGCTGGGAGCGCAGGAGGCTGGAACAGCCCGAGGGGCGGGAGGGGGCGGGAGGGGGCGGAGCCTCCCCACCCCTGCCCGCCCAGCTCGGAACCCGAGGGAGGCGTTCAGTACAACTTTGCAAAGCGAGAGAGAGCCGGCGCTCACCCCTCTCTTTTCAGTGCCCTTCAGAACTGGCGAGATGAACCCCAGCCGCAGCGCAGTACGGTAGGGAGCGGAAGTTGGGAGTGTTAGCAGGAGAAAATGGGTAAAGGGGGGACCCTAAAGAGCCCCACAGCGTGAGGTGGGAAGGCAGGGGCTGAGGGTGCTGGAGAGGGGAGAATAAGAAAGTAGGAAGAACCAAATCTGATCCAGTGCCAGTTGTTTTGTGACGATTGCCATATCTAGAGGACTTTGTCGATCCTGGAGGGAAATCTATCAGTCATCTATCACATTTTTTCCCTTAAAAATTCGATTTTTTAAGCGCAGCTCCGTTTAGCTATTCAACTTAAGCCCCTGGTCTTTCATAGAAAAGGGTGTGGCCTGACACGTCAGTCACGTCAGAATTAATGATGTATCACATCGACACCCTGTAATTAAAAAACAGGACCTTGTCTAAGTCAACAAGTAATTCCCTGCTTAAAATTTGCTATTTGGAAACCACCATCACCACCCAGAGGTTCGGGTGGAAAGTGTACGGATACTTTTGCAAAATGAATTAAAATATGACTTTGCTTTAATTGTCATGATTCTCACATGAAAAATAAGTGCACGAGTTGAGAAGGGGTCCAAATATACAATTTTGGTTATTTTTTGCTTCTATGTGTAGTCTCTTTAATTCAAAGATCATTAATTTTAAGTTTGTAAAACTCACCTTTTAATTAAAAAATTATTTTCTTTCTTTATTTGTATATATTTTACCTCATTGTTCATTTTTTTTTTTTTTGTACAATGTTTGCTTTCTCGTCTCAGGTGTAATCCCCATAAAATTCCCGCCACCAGTTTACCCATGCACCATCACCATATCCCTTGTGCTCTTCCTTCCCCCGCTTTGATTCCTCCCCTGCAGAATGTCTCTGATTTATAGTTGCCTGTTAATTTTTTAATTGTCATTTTCCCCAGTCCCTTATTTGGTTCCCTTATATGCCTCCTATAAGTGAAACCATACAGTATTTTTCTTTTCCTTCTGACTTGTTTCACTGAGCATAATATAATCCCTTTTAGCTTCATCCACATCGCTGTGAATGGTATGAGTTTATCTTTTTTTGATTGCCGAATAGTATTCCATTATGTATATATACCACATCTTCATCTCTTTTTGGGCATTTAGATTGTTTCCAAGTCTTCCCTATTATAAATAGTGCTGCAATAAACAAAGGGGTGCAAGTATCCTTTCGAATTAATGTTTCTGTGTTCTTTAGGTTAGATTCCTAGGGGTAGAATTGCTGGGTCAGATGGTAGTTCAATTTTTAGTAGTTTGAGGAACCTCCACAAAGAAAAGCCACTTTTTAAAATTGAATCAACATTGACTTAACAGCACTGCCTGTGATTCAGAGGCACAGGATCACACTTCCTCAAATACCCATCCCCACACCACACCTACCACCAAGGCACACAGTCCTCCCCAAGTCCTCTCCATACTTTGCCCTGTACCTACCTCATCCAGGTCTTGTAACCTTAGATTTCTAGGGTTTGTTACCGGTTCAGTTTTGTATGACTCTTTGGTTTGTTTCTCCATATTCCATATATAAGTGAAACCACTGTTATTTGTCTTTTTCTTTCTGAGTTACTTTGCTTAACATTCCCTTCTCCAGTTCCATCCATGTTTCTACAAATAGAAAGAGTTTATTTTTTTTTATAGATGAGCAGTATTCCATTGTGTGTATATACTACATGTGTCTAATCTACTCTGCTATTATGCACATAGTTGTGAGTTGGCTATTGTAAATGATGCTTCAGTGGACATAGGAGTGCACATATCCTTTTGATTTAGAGTTTTTGCACTCTTTGGGTCGATCCCTAGGAGTGGAATTGTTCAATCATATAGTGGATTTATTTTTAATATTTTGAGAAACTGCTGTACTGTTTTCCATAGTGGTTGGACCAGTCTACATTTCTACCAACAGTGTGCAAGGGTTTCTTTTCCTCCATAGCCTCACATTACTTGTTATTATTTCTGGTCTTTTTGATAATGTGTCATTCATACATATCACATGTGTGATATAGTATCTCTTTGTATTCTGATTTTCATTTCCTTGATGTCTTCATCAGATAAGTGTCTTTGTAGTTCCTCTGAGTTTGGGTACATTTTTAGATCAATGATTTTTTTTTTATCCAGTTGCATAATTCTGTTTAACTATAATAAGTCTGATCATGTTTTTGTACCCTTACTTACACTAATTCTTCTTTACAGATGAGTTTTCTGGGGCAGAGAAATCGTCTTTGAAAAACTTCATACTGTATTGAAGATGGCAGAAGCAGTGTTGATTGATCTCTTTGGCTTGAAATTGAACTCTCAAAAAAACTGTGACCAGACATTACTGAAGACCTTGAATACTATTAGGTACCACCATGCTACCAAGGCCAAGTTCTTTTGCATAATGTGTTGCAGGAATAACATTAGCTGTGAAAAGGATGGTGAACATGATCATTGTGAATTAGAAACAAAAACTGGATTATTAACTCTCTTGAGAGAATTTGAGACAGTTAGCAATCCCAAGTTGGTTGCCTCTTTGTATACCATTAAACAAAAAATTGATGAAAAAAATCTGAACACCATTAAAGTAATTGTACCTATACATCGGAAGACATTAATGAAGGCTTTCATTGATCAACTCTTCACTGATGTTTACAATTTTGAGTTTGAAGATTTACAGGTGACCTTGAGAGGAGATCATCTGAAACAGTCCACTGATATAAAAGACATCACAGCTCAAGAACAAGAAGCAGTTCAGAATGAAATAGAAACATATTTGAGAAGTCTGCCAGCTCTGAAAGGAGAATTAACCATTATCACATCTCCTTTGATTTCAGGTAGGTTAAATGTCATGTATGTTTTTTTTGAATGCTTGAAATATCAGTTTTTCTTCAGCGTTAGTACATCTCTTTTTCCCCTTTTGTAGACTCTTGTGATTTTGTGTGCTTATTATCATGTCTTGCAATATGGGAGCTTCAAGAATATCCTTGTGGTATCAAGGAGTAAGCCCTTCAAAACTACCCTAAATAAATAAATTTGCTTTATGCAAATTAAGCTTCAAGAGAAGTCTTGCAGCCTTTCTTTAAAATGAGGTTAATAACCTTATGCATTTCCTATTTAGAAATTCTCAACCTTAACTCATTGGTAACTTCATGGAAGAGTGAAATTTAAAAGTCAGTATCTTCTTGGTTAAACAGTATTTACTGTGAGCTATTTGCTGTTGGATATAACAAAGAAAAATGGAACAGAAGATACTCTTTGAAGAGCAGTAAGCATATAAGGAGGATTAAACAAGCACAAAGCAGTATATAATGGCACATGCAGTTAAAAACTGCTGTAGAAACTGGAAGCCAGATAAACAAATGTAGGTCAGAGAAAGTTATACTGAATGATTAGGTTTGTAATACTATATAGTTGTATAGCATACTTTTTTATCTTCACTACTTATCTTTAACAGATATTTTCATACATGGATTTACAACAAGAACAGGTGGGATATCTTACATACCGACTCTTAGCTCATTGAATCTCTTCAGTAGTTCCAGGCGGAGAGATCCCAAGGTTGTTGTTCAAGAAAATCTGCGTAGATTGGGGAATGCTGCAGGATTTAATGTGGAAAAATTTTACCGAATAAAGGTACAATTTTGCTTCTTATTTTGGAACATCTAAAGTATATTATTGATTCTGTTAATTTGAGTACATGCATTTTAATCAAGCTATTTGGCATTTGATGATTTATCTAAAAATTTAGGGTAATGTTTGTGATTGTTTTCTTACCCCTATACATATAACCTAAAGATCAATTCTATGGTATATTTCACCTGTAGCTTCTTACATCTAAAAGTATAGTTAATTTTCAGGAAATATGATACCACTTCCCTTTTTATTTTGAAGAAAAGTTCTTACATGGGGAAAGAGAAAGGCCATTATTTTCTAAATCAACAGGAGGAGGGATATGATCACAATTGAAGTAAAGTCTTGTTACCTACAAAATACTAGCTTTATTTGAGGGGAGGGAGAGTAAAAATACCATTGACATGCTAATTCTCTAACTTCTTTCACTACAGCCTACTCTGTGGAAAGTGCTGCAAGTCCAGATTTATTTATCCATCATCTCTAGTGGGAGGTGTTGTGATGGACTATATTGAATTTTTAAATATGAACGTGTGTTCCTTTGAATAAATATGCAGATATAATACCAAAAGTTAAATGATAAATGAATCTGCTATTTTACCATATATAGAAGTGATACTTAACGAATGCTAGTAATCCTAAACTGGTTACATAACTTTGTACAACATGAGTACTTTTAGAAAAGTTTATGGTATGAGAAATCCTACTTTCAAAATATTTTTATTGCATATCTTTGGTATTAGACTGACCATGCCAGTGATGTCTGGATTATGGAGAAGAAAGAGCCTGAGTCTTATGATGGAATCACCACAAATCAGAGAGGAGTCACAATAGCTGCTCTTGGTGCTGACTGTCTGCCAATAGTTTTTGCAGATCCTGTCCAAAAGGCTTGTGGGGTTGCTCACTCTGGTAAGTGTACTTAATTAAGCATTTAGGATTTTACCAATTTTATAGTACAGGAAAAGTTACAAGTTCTTCGTGGATGGTAGGGCAGAAGTTGTTACTTGGCCTAGTGATTAGTGTAAAGATAGGAGTGGGCTAGCATACTCTTATTATAGGAGCCAGTGGAAGGAGTGCCAAAGTTTAATTACATGAATCAGAATAGAATTCCCAAAGGAAATCGTGCCTATGCTAATTTCTGAATAATGTGTAGTATTTGGCTAGGTGCCTGTGTTTCTCAGCTGGGGTACTGTTAACATTTGGAGCAAGATAATCTTACATTGCAGACTAAATTTGCTTGATTTTGAAATTCTTAATGCCAGCAGAATCCCCAGTTTTTGTAATAACCAAAAGGAAAAAGGAACAAAATTAAAAAGAGAAGAAAAAGCCTTCTTGATGTCCAAACACTCCCCACAGACTGCTGCTTCCTCTGGTTGAGAACCCTTGAAGTCTAGGCAACTGGAAAGAGGAAGATTAGACATGAAGAGTGTGTTCACCAAAATGTAGCAGCATATACAAGTACAAAGTAAGAAAAAGCAAGCTATGTTTGGACAACTGTATTTAGTTTAATATGCTATAGTCTAGTGGCTTTAACCCTAAGTTCTTTCTGGAGATAAGGACCAAGAAGAATTTTTACATGCTGTGTTGTGTTAAGGTTATGCATGGAATTGTGTTTTCTGGAGGTATTAAAAATAGTATTTAGGTTATCCTGTGTTTATGATTCTCTGTGAAATGAGGGATGATTGTCTGGATTTCCTTTTGCTTGTAAATCTATGATGATTTTGTTCTTTAGGCCATAGTTAAATAAAAAAGAAGCTTATGATTCTTGTGACCTAAAGTAATGGAATTGGATGACTAGACTCAGATTTAGTATTTGATATTGTCAAAAGCTATTTAAAATTAGAGTCTTAGTTCCTGGATATAGAAAGGGAATATTATTTATTACTTCTTAGATTGTGAAACATATGTTTTAAAATATCAAATATAAAACTGACAAAATAAATCAGTCTTGAAAGAGAATAAAGTTATTGTCTCATGCTTCCTGATTTCAAAACTTATTACAATATGTACTACTATAGTACAGTAATCAAAAACAGTATGGTAGTAGGATAGAATAGAGGCCAGAAATAAACTGTTACATTTATGGTGCAGGCATTCTTGACAAAGTACCTAGGTCATACAATGGGGAAAGGAGTCTCTTTAACAAATGACACTGGGAAAGCTGAATATCCACATCCAAAAGAACAATGTAGAACCATTTTCTTACATCGTATGTAAAAAATACTCAAAATGGATCAAAGTGTAAATATTAGAGTTAAAACTATAAAAATCACAGAGAAAATATTAAAATTTAAAACTATTCAAATCAGAAAACACAGCCAAGAGAGGAAAAGGCAACCCATGGGATGGAAGAAAATACTAGTCAATTCCTATATCTGAGAAGTGGTTAGTGTCAACAATATGTGAAGAACTCCTACAATTCATTAACAACTACAGAAAGCCCATAGGAAGTTAATATAAAAATGGGCAGGGACTTAAATAGGCATTTCTCTCAAGAAGATAGACAAGTGAACAACAAGCATATGAAAGATGCTAAATATCACTAATAGAGAAATGCAAATCAAAACCACAATATCATTCCATTTATATATGTATGTGGAATATATATATGTGTATATATACACACATGTATAAACGAAAGTAGGATCACACGATATTTCTGTTCTGTGCTCATAGCAGCAATATTCACAATAGTTAAGAGGTAGAGCCAATCCAAGTGTCCACTGGTGGATGATGGATAAACAAAATGTGCTATATACATACAATCAAATATTATTCTGTCTTAAAAATGAAGTAATTCTTGACATATGTTGCAGCATTAATAGACGTTGAGGATTTATGCTGAATGGAATAAGGCAGTTACAAAAAAAAAGAAAAACTGTGTGATTCCATTTATATGAGGAATTAAATCCATAGAAGTGGAAAGTAGAAGCCAAGGTCTGGGAGAAAGCCGAATGGAGAATTATTTTTTGATGGGTACAGAATATCAATTTTTCAAGATGAAAAAGTTCTAGAGAATGGCTTTATAATAATGTGACTATACTTAACATTACTGAAGTATACACTTAAAGATGTTAAAATGGTAAATTTTATGTTCTATGCTCTTACACATAACTTTTAAAAATGTAAAAAAACAAAGTGAGGGAACTAGAAAAGACTTAGGAAGGTCTTTAGAAACTAAAAATATAAAAATATAGAACATATTTAAAAGGAAGTGGAAGGGACCTTCCATTAAATGTCTTCTGTATTGGGTGCTTTGCATAATATACTTCATTTAAAAATCAATATTTTACTTAGTTGAATTAATTTTGTGATTTACTTACTATTTCTGGACTTTGAAATATACAGTGACTGCTCATTTTTAATTTATTTAAAAATCAAGGTGAAATTTTGTTGTGTTTTAACTTTCCTTATCTCTTTTTCCTCCTACTCACTAGGTTGGAAAGGTACTTTGTTAAGTGTTGCAATGGCTACAGTGAATGCGATGGTATCAGAATATGGCTGTAGTTTGAAAGACATTGTTGTTGTACTTGGACCTTCAATAGGACCTTGCTGTTTTACTCTTCCAAGGGAATCAGCAGAGGCATTTCATAATCTTGATCCTGAATGTGTACGGCTATTTGACTCACCAAATCCCTACGTTGACATCCGTAAAGCGACAAGGTATGTTTGATTTCATTCCAGAAATGTAAGTCTGCTTATTGCCTACTGCTTCTGCAGTGAACAATTTGTAACACCAAGAAATATTCAGGAAGCAGATATATATATATAAGTAGCTCCACACGTATGCACAAAAGTTCATTTAAATAAAATCTGCTCTCACTTATGTTTGAATGGCAGAAATTTTATAGTTTAGTATCTCTTACTGATTTAAAAGTGAAAAAAGAAACAGTTGATATACAGTTTAAAAGATCTCCTTAAATTTCATATGAAAGAAATGACATATACTTCAGACTTTCCTCGGCTAAGTTCTCCTAAATATAATAAACTATCAGGAAGTTTGTGCTTTAAAGTTAATTATTGTCTAATTAGTAGATGAATATATTTTTAGCAAAAATATTACATAATACAAATACAAAGTTGCTTTGAAGATTTTATGATACCTTGCATTTTTGAATTTATGAAGATTTGCTATTAATATCTGCTAGAGATTATTTGTCATTTCTACAACAGAAAATAGATGTCTGATTGCAATCATGTTTCCATTTCAGTCAGCAAAACCTTGTCCATATTTTGATTCATTTAGTACTTAAGTAGAAGGGATTGAAATTGATTCTTAAATGTGACTTGTAGAATTAAGTATCACCCATTTATAGTCATACTTCATAGCATAAAGTATTTGTGGAAAAGCAAATTGCCTGTGAAAAATCTGGTTAGTTAACAGGAGGAGAGGAGATGGGAAATGTAGACATGATCTGGATACAAAATTTTATAATCACAATCAAGTACTTACTTGAGAAGAAGCTTCTGAAGTTATCAGAATATTTGTAGGTCATTTGATTCAGACAGTACATACAGATCATGTCTGCAGGAAAGTATAGTAGATTGTAGAGTTTATGAACTTAGGTGATAATACTTTGCTATCTTTTGAAAAATCTTTATCCTAAGGATTCTTCTAGAACGGGGAGGAATTCTTCCACAGAATATTCAGGACCAGTTACAAGATCTCAATCTCTGTACAGCCTGCCACCCTGACAAGTTTTTCTCCCATGTCCGAGATGGCCTTAATTTTGGTACACAAATTGGCTTCATATCAATTAGAGAATGAGGTAAAGTAGGTTCTCTCTCCCTGTTACCTTCCTGCCCTCCCCTCTCTTCTTCCTCTTTCCACCTTTACCTCCCCTCATTTTAAAAAACAAGTAATTATATGTTTTTACTTCTTTATTCCTATGGGAAGAATTATTTCTACTTTTTATTGACTAGTGGTAGAAATTTAATATTCAGTGACATTCTAATACAGACAGCAGTCACTCCTTTTCCTAGTAAATGAAGAATAATTAGGCAGGCATTATGAGAAGTATAAAATGTATTCATTCAAAAATCCTGTCTATACGTAGATACAGATAAAAAGTAAACCCTATTTATCTTGCCTGTGTACTTGATAGCTGTATATTTCCTATTACCTTTCTTTTTGTTACTCTTGTGATTCTTGGGAAGGAATTTCTGTATAACAATTCTAACATGCAGAATAATAAGAAACCTTCACTAATTTGGTTTTCAGTGAATTTGATTATAACATGTTGACTACTCTTCCTTAAGGGCCAACTTGTAAATATTTTAGGCTTTGTAGACATACAGTCACTCTCTTAACTCCTCAGCTCCACTATGTAGAACAAAAGCAGACCAGGGCAATACAAATGAGCATGGCTAGGTTTCAGTAAAAGTGTATTTATTAAAAACAGGTTGGGCCCACAGGCTGCAGTTTGCTGACACCTGGTCTACAGTCATAGAACAACACTGAATGTCATTTCATTCACTGTGTGTTTCTTAGAGATAGTTCTATTTGAGTTATACAAATATATTTCATGACAGTAATTTGCACTGACCGTTTAACACATATCTGATTTTTCTTAAGGCTACCTTTTACCTGATTAATATTAGTTTTAGCTTTCACAGTGTCTAACTCTTTAAGACTTAATGATCCTTAGCTTTGTACTCTAATAGCACAAGTATGTGTCTCATATTTGATTTTTTTTTTCAGACACTTGATGGATTTTTGCCTGTTTCCTGCTTCTTTCCAAACTGACAGCGAGAGAAGAATTTAGCTATCTGGTTTACTTAAAGATGAAAGGACTACAATGATAATTCATCTGTAGGATGTACTTTCACTGTTATCCAAAGATAAATGATTATTTTTTTGATTTTTAACAATAACTCACAAAAATCAGTGTGATACAGCTTATGTGTTATAAAGATGAGTATTATTCTTAAAGTTTGTTCTCTGTGTTACATGAATCAGGAACAGGTGAACAGGTCTCTTCAGCTCAGTGTGTACTGTGGAGCCTCTGTCAAGCATTGCTGGAAGTACAGGTGAAATAAAATTGAATAACACTTTTCCTCTTGAATCAAATACAGTTGAGAAAAACACTTCTAACACTTTAATAGCAGTTGAAGAGTAAAAAGGAAATTCTGTCTGGAAAGCAGGATAGAGAATGTATCATATATCATTTACAGAGAACATAAACCCAAAAGATCTACCAGACTTTTGACAGATAAAGAACAACCATAACAAGTAGAGACAACACCATGAACTAAGGGAAGGAACTGTTCTATAAAGAGAAGGGTATGGGCAGAAGTTACTAGAAAAACAGGTTGGAAAGAAATTAGTAAGGGCCTCAAATGCCATTTCAGGGAGTTTGGAGTTTATTTTCTAGTTACAGAGTAGGCATTAAAAGCAGGGGAGTGTTTTCATCTCCATGGTATATTTAACAAGGTTATATTTAAATTATGAAAGATTAGAAAAACTAGGAGTTAGTCAGATTGTTTCAAAAAGTAGTAATCAAGCTGGAAATAGGACAGTCAAAATTAAAATGGAGAAGAGAATAGATGGATTAGAGGTACATTTCAGAGGTAAAGTTAATAGATCCTATTAATAAATGTTGAGAGATGAGAGGTGCAGAAAATGGAGAAGTCATCAAAGATGCCAAGGTTTCTATTCAGCTGACACCAACAGTGGCAGTAAAGGCAGTCCAGGGGGTTTGAGGTGAGGGATTTGACACAGAGACTGTACTACTTCCAGATGGAAATACTTAGTCAACAACTATAAATGTGAACCTGGGACTTAGGAGGGAACCTGGAAAAAGACACTGTATTAGAAGTTGACTAGGCAGAGATGATGCCAAGTGCATTGGGGTAGGCTGAATCATCTAGCAGAAATACAGGGTGAGATAAGAAAAGGAGGCCCAAGGATGAAACCTCATGTAGCACCTGCATTTGAAAAACAGGTAATGGACTAGTAAAAAAGATTATTCCTAGAAGAAAGGAAAAAACAGAGGATAACTATTTTGAAGAAAGAATCCAGTTAAGATGTGAGAGGAATACAAAAAGAAATCTTCAGAGTTAAAATGAGGACTGAGAAACTAAGGGGTTAATAACCACATTGGGATGTTCTTTAGGCAGTAGCAGTGGATCAGATATCAGCACATCCATAATGTATAAGTGTCAACTCTTCTGTGGCGGCATTTATGAGAGTAAATAAAAGTACTGGAAGGGCTCTTAAAGGAAGGGATTCTTTTCCAGATGAGTAGTTTTAATTTTATCTGTAGGCTGAGTAAAGGAGTTCAGCTATTTTTCATTTGAGAAAATTGATACATGATATATATTTTTAATATATGTGAGTTATATCATTGCATTTTTAAAAGACTATTTCTTATGTTTCCTATATGAATATGTTCTAGAACATCAGAAAACTACATTCTTTTGATATTTACAAAGGTCCTTCAAGTATGTTGACTCAGTTTATTTTTACAGCTACTCTAAAATAGATTAGGCATTACTATTTTCATTCAGATGAGAAAACAGCCTCATTGAGGTGGAAGTTAAAATAACATAATTTGTGCTCAAGTAGGATTTGAACCCACATCCTGTGGTTCTCTTTTTTCATATTTTACAGTTAATGAAAGCTAAATTAAAGCTAAATTTTTATCTTTGACTTTTTGTTAATATCATTTACATATACACACACACACACACACACATACACCAGTCAGATTCTGTTGAGGTACTACAATTGACTAAAAAAGCAGTCATAGCTGCATAGTGCTCAAGATATTTAATATCCAGTGAAATAGTCAATAGGCAACAATTTCAATACTGTGATGTGTTATAAAGTTGCCACAACCTATTTTAATTCTGTGCAACTCACTAGTCAGTGTAAAATTTAAATGAAATAACTCATTTCTAATTCAGAGAAAGTATTAACACATAGCATGGTACAACAATTTCAAACTCAATCAAAATACTCTTGTTTAAAGAGTAATTTCACACATTAACTTCACACATTGAGAAAAGTTGATATTTTTTCCAGCTCTTCATTGTATGTATATATATATATTTTTACTATAAATGTATAGAGTATTAGGTTGGCACATTTCACTTTATATACCAAAATATTTTAAAACTAAATAAAAATTATGTTTGATTATCTATGATCTTGGGTTGTCTTTATCCAATGCACGTAATGAAAATTTGTCTCTGTGTTGTTTTATTGAGTAAAAGTATTGATTCAGTGCCTCAGAAACAGGATGAGTAAGTTGTTAAATAATCATATTTTCTTACCTCTATAAGAGGTCTCTGTAATGTTGCATAAGGTCTCTAATGCTTCAGCATCTTGTATATAGGTTTGGGGGAGTTAAAGGATGCAGCCACAATGATGACTTTTGATAAATTTTGTTTTCAATCTAAGCACTGCTACTAATTGCACATAGGATATACTGGTTGTCATTTTATTAGAACAATTAAGTTTGTAAAATACAATCACGTCTCAGTTTTTTTTGAGATACTAATTATCAAATTAAAATTTAATTTTCAATTGTGAAAAGTAGCATAGAGATTAAATACACTCTACTGCAGTGCTTTGTAAAACAAATTTTTAAAATGATATTTCTACTACTAGGCAGTATTCTTACAAGTAGTGTTGTTCTTTTTTTTGGTATAAAGTCAATCCAACTTTAATTCCTGTATTTACTTGTACATAATAAAGGGGCATTTAAGTTAATGAGTACATTATTTACTTTTGATGCAACTAATTATTGCTGACATAGATTAAAGAAGTAAGGAACCCACACCCACCTGGATCTCACTTCTATAGAATCTCCACTAATTGCTTTTCTGTAAGTTGATTTGGGGTTTATAACTCAGAGAAAATTCATTCTGTGTGACTGAACCAAACATAAATAATAGCCATGGGTTCAGCAGTTGGAAGATAGGTTGACAATGACATATGCATTCCATAATTTAATATTTCAAAGTAGACTTGATATGTTTTTACTTCTTTATCATAGTTATCCTTATTATGTATCCATCCTAAATACTTATGTGAACTTCTAGAGAATGCCACCAGCCTGTGGAAGTCCAGCACTTTAAACGAAGCCATAGTCCGTTATGTGTGTGTTTATATGCACAGATGTGTGTGTGCTAAGTGACTAACAAGAAATATGCATAGGCATGACATGTAACCTTCTTGCCCAGACTAATTTAAATTCACAAAAACACATGGGATGCAGTAGTACCAGAGGTTTTTTTCTCTATTTGTCCATGTTCCATAGGGCCAATATATGTGCTCATGGGAACTCGGGTCTAGAGCCTGTACATTTCCATTGTCAGCAGCATTTCTAAACTTGTTGTTTCAAAGATGAGGCAGCTGCTGTAAGGAATGCATTGTTCTGTAAGGCATGATTGCATAATGAAGGAAAAAGAAATCTGCCAGTACTGCTTTTTCTGGATTAACACATTTAGTTTGGACTCAGGATGATCACATGTCAACTGTATGGAGACAAACTCTTCACATTCTCTGATGTATTTTCTTTGGACACATACCATATGTTTGTGCCAAGTGCCTGAGGTGAACTATGTTCCTTCTGGATCTGAAACAGTCTTTTATTTAATTCTCAGAAGGCCGAGGAGTCCAGTTATTGTATTTTATTAAACTATTAAAATTTCCAGCAGATTCTATAACTCAAAATACTACATACCATTTTACCAACAGCAAAAGATTATCTCATTTCTTTAGGAACATTTGTAGAAAATAGATTTGTTCATGGTGACAACTGAATTTGGAGTTTTTAAATAGCCTAATTTTCTTAATTCTTAGTTTTATATCACACATTGCTTCTGTTAATATCTTACCAGTATGTCTCTACTCCTTCATATATATAACATATTGTACATCTATATAACAAATATATGGCATTTTTCTTTTCATATAGTTTTTATTTCCCTGCCATTGCCCTTACTTAATCTATGAAGTTTCATATTCATAAGGTAACTTTACTCTGAGTTTTCTACTGTCAAATACATATTCCGACTTGGCTGAAGAATTGCTTGTTAGACATATTCTGTGGACCCCATCAAACACAACATCCTCCAAATTTAGCTCATCATTCCCTCTCAATACCTGTTCCTCTCTGGTGCCCAGATGATTCAATCAATATTCATGCAATTACCCATCCAGACAACCTAATATTCTTGAATGGTTTCCTTTCTTTAGCTCCTTCTCTTCCCAGAATATTGAGTTTGGCAAATCTACCATCTATTCCTGTATCTCTAGTTCAACTGCCACAGACTTTCAGTTCATCATTTCTCATCTATACCATTAGTCTCTAAACTAGTCCGTATTGAATCCCTTCCTATACACACATTAATTGTTCTAAAACACAAATCTGATACCACAAGCTTGAAAATTATTCTATGTCCTGAAAAACTGAATAAAGTTTTTAAGCATTACCATGATCTGCTTTTGCATACCATTTCAATTTTTCATCACCCCATCCCCACTCTATACTACCTTCAGTCTTTCTATACTTTCCAGAATATGGCATTAAGCTAGATCAGACCACAGGTGTTCGTTTCCATTCATACTGACTAGAGTCTGATTTGGTTCAAGGTTACTTTCATTTAGGCTTTTTGTTAAATTAGCAAATAAGCAGTTCCAAGGACACATAAATACAAATATTTCAGTGAATAAATACAGCACTCCACTGTTCCCCAGTTCTTCATGGAGACAGGAGTAAAATTCAGTTTCAAGGTAGAAAAGCATGTAGAATGTCAGCACGTATAGGAGCTCAGGAGATTTTGTTCCATTTGATGAGGTAGGGACCATGTTAATGTTCAAAGGCTAACTGCCATATATGGAAAGGTTTTCTATATCTAAAACATGAATAATTTTATTTCTGTGTCTTTGGTCCCTGAGCTTCTATGCTTCTCTTGCTTCCTCACCCTGTATCTATTCCTGGCTCTGAATGCACAGCAGTTCCACTCTCACTTCTCTTAAATAACTCATAACCAACCTTTAACACCTAGATTAGGAGTCATCTCTTCCAGAACATTCTCCCTAATGGTTCACGTCATCGGCATTCTGTGCTAGCTTTTAACGTACTGATTTTAAATTTTGGTCTGTTTGCTTGCCTACTACCCATTATAAGTTCTATCGGAGTAAGGACAGTGTCTTGCTCATCTTGATATTTTTAGTATTTAGCAAAGCTATTAGTACATTTTAATTGTCTAGTATCTACAGAAGAAAAAGAGGGAGGGAGGAAAGAGAAGGAATCTTTTAAGGGTCCAGTACAAAGTCTGGAAGGATAATAAACTGTTTGGGGGAATATGTATGCACTGCCAATGTTTACCAGGTGCTCTTTTCTCCTCAATATTGAATTTATTGAAATAATATGTTAAAGTAACTCTAAGGAAAGAGCATTTATAATGGAGGTCTGTTTTAAGAGAGTCAGCATGTTTCTTTATTATCATCATTAGAATTTACTGTTTCCAACATGTGTGGCAATATAAACTTTAAAATATTGCTTTAGGATACATGCCTCCTATTGGAATCACGTATGCTAGAGACCAATATTTATTTGGCAAACTGTTTCTTTACAATTCTCTCTATATTTGTCTATGTTCCACTTTCTGTATATATCATTGTGTATAACGTGTTTTTAGCATTTATGTTATATCACACAGAGCCATGGTCCCTTTCCTCATGGAACTTGCCTATTTACTTAACTTTAATAAAAAAAAACATTTAATCAAGTATCTGTGACAGTGACCCAGAGAGTAAAGATCAAGCAAATAATCTTTCCCATGTAAAGTCCAATTTATCAATATGGATAAGTAAAAGAATAGTAAAACAGATTTGCTGCTCCTTTGAGGCAGTTATACACTTTATACAGCAGCAGTTCTCAGCCTTAGTTTCATAACAGAATCACTTAGCAAGTTTTAAAAAACTCTGATGCCTAAGCTACAGGCTGTATCATTTCCATCAGAATCTGGGCATAGGACTAACCATCAGCACATCTGAAAGCTTTCCAGGTGATTTTAGGGTTTAGGCTCTTTTGTTTTTATATCTGCAGTGTTAAGTTGAATTTATTCAAATACTAGTATTATATTAAAAGGCGCTATAAAGAAAGAATATTTGTAATGGTGAGATCTTTAGCCAAACAAGGCTTACCCATTATTAGACTTTACTGTTCACAATTTGTACATTTTCGAGTATTAATAAGTTCAATTTTATCTAAATTTTAAAGCTACTTTACCTAGCTTGGATAAGGCAGGCATTAAGCAACGAGTCTTGATTTTTTTCTATATTTTCCCTAACTTGCTTATTTTTACTAGCTACTTGTGCCAGAACTTTGGTAGCAGGGAAGGAAAAGAGATAGCCTGGGTCCTAAAGTCTTCAACTTACCCCATCATCACCTCCTCCCCACCTCCTGCCCAGACATGCACATAGCTAGATGAAGTGCACTCCAGCTAACTGCTTTACTCCTTTGATGATGCACTCTAGAAAGTCCCCCACTGTTCTGGGCAAAGTCTTATAAATAAGGTCAAATCCGGCTATGAGCCTTCAGATTACAGAAAAGCTGACATATTTTATTTTCGAAGTCTGGGTGTTCAGACTACAGCCTACATATCACTCTCTTCACTGCTATTCCAGGCAGCTCCAGTCTGAGCCAGTTTTCTTTCTTTTAACAAGGGAATATTGGGCCCAGGTCACAGTGCACACAAGCCCTAAACTTGGGAATCACAGGTCAAATTTTGCAAAAATTTCTCAATGAACTGTTCTATGCCCTATGCACCTGGCTCCACTTGGGGCGGTGGGTGTTCTGAAGACAGAAGAGAAATACACAAGACTCTCGCAATGCTCTTTAAAAATATTCTCACCATCTTCCCCATTTGAAGTCTTAATGTCTGCAAAGAAAGGGTTTAGATATCCCAGGAGTTTTCTGGGGGCTACCTCTTGGCAAATTTTGCTTTTTTGTGCCTTATTCCTCTCTAGAATATGGGGCACTGCTTTCAATATTGTTCTTCCCCTCTAGTTAAGAAAAACTAAATAGATACTATTCTGGTTTATATAAACTATTCTTATGAAGCCTGTTTCTAAAAAGAATACTTATAAAAGCACCCAGATTTTAGGAATTGTTAGCATGCTCTGTAGTAATAATCTTTAATCTGTAGTAATAATCTTTAATATCATTTTAAAAAAATCCTTTAAAAAATCTAACTGGTTATTTTATTAAATAATTTGTTGGGAGATCTTTAATATCTGTGATAATAGAATTTTTGAATCAGCACTTTAAAGTTCCATTGAAAACCATGACCAACAAGATAGCAAAAGGTAAAAGAAATACAGGTAGCATTTTCAACAAAAATTCTTCAAAATCCAGTCCAACAATATGGGTGTATGTAGCCAAATGACTGACAAGAACAGGACCTAAAAAAGTGATAAACTATGTTGTAAGGCTAATAAAAGTGAAAGGAGTCACAAAATGAAACTGCGGAATTTTTAGAAAATAATAATGAAGAACATCAGAATCCACAGGATATAGCAGAGGAATACTTATCACATTAGTTACCTTTCTCAACAAAAATGAAAACGAAAGAATTACATTTTCAACTCAAAAAAGAATACAAAAATGAAGAATGTAAACAGAGTAAGCAGAGGGCACTGATAAAAAATAAATGTAGAAATTAATCATTAGAAAAGAAAAAATATTAATGGGGTTAAAGTAAGAAACAAAAATAGACAAGTCAGTCAAATTGGAGAATGTACACAAAATATAAAATGACAAGGGGACATAATCTTTGAAACACCAAATGAAAAAAAATAACTACTTTGTAAAATTCTATGTAAATCCACTGAAAAACACTGACAACTTGTCAACATATGCTTGTGACTACTCTTCCCTCCCAATAATCCCTCCCGACCTCATTGATTTCACCAAGGAATTCTACAAACCACTTAAATTGTTCCAGAGTTTAGAAAAGGGAAGAGAACATCCAAATTCTTTTTATGAAGTATTATATATCAAAGTGATACCTAATAAAGTTTATTCAACAATGAAAACAACAAGCTAATTTTGCTTCTGAATATCAATGCAAAATATTAAATGTTAAGTCAAATTCAAAATTTATTTTAAAATTACATCATAAGACAGTGAAATTTACTCTGTAGTGCCAGAGGAGTTCAATATTAGTAATCCACTAATATAAATCACAAATTCTAACAATCAATTGCACTAACTATAAGGAGAAAAATAATGAGATCATTTCTATAGCTGTCTAAAAGCTTGACAAAATTCAATACATATTCTTGACAAAAAAAGAATAAAAGAGAGAGCAAGGGGGTGGAGTAAAGGCAGGGAGGGAGAAGTAAGGAAGAAAGCAAATCTTAATATGAATCAATTCCTTATGTTAAGGAAAATTCCTTAAGGTGATTTAATCATAGTGGAACATCCAGACATCACTGTTTCCCAGTGAGCTGGTGTAAGAATTACACAGAACCTTCTTGAAATATTCTTTCTGCAAATGCTGAGACTGAATTTAATGAACACTAGTGCTAACTATCAATTCTGAAAAATGCAGAGGAGAGAGGATTAAAAGATACCATAAATTCAGAGTGGTAAAACAAATGATGCACTTTTTTTTGCAACTGGTCAAGAATTTTAAAAAGAATGGGAGTAGGACTATTGTATATTTAAAGAGAGTTATAAGACATAATTATAATCTTATGCATTGAGTGGACCTAGTTTAGATTCCAATGAAGAAATACTGTAAACATGTAAAAACATGTCCAACTGTAAAAACATGTCTTTTAGACAAATGGGAAAAGTGGACTAGATATTAATTGATATCAAGGAATTATTGATAATTTTGTTAGATGTTAATGATATTGCAGAAAGTATGTAATGATATAGCAGGTATGCAAAATATGGCCTTTGCTGCATATTGAAACTCAGTGTCCCCCACAGGAATTGGGGGATAAATAAAATTAACTAAAGCGTGATGTTAATACTGCTTAATGAATGATGAAGTCTTCTGTGTCTCACTCAAGCATCTCATGTCTTCTGCCAACATCTGTGAAACACTGGTAATAAGTGAGCACTAACTGACAAGTAGGGTTAGAACAATAAATTCCAGACCTAACAAAGGAGAAGCACATTAATTAGTGGGTTTCCTATTTAGAGGTGTTTAGAGTAGTTGGACAAACATCTCCACGAAGATACTATAGCAAGACATAAAGCTGCAGACTAATTTTCCTTGGATTTTTCTATGTCATTCTTTTTATATAGATGTTATCATTCTTTTTAGGAAACACAGTAAAAGGTTTCAATTTTTCTATAGAATGCCAGAAGATTTTTATGGAGTTACCCCAAGAGAAGAATACTGTTGTGTCCTTCCAAGTTGAACCACTAAGAAATCCCTACATCAGCATGACCTCAATACATATTTAAGTGACACAACATCAATCCATTGTCTTTGTATAATCCTACTTTAAAAAATTTTATTTGATCTCAGATGAAGGGCAACTCAGAATTGTTGTGCCCAAAATATAATTAATTCTAGACTATGGCAAAGGTTCTTAGCACCCAGGGGAGTCAAGACATGAATCTCCAATTGTTGCCCTATTATAAGTTACATGTCTCTGATTTGTCTTATTGGAAATCCGGAGACATAAGTTTCACTATCACAAGTGAATCTTAACTGTCTAATGTGGGGTAAGCAAACTTGTAATACATTTTTCATTGCTGAAGACTTAATATGTTTATCATAATTCTTTGAAAATGTACACTAAAATCTAGTCGGCATTGTGACTCAGGTTTGGATCACTTCGATCTCTGGTCTGTGCTGAACACAAATAAAGCTTTATTTAGAACTAGCATCGGGGTCATAACCTCTTACTTTTGTCTTACTGACCTCTGTCTTTTCCTTTGCAATGCTTTGTGCATATGTACTTTCATCCACTGGGTGGCAATATATACCCAGGAATGCTTGTTGGTTATTTCCTCAGTCTCACTGAAAAGTCAAATTTTTTATCTGGAAAATAAACATTGTATCAAATTTTAAGAAATAGTATTGTACCTAGAGATGACTATGGAGATTTTAATAATGTTAATACTTCCTATCATTTATCCTCAATCAGTTTCTTTTTCTTACATGTTTACTCCACACAATTACAAAAATAGATTACCCCTTATGCTCTTCTCACCCCTCAGAATTTTATAGTTATTTATACCTCACTCCTTAAGCACACATATCCCTTTTCTAAATCCCCCCTAAGCTTTTCCCGAACCCAATACTTGTAGTACCCCCCCCTATTATTTCTGTGGCTCTTCCCTGACCATGGATTTCTCCCCTTTTCCAGTCTGTTTCTGAAGTATCATATCTCCTCCACTGAGAAGTCAAGTCATACCATTTAGCTTTTTATAACTTCACAGACATGCTCTCGTTTTTGTTCTACATCCTAGGTAAGTTGAGTAGATTCTGGATATTCATGTAGTCTTAGAATGTTATTTAAATTAATTCTGTCTAAGATGCAGAATGATATCAATTAAGTTGTTCTATGCATGCTCTGTCTTCGATTAAGAGGAGAATTCTAACAACCTAAATTGCATATCAAATGTGATTACAACATGAGAACTCCCACAAAAATATACATATATATTTTAAATTGAAAATAAAATATTAATACTAGTAATTGTGTTAGATGGCTAAATTATGACAATTTTTTCCCTTTCTGCAATTTTTTAGAGTCTCCTTTATTAATGAACCCTACTTTTTTCAAATTAATGGCCTAAAACAGTTCTTATCTGTTTTCTTCCTAGATTAAAAAATTCCTTTTATGTTTTTGTCTATCCATCTATCATTCAAATTTCCAAAAGGTACTTAATTAATATCTTGACATTTCCACATGACACTATATACTGCTGTGTAATGATGAGAGATTTGACTCATGCTTTTTTATTTAATAAATTATTTTAGAATTCTAGATTTATCTAGCAAACTATAAATACCCCATATATTACCCCACATACTCCCTATTACTATATCTTAAATTAATTTTGGTATTTTTTTTAGAATTAATGAGCCACTATTGATACTTTTCCCCCCGGATTTATCACAAATATGGAATGCTTTATGAATTTTGTGTCATCCTTGCTAATCCCTGATGCATTATGATTAGCTGGAGTCAATACTTTATTCAAATTTCCTTTGTTTTCACCTAATGCCCCTTCTCTGTTCCAGGATCTCATCCAGGATACCCTGTTACACTTAAGTCACCACATTGCCATAGGCTCCTCTTGGCCATGATGGTTTCTCAAACCTTCTTTATATTTCATGAGCTCAGCAATTTTGAGGAGTACTGGTCAGGTATTTTGTAGAGTGCCCCTCCACTGGAATGTCTCTAATTTTTTTCTAATGATTCAATAAGGGTTGTGGATCCTTAGGAGGAAGAGGAGTGGTAAAGCCATATCAAGAGTACTAGTAATGTGACGTAGCAGTCACCTGTTTGAGGTCAAGTGTATAGAGTTTCTCTGTAGTTAAGTCACTTTCATTCCCCTTTGGTGTGCTTTTACTCTTTGGTGGTAAGTACACAATTGCATCTGCAGAGTGGGGGTTTATGCTTACCTCTGTGAAGGAGGAGTAGTCACATAAATTATCTTAAATCCTTCTGCTTAGATTCGTCTACTCTCTTCCATTGGTTATTTACGTAATAGTTTATTTAAGTTAATACAGACACACATTATATTATATTTTGGTTATAACCCAATATTACTTAACTTTATTCCTAAAATTGGCCATTGGGAACTTTTTCAACTGGGCTCCTGCATGCCTTTGTCATAATCACATTATTATCGGGGTGTATTTTTTAGCACCCCCCTTAATTTCTGGTACTACGTGTCCTCCAGAATTATTTTGAATAGTCCCTGTCCCTGACCTAGAATTATCTGATGCTTTTTAGCTCTACATCATAAAGATTCAAAATCATATGTTAGAAAACAACTTTTTTATAAAGCTCTTTCCACTAGATCTTGCATTTTAGCTGAGTAGAACAAAAATATAGTCATAATTATATTTTTTAAGTTTAATGTCAGTCCAGAAGGGAAAATCCATATTTAGTTCCCATGAGTATTGCCCCTTATGTGAGGAAGGGGTTATGCAGTAGGGGGGCATCCTGAGACTGGGTCAAGCCAAAAGGAATGACATCTAGAAAGTCATCACTAGAAATATGTAGCTGTGGAGAAGAGATGACGTGTTCAGAAGGGAATCTCAGTTCCTCCAGCTATGTGTTCAAATTCATACCAAAAGTTTGCATATCACCACTGATAAAAATTTTTATGTTTTAACTCCCACAGACTTTCAATCTCAGCTGAAAATTTTCCAGAAAAAAATTCATATGCATATTCAAAAAAAGCATGTAACTCTTAAGGCATTTTTATATATCATCAAGTTTGAATACCTCATTTTTTTTTCAGAGGAGTAAACTAAAGCCCCAAATAATGTCAATATGACCAGTGCTGGATATGACCTTAGAGCAGTGCTTAGAGCTTCTACATATATTCCAAAACTGAGACTCTGATCTTGTCACTTTCTTAGCATCACCCAACTCTTGACCTTCAGAACAGCTATCTGATTGCAGCTGAAAAAAAAAAAAAAATCAGAGCTCTTTTCACCACAAAGCTTTGCTGCATTTAATCATTTATTTATACATTTAACTCATTCACTCATTCAACAAAAGATGAATAGCTTTTTCATGCCTGGTGCTGTGTGAGGGTCTACAGGTACAAATTTGGAGAGTTTATACCACTTTAAAGAATTAAAATCTAAAGTTGAAAAACTGCCACCACCATGTGGCCTAAATCCTCAGATTGACAAAGATGTTTTGTGGGTAATTTGTAGAAAACCAGTTTTTCCTCAGGCATTTTTAAAATTCAGATGGTGAATACTGGTCCGGAAGTACAATGCAGGCTAATCATTTCTGGTAAGGTGCTACCAATCTTCCAGCCTTCTAGGCAAAGTCTTTTTCCTGTTTCATTTCATTCATGCTTACTTACTATGTTACTGCTTGTTCATGGGGGCTCTGTCCTTCACCTTAAGCCACTTTACAAAAACTTCTGATTTAGCAAGGTCAGAAAGAGAACACCTTGGATAGTCTCAGCCTCTTGCAAGTTCATTGCTACTTCTGAGCCTGCATTCCTACTGTTCTCGTCTGAAATTCCTTCTCTTAAAAGCTTTCAGCAAAGAGTCCAGAAAACATGTGAGTGGTTATTATGGTGCTGACAACATAGGACATTTCAAACTATAAACTCTCCCCCATACCAGGGTCTGCTATTTTCCTCACTAGCCCTCTGAGGGTAGAGAAGATGCAGATAGCAAAAGGGGTATTTGAATATATTGGAGCATTAACAAGCAATAGTGTTAAACAAAATATCAGCCTTTCAAGTATGATCAAAAAAGAAATCCCTGGGTTAGGTGTAAAGGTCACTCAAATAGTTTAAATGGACACAGGGTCAAAGATATTTTACATTGTGATATGTAATGGCATGGCATTTCACAGTCTGACATGGTAGAAAGTATGATGTTTACAGGCAAATAGTCAGAACTGATATGGAAAGGGAAGGCCTTAACTAGAAAGGTTATGAGGGTCCCTAAAGGTTAAACTGCCTAAAGGACTTAAGCTTTAGGCAGTGAGACTAATTACAGTATTTAGACAGCAAAATAACAGGAATGGATTTGCATTTTAGGAAGATCATCCACACTTGCAGGTGGTAGGGGCTAGAGAGTGATGAGGCTAGATACAAGGCACCCATTTAGGAAATGATCATGGAGCTTGGGTGAAAAAGCTGAGGCTGGAACCAGAGTAAAAACTATACTTTAGGAGACACAGATGTGGATCTAAGAAATTCAAGAATTTCAGGAGGAATGAAATCTAAGAGTAAGGAGAATGCTGAGTGATCACCAGATTCCTGGTTAGGTCAAGTCTGAGTGGGGATATTAACTTGGATAGAGGGCATAGGAAGCTCAACAGTTTTTAGGGTGCGGTGGTGTCTTGCATTTACTTTGGGACATATTATCTAATTATTTGCACAAACCAACTTGATTCATAAACATGTAAATTAGAATGGATGGTTTCAGGAGAGAAAGCTTTCCTGATTACCATTCAGCAATCAATTTGTCAGCCAAAAATATTTTTGTGTCTCATTTATATATTGCAAGGAGTTAAATGCAATGGATATGGTGAGCTATACATGCCCAATTTTCCAAAAATAGCTTCACTTTCCTACAGTATTATTCTTTTTAACAAATGCAATTCATTAGCATTTTATATAATTTGTATAATTATATAACTTTCTCTTATATAATTATATAAATTATAAATCTATAATATGATTTAGTTTTTATATCTCACAAGATTTTTCTCATATTTAATTTCATAAATCAGTAAAAGGTTTAAGGTGTGAGTCCTGCAAGTAAGGAAGCTGTAGTCTCATCTGGAAGAACTCAACGCCCACTAAAGAACCATTTTGTTGCTAACTGCGATATTGTAATGGTTCACAGGTATTTAGGAAGTGGCTGTCATTTTGCAAACGAAGACTTGGGGGGTGGAGGGGACTGCACTGAGAGAAGCTGGAATCACAGGGAGGCTCTGAAGAATTAACAGTCCCTGAAAAGTCAGACAATGGGCGAGGAGAGCAGCATTGAGGTAAGGTACCAAGTTGGAAATCACCTCAGTGTGCTCTAGGAACAGGTGTGCTCTGTAGACCCTGACCTGATTCCCCTTCTAGAGAGAGTGGATGAAAGGTTGTGTGACTCCTGTTGCTGTTTCCTGTCTCTGTCTGCTCTTGTGGATTTACTGTGCGATATGTATTCTAATAGAAAATTTCTAGTGGTGTGATTTCCCAGTTCTGTTTTTCCATTCCCTTCCTGCCTTTTTAAAAAATTCACATCTCATTCTAAATTTCAGTTTTTCTAACCCTAGTCCTAAAGGCTTTTTCTTAATTTCAGTATTCTTTAATTACCTTAGTTACTAATTTTGGTAGTCTTCCCATTTGTGTATGAGGTCCGCATGTAGCCTTTTGGGGCAACATAATTGAAATTCCAATTAAACTTAACTGTGTAATAATGAGATATTCCTCTAGCATATTTTCAAGAGCTGTGGATGAAAGAAACATATGGTATTGAAAAACCTATAATGTAACAAGGATATATAATTGTGCTTCCTGCAGGTAGGTATTAGATAAATCTTTCTGAATGAATGAATTTCACATAAGGACCTATTAGGAAAGAAGAAAACATCTTTTATGTCACCTACCTTTTGCAAGCACATTTTACTGCCAAAATAAGAAATGTAACAATAAAATGCTCAGGGAAAAAATAGGTAGGCCCTGCTTCTTCTGGAGATGATTTCCTCTGGTTTCTCCTTCAGGCAAGTCAAGCTAATTCCTGGTGCTTTTGGGGTGAGGTGACGGTCAGGGACCTGGTATGTCAACCATTTCTTCCCAGGGGAACTGTGTTCCGGGATCTGTATGGTATGGAGTGTATCAAAACACTAGTCCAAGTGACTGATGTCTACTTCAGCTATTTGCTTACAAACAGGAATTCTGACCACTTTGAAAACAGTTTGTTCTTTAAAGTTGGTAAGCATTCCTGTTGTAGTTTGTTTATAGTGTCTGCTGAACAAACTATTAATGTCTCTGATAGAACCAAAGCAAAATTCAGCTGGTCTCACTTTGATGGTGGATCATACTTTCCAAGCTAGCAAAATCCAAACGTTGAGATTTTATTATCTATGTGTATATGTGTGTATCTATATATAATTTACATGTATGTAAATTAAGAGCCACAGCAATTTAGAACTAGAAGGAAGCAGAAAAAAAAATTCCAAAAGCCTACATTTTGCAGATGAAGGGATTTGTGACTGGTAAATTGTTCCTTTTCTTGTACCCAAGAGACTGTTCTATATTTAAACACAATCCAGAAATAGCCTCCTTTACAGATATAATTCGCTATGATTCCATGGCTTCAGTGAGCACATTGTATGTTACGTAATACTTTTACTTCTATTAGCCGTGTTTTATCACCTCCTGTAAGGTTATAAGGACTATAAAGGTAGAAACTTTCTTTTATTTATTTTCAAATTCCCCATAGTACCTGTCCCACATCCAATACTGGATTGAGCATCAAGCAATCTGCAGGCAGTCATGATCCTGCACTAAAAACCAAGGAAACAGGCATTAAAGTGAGGGATTTCCTGTGGGCTTTGCAAATTTTCTTCTGCTCCAGGAAACCTGATCACTTTCTGTATAACTGCTCTGTGGAACCCTTCTCCATTCTTCTTCTGGTAATCACAAAGCTGTGCCTATCTGCTAAGGTCCTTCTATCCCGTTAGTTCCCCACCCCAGTAACAACAGTTGCACTGGACAGAACTGGATTTTCCAGTCCCAAGTTTGGAAACAAATTACAATTGTTGCCACTGTCTACCCCCACTCCATTATGTCCCTCCATTCTGCCTTCCTACCCCACATGCTGAATGAGAACAATTCAGGCAGTCTGTTGTTATCCTACTCAGAGAGTTGAAGCTAATGCTTGCCTTGCACTATTGCATAAAATAAATGGATGTTGAACAGTTTGAAAGAATGAGTTTGGTTATTAATTATAAACTTGACAAATATTTATTGTGTTCCTAATATATGCCTTACCAGACCCTGTTCTGGGTGTTGGAAATATAGCAGAGAACAAAACCAAATCCCTGTCCTCATGGAGTTTCATCCTAGTGACTGAGGGACACAACAAATAAATGGCTCGATAATATAAAGTCAATGCTAAAAATTTCTGTGAAGGAAAATAAAACTGGGAAAGGGACTAGAAAATGATATCACTAATCAATATCACTATTCAGGAGGGGGACGTAAATCAAATACACATTGAGATATCATCTCACAACTGTTAAAATAGCTATTATCAAGAAAACAAGAAGTATTGCCTAGGATGGAGAGGAAAATGACCCCCTGCATACTGTTAGTGGGACATCAAATTTGAATAGCCACTGGAAAACAGTATGGGGATTCCTCAAAACTTTACAAATAAAATTACCATATGATCCAGCAATTTCACTTCCAGGTATTTATTAAAGGAAATGAAAAGTCTAACTTCAAAGGATGCCTAGACCTGCATGTTTACTTCAGCATTACTTATAATACCACAGCAGACACACAGAAAAACCTGAGACTCCATTGATTGATGAATAAATATGCGTATTCTTTATATACATATATATGTATGTGTATGTACATATATGCACATACACACAATGTATACTGTAATATATATACATGATATATACAAATAAATATTATTCAGTCATAAAAATAAGGAAATACTGCCACTTGTAACAACATAGATGGACTTTGAGGTCATTACAGCAAATTAAATAAGTCAGATGGAGAAAGAAAAATACCTATAATCTTACTTTGATATGGAATTAATAAACCTCATAGATACAGAGAAGAGACCTGTCATTGCCGAGGTAGTGGTAAGTGGGTTAGGGGGCGGGGTAAAATGACCAAAAGGTACACATTTCCACTTATAAAAGAAGTAAGTTTTGTGGCTATAATGTACAGCATGCTCACTCTAATTGATAATAGTATATTGTACAGTTGAAAAGTTATTAAGAGATCTTAAACGTGCTAAAAATTGCAGTTACTTTGGATAGTGTAGATTTCCATTAAAAAATTAAAAATGAACCCCATATGACCCAGAAATCCCATTCTTAGTCCTCTGTCCAAACATAAAACCATCAATTCAAAACATTATGTACTCTACAATGTTTATCACAGCATTATTTGCAATATCTAGGACATGAAACAACTTAAATACCTCTGATAAGGATGAAGAAGATGTGGTATATTCACATATTGGAATACTATTCAGCCAAAAGAAAAGATGAAATGTTGCTATTTACAGCAAAATGGAAGGCATTGGAGGGAATTATGTGTATTATGTGTACTAAAGCAAGTTGAATGACAAAGACAAATATTGGATAATTTGACAAAGTAAAAGTACTTAATAAAAATAGCAGACACAAATGAATAAGACTTCTAAAGTTAAGAGAGAGACAGGGTGAAAGGAATATGGTAGAAAAAGTGCTAAAAAGAAAAATGACAGGAGTGCTATTTTACAAAGAAGTCAGAACAGACTTAGAGACAAATGTCTGTGTAATATCATACACAGATGCATTAAAAGTTATAGGACAAGTGAGATCATCTAAGGATACATGTACTTAGTGGAGAGCTGTCTGAAGAAAGCCCTGGGGAATTCCAACAACATTCAAAGTTGGAAAGTTGTGGAAGATTCAGAGCTATCAACCACTGAAGTAAAAGAACAGCAGTAGAGTGGGAAACTTGTGATGCAAAAGAGAGTTGCATATAGGCAAGAGGTAGTGAGATTCAGTGCCCATGGAGATCACATTCCCTCCTATAAAAAAGCAACTTTCAAAGTCTTAGGGCATTTCAAATGAAGGCAAACAGTCAATGGCAATGAACCTTTTGGCAAGTATGCACTTCATTTCTGCTCTGTTTTATTTTCTCATTATTAAATGAAATTACTCTTAATGCTATAAGTGAAGTTACACTGATAAGAATGCCATTATACAGAATTTTAGACAGTGACCCTTCAGTGCAGTTGATAATAAACTAATGGATAATTTGCAGTTTTTTCCTCCCCCTCCCCCTCCTCCTCTTCCTCTGCCTCCCCCTTCACCCCTCCTCCTTCCCCTCCCCTTCTCCTCCTCCTCCTCCCCCTCCCCTTCACCTCCTTCTCCCCCTCCTCCTCTTCCCCCTCCTCCTCCTCTTCTTCCTCTTCTTTTTTGTTTATATTATTTACAGTTTCTAGTCCTGCACTAATTTGAAAACTCTTCAGTGTATGGTAAATTATAATATTATAGTAATTAGACCTATATTATTGAAAAAATAGCAGCTTCCTTTGGTAGCACTTCCACTCATGGGGCATTAGTTCTCTGAGTAAAGACTCAGAGAAAACCCAAATGGGAAAAATATGACCCTAGGAACAGAAAATATAAACTTTCCTGTTTGGTTTTTCTCTCTTTATAGTTCCTTAGTTCTAAGTTCCCAGGCATAAATAGGAAGACCCAGGCATAAATAGAGATTGACCTGAAGTCCAAGCTACTGTATATGAAGATAAATATATTCCACAGGATGAAAAGTTAGGTCAGATAAATAAGAAACCAGATTTTCAAGACATCAGAGCTGTGGAGGAAGGAGAGCACATTCAGTGCTAAAGTCTTAGACACATGTGATCAATTTTTGTTAACACACAAAAGTAGATATTTTTAAAGACCTAAAAAATCATCTAGTCCAACCACTTCATTTTAAAATGAATAAAATGAAGTGCCCAAGAAATAAAAAACTTATACAAAGATGCAGAAGTCAGGTATGTTGGTAGAGTTTCAAAGTTGAAAAAAAAACAAACAAACTGAGAATATGATAACATTTCTTGAAGTTTCCATATACTTGACATCAGGCTGACCACTTTACAGTCATAAACTCATTTAAAACTCACAGCAACTGTATGAGGTGAAAAGTAGATTTTATACCCAACTATGATTTAGTTGACTCACCAAGTTCACCACTTATTTTTATTTCTTTCTCTGTAAAAAAAACTGATGGCATGCCAAAAAATGACCTATGTTTAAGACTGATAAGTTTCTTTCAGAAATTTCTTTCCACTTACCTAATCAGCAGATACAATCTATACTGGTACCAGTGTCACCTGGGAAGTTGTTAAAAAACGCAAATGACAAGGTTGCACCCAGATTCCATGGTTAGAAGGCCTTCTCTCCCTCCACACATCTCCATGGTCCCAGAGAGTCCCCCGTGTCTTGTTGCCTGAGGAGAAAAGAATTTTCTGTTTCACAGTATTTCTGCCCAAAATGCAGGTACCTGGAATTCAGGAGTGACTTGAAGGACAATGGAAAAGGGAAATCTCAGGAGATAAAACTTTAAACAGTATATTTCATGGTGAACTTTACTTGGGGGAAAAATACCTTGTTTCAGGATATTGCCCCCGGATCCTTGATTGCAATCATTAGACCACTGGAAATATCAGTTATATATAACACAATTTACATAAGTAGGTAATCCATGGAGTTCAATTAAACAATTGACTTAATAGTTTAAAGGTACTGTTCACGCTGGGAATACCATAGCAAAGGGAAAAAAGCATATTCTTTACGTGAACACCATTTGTGTTACTCAACTATACTACAATAATGTCGTCTAGCAAACTATTCAAAACTTGGGGCCATTGAGTAGTAAATATTCCTGGCTTATAAGCTAAGGGTCCATTGAGTTTTTAATTAACCTAGCTCTGGGAGGATGTGGTACCAGATGTCTCATTTTCCTTCGGCTAGTAACTACATATACATGCTTTTCTCATTGTTCAAGAGAGCAGGTCTAATTTTATAAGCACAGTTCAGATCACTGCTCATGTCACGTCTACCAAAGCAAGGCACATTAGCCAAAGTCTAAATTCAATGGGGGAGAAAATATACTCCTCATTGAGGAGAGAGAGATGAGGATAAACATTTACTAAGCAATTATCAAACTTATTTTACCATTTAAAAGAGATACTTCATCTTTTGTAAAAATACTGTTCAGTATGTTATTGTCAAAGAGCTGCGGCCTGTTCAAATATTTGATTGATATTATTTAACAAGTGTTTATTTTATTTTATTTGTTGGGATGTATTTGCTGTTCAACATATAGATGGGTGAGAATAGTCTTTGGTCTCAAGACCTAAACAAAATTTAACATGGTAAATGAAATGAAAGTATTTACAACTATCTAAGGCTGGTGCTATCATTCCCATTTTATACACAGGAAAGTGAAACTCAGGAGGACTAGATGATTTGTCCACAATATTATACACAATGCTAATCAACAGGAAAAAACACCCTGAAATTCAGCTTCTTTTGGGGTAGAGGGTTAAACCCTAAACTCTTCCTATTGTTTCACACAACTTTCCTCAGAAAATGAGCAGAAGTGATCCAGTCCAGTATCTTAATGCTGGAATCCTTAAATACCTCAGGCAGCAAAAAGCCATCATCTTGGTGAACTGAACTTCATGATAATGCATTAAACATGCTTCCTTTTGCTTTGTAATTATGCCTTATATACTAGTATTTGAATTATATCACCCATCAAACTAGCCTTTATTATATTAAGTAATAAGTCAGATGTGCATATCTAGCTTGAGTTAATAGATTTTGGAGATGCTTTGATTTCTGGAGGATACTTTGGTTAGTTACAAAAATATCTGAGTCACAGACCATAGCCTTTTAATAGACTGATTTTTGTTAATATAAACTATTTTATGATAAAAGAAACACTGAGTAAACTTCTGGGTTGTCTATCCTTGTGAAGGATTGTGGGCTATAATAAAATATTCTGAAGGTTGGAGTGTTTGCATAATTAAGACTTCAGCTCTGTTAGCCACTGTGAAGCTATTACCATAATCTTCTATATCAACAATTTATTAGTATGTCATAACTGTTCCAATATGAAATGGTTCTTCATAGTTGTTCAGCAGAATATCTATGAGCTAATATTTTCAGAATATTCACCAAACCATGTTAAAGCAAATTATAGGAGTCATATTACTGTTCCTATGTTAAGGAAAAGAAACAAAATTATGCACTTCATTTGGATAAAATATTAAGTCACTATAAAAATCCAAGAAAGGACAGGAATCTAGTGAATATTAGCCTGGAAAACAGACTTTTGGTTCTTAAAACAAAAATTTTGTGGAATATTAATGATGCAATAACAAATCCTACCATATAATTTTGTGTAACCTGTCAGAGAGATATTTAATGAGTACACTTAATAGTCAGGCAAGAAGTCAGATAATTGTGAATATCAGAAAAGATTAGGAAACTTGGTCAATAAATTTTTTTTTCTGTGTCATCATTTTACACAGAAGGATGTCTGTGTTCTGTTCACTTCTTTTTTTCTTTTTATTTATTAGGTAATGTTGTTTAACAACACTCTCTGTATATGATTCAGAGGTATAGGGTCATATCCTCAGGTGTATATTACAACTACATACTCACCACCAAGGTACTGAAGTCCTCTGCCATAGTCCAATTGTGTCCCTTTCCTACTTTGCTCTCCCTCTGTCCCTTCCTTTACCTTGTTAGCTTCAATTCCACAATCAGATATCTATGGTTTGTTATTGGATTTGGTATTCTCTGACTCCTTGTTCCTCTACATTCCACATGAAAGTGACACAACTGTTTATTTCTTGCAGTTAGTTGCATGTTGGTTATTTTGGGTCCGGATTTTAATTCACTTGCTATGGTTAGTGTAATCTTAAATATCAGTATTTTGTATCTTCACTTTTCTTCTTCTTCCCCTAATCTCCAGCATGAGGGGTCCCTATCGTGGAGGCATAGTATGAAAAATTGGTCTCAGTTTTGCGATGTCTTACACTGAGAGGCCTGGTTAAAGCTACAGGTGTTGTTTTCCTTCCTTAATGATTAATCACTGAAGCTGAGTAGGACCTGTTCTTCAGGTAGTCTTCACGAGGGAGTGTGTTAGAAAACACATTCAATAGACCTCTGATAGAATCTGGAAAATAATCATAATAGAAAAAAATGAACATTGCATTTAACTTAGGTCTAGATATTCGGAGTACCCAGTATGAGTGAACAGCCTTAGAGAGTTTCAGGAGTGTTTCCACTTTATGTGCGTTTGATATAGAAATAGGGTTTCTAGCTCCTGATATACCTGTTTACACAGAAAGAAGTGAAGGGATCACATGGCGTTTTAGAATGTTTTCTCTATGAACATGTAAGTGCAGGACACTGGTAACTGGAACAAGCTCTAATTGTAACTGATAAATTTTCTTAGCATCTTTGAGTTTATTTTTAAAGAGAGAAATGGATAAAAAAACTTATTGACCTTTATCCTTTGGATCAGAAGGTAAAAACCCTTTCATTGTGGTATAAATTATTCTGGAAAGAGTGTTATTTCTATTTTTATACCAATAAAGGATATCACTTCATGGCTATGTTTGACATTTTCCTCAGTCTGCTTGTAAAGACTTGAATTTATCAATCCAAGCATTTCCATGACACCAATTTGATATTTCTCTGATTTTCACATAACCTTCTAGTTAGAAGGTAATTTAACAGTATCTCTACAAAAAATTTTTTAAATGGCTAAAGTTTCCAAGATCATTTCTATTCTTTTTCTTCCTTTTGGTAAAATTAAACTGGTTCAATAGTGAATTGCCAAATTAAATAATTATATCCTTAATCATTCCCATAGCTTACAGGATTATAATTATAAAAAAAAATTAAGTCCTACATAAAACTCATGTAATTTGACAACCATCTTCTGGAAGTTGGATCCTTTCTTCTTTCAAAATTCTGCCATTTTTCTCCCTCATAGTGATTTAATTACTTGTGTTCCCTTTTCGTTTTAAGGCAGATGGCTCCATTTCTTTCAGGTCATTGATTCAATCACTGTTATAAACATGCTCAGCTAAATTTAAAATTATGACTTTTTATACATAAATCTTCCTGTTCCTTTTACTTTTGGGAATCTGATTGGTGTACAAGTACCTTTTTTCCTGTGAGGGGAAAATTACTATTCTCATAATGATGGTTCCTAATTTATTTAGACAACTCTAGATACAATTAAATCATTATTTATGCTCGTTGGACTTTTCTTTCCTTTGGAGCAATACTTGTTCTGTGCCTTTGCCTTTCTGTAATATTTACTACTCACATTTCAGCTGGTATTACTCTTCCATGTTAGGAGAATTCAAACATTTTTCAGGTTTCTTTTGTTCTGTAGTAGGGGAAACAGAAATGATAATTTCTGATGAAGAGCTGACTTTTCAAAGTGTCTTCAGAATACCAGTATGAGGGCCAGAAACCTGCTTCTCCTCTGACTTCAGGTCCTGGATTTGTTTTTGGCCTTGCTGGTTCCTGCAATTTCACCATCCACCAGTTGTTGATGGAGAACAATGATTGCTAAACAAAAGAAACTGATTTAGATTTTCCAGAACAGATTTGGACCTGGGATCTCTATCTCCTTTCCCAAAGCTATTGCAAATCCATTGGCATGCTGAAGAAAAGGGCACTAGAACGATTTATTACTCATCCATTAATTGATTAATCAATATATATTGCTAGCTAATGTGCCAGGTATTATGGATATACTGTGGTGATAAACACAATTAACAGCTTCTATTTATTGAGAAAAATCTTTTCTAGGAACTTGTTATGTGCTCTTTCTAATTCTCACAACCATCTTTCAAGAGAGGAGTTACTATCCCCATTTTGCAGGTATGTAAACAGACTCAGAGAGACAAAGTGACTCACCCAAACATACACAGCTAGTAAAGAGTTGAGCTGAGATTTTAACTCAAGTCTGACTCCAAACTCATTTTGCTTCTGTTAAGTCACACATCCTGCTTTTTCCTGAATAAGACTTGGCCTCTGTCTTTAGAAGATTTATGAAAGCTTACATATCAGATGATTCCATTTATATGAAACATCCAGAATTGGCAAATCTCTAGAGACATAAAGTAAATTAATGTTTCCCCAAGGTTAGGGGTAAGGATGTGGGGAATGACTATTAATGGGCACAGGATTTCTTTTTGGAGTTATGAAAATGTTCTAAAATTGTTTGTGTGATGGTTGTATAACTGTGACTATACTAAAATCATTTGATTGCACATTTTAAACGGGTAAATTATATACGTGAATTATATCTCACTAAAGCTACTTTTTGATAGAAAATAAGGAAGATAGATCTACAGTTAATATAACACCAGGCAACATGAAAATAGATATGAACTATGTACCACAAAGCCTAGGGGAAGGTATGGTTGTTAAGTTCAGGGAGCTGGAAGATGATTTAATTGTGCATAGTTGTTCATAATGCACAATTAAAGGCATTTTGGCTAAATCTTAGAGCAAAATTAGAATGTGGGTAGGCAGAAAAGAGATTGAGAAGATAGCATAGGTAGTCACAGGTACGTGCAAGGCTATGTTTTTCTGGGAGAATGACAAGTTGTGGCAAGTGATCCATCTGGAAGTTGGTGAAGGGTGACTGGGTGATAAAGAGAGAAATGAGGATGGAAAGCTGTTCTACCATGAAAGGATCTTGAATGTCTTGCCAAGGAGGTAAGCTTTATTCTGTATACTATGGAAAGCATTTTTTTGTGTATGGGAGACAGTGTATTTTATTTGAAAAATAATTTCAAGCGTCATTGTGGTATAGTTGACAAATTGTATACATTTATATTATATAATGTGATAATTTGACACACAAATACTTTGTGAAAGGATTACCACAATCGAGTTAATTAACACATCCATCACCTCTTACAGTTACCATTTTTTTTATTTGTGATGAGAATGCTTAATGTCTACTCTCTTAGCAAATGGCAAATACATAACACAGCATGATTAACTACAGTCACCACGCTGTACGTGAGATCCCCAGAGCTCATACATCTAAAAACTGAAAGCTTGTACCTTTTGACCAGCATCTCCTACCTCCCTACTCTTTATTTAGGCCCTGGTCACCATTCTAGAGAGAGAATATTTTTAAAATGAATCTGAGTTTACATTTCTCCATTTTAAAGATCTAATGTCAACAAATCAAAATCATCAATTAATGTAAAATTTTAGTTCTCCTATTTCTTTTCAATATATGTAGTATATAAGTATATAATTTCTCTTGTTATCATATTTACATGTGTTTAAGTTTAAAAATTATTCTGAGTAGTATGCTCTTATCAAAATAAAATACAGATTAATTTAATTTTTTTTTCCTTTAAAGGAAGTTCATTATTTACTTACATGAAAAATATTAGTTTGGAAGATAGACTGTACATCTGCAGTATATACTAGGGGTTACTCTTGGGGTCCTATTTCACAGAGCTGAGAATATGTACCTATAATATTGGTACCACACGTATTTTTTAGTAGCATTTTTATGTGGTTATGGAGTATTTCATAGCTTGTTAGCACAAATATTAAGAGCAGATAAGTCTGACTTACTAAGAAATGAAAATTTAAATAGTTATACAATTGGAATAGTAACTGGGATGGAATCTTTGCTATGGATTTTATCTGATGATTTCATTTTCTTAGAATAATGCTCTAATCACTATTATGAATAACTTAGGGAATAATGGTCAAACATTCAGCAATTGATATAACATTTTGACAGACACATGTGACAGAAACAACTTGGCTGACTATTTAACCCTTCAGCAAAAAAGAAGAAAAAGTCATCACAGTATTGTAACTAATAGGTAGAGGGAAGCAGTCATCTTTTTTTCCTTCTTTTGGTTCAGTGAGACAACTGACATGTCCTTGAATACAAGCTCAGAGTCCTTTCTGGTAAAAAGACATAGGGTTTTGAAAGTGAAAAAAATCCAAATTTCCCCCCATCCTTCTATATTTCAACATTACAATCTGCTATGTCGTGATGCCTTTCAAAATAATGCAAGAAGCGGAATCAGTATATTTTGTCAAATGAGACCATGCTAGAATGTGAACATTCTAGACCAACTACATTTTTAAGATTTTAAAAAAAACATTAAAAATCCAAGGCTTATATGTTTCCAATTAAACTTGTATTTACATTATAATGTTATTACAAATTCAATAAAGGAGGTAAGGGAATAGAAAGGAGAAGCATTTTATAACTTCAGTTTTTACAAAAAGAAACCTGCTTTCAGTATATGTTCCTCTTGTTTATTGGTATGTGTGACTCCCCTTTTGTTATTCTTTTCTCTTTGTCTACTTCCTTTTTTCTTTTCTTTATATAGTTACTACTTTCTCTTCTGTTATGTTCCCACCACCCATTTCTCTCGTTTCCCCCTTAGACCATACTTGGAACTTAAGGGACTTATAGAACTAAAGTTATGTATTAAGCATGATTTAACATAACTTTTTACTCATTTAAAATGTGATGAATTACTTTTTATATATTTTCTTTCTAGGAAAAAAGCAATTAAATTACTTTTATGTATAACATTTTAAGAAAATTATGGAATGAATAGGAAGGGTGAAGAAATCAGGTATGTGCAGAGTAATACTTGCTTCCACTCACTGTAGTCTTCTTTATCTAAAAGCACTCACTGAAGTTACCAGCCTATACCAGGTTCTTTGCTTTGCTTTCTCTCTTCTTACCCTGCTGTGGTCCTAGAACATAGCACTCACCTGCAGTTCAAAGTATATGAATTTAGTGTGAGTTCTGCTTGACATGTATATAACCATATATAACCTGATTCATTGTCTCTAGCACCAATTCTAAAAGCAAAACGAGTGTGCATGATATGACACAACACTGCCCCGTCACTGGTGAAATAATCAGGAATTAACAGCATTGTGTGGGCACTCCTTTCTAGAACTTCAGCAACATTGCCAAAAGCTAAGCAGAGATTCCTCAACCTCTTAAGATAGTAATAACCTCCCTTTTCCTTTTAGGTCAGTTTGACCATCCTCTCCTTTTTTGATCAGATGAGACCTAAAGCTGCCTCGCCAACACATTCATACTAAAAACTCTTGCCCATATAGGAAGTAGAATTATTTTTTTCACTTATGAAACTGAAGAACAGGAGGGGAAACAATTTTTGTGGTCGCTGGACAACTCGACCTGAAGTCAGGAGTAGTCCACAGTTGGCCCACATAGGATTATTTAACAGAGGCTAAATATATCAATATATATCAATATTATCCTCCAGTGAATTCTGAGTGAAATATTTCTAATATGCCTATGCAAATCATATTTGCAACTATAATATGAGGTCATATCTGAGATTTTCCTGAGGCATTTATGTTGGAGGCTGAAGTCAGATTTTGTTAAAAATTATAATGAAAAGTTTAGTTACTAAAATAACTAGTAATTTCTTTAGTGGGTGAATTTAAAGAGATTTTTAAATTATAGGATTTATGTACAGGTTTGAGTGAGAGTTGAAACTGATGGAGCCAGAAATTTTTCGTGAAGAAGAACTTTATTTGGAAAACTTGATAGCAGTGGAAGAGTCAGAGCCTAGATCATCAGAGAATATTATCATTAGTTTTGTTTGACAAAAGTGGATGTTGGTGTTATGGAGAAAGGCTGTCAAGAGAGCAGACTTCCATGAAGATACTCCCCACTTTTTGCTACAATATTAGCAAAGGGTAAAATTCACAAAAATATACCAGTTGCTAATAAGATAGGTAAACTGTTAACATCTGATGAAACATATCTCTATAAAAAGATCTATGTTACTGAATTTATATTTCTAATTGGTAAGCACATTCTCTGTCACATAAACTATGACAAGCCTACTATTTTAAAAGTCAGGGTTTGTGAATGGAAAATGAGACTGCTGTGGGGAATACTGGTTTCCTGGCCTGGTTAGAACATCCCTACTCCACCTACTTAAGTAAACTGGGTGACTGTGAAGGGAATATGAATCTAGTGGATTCTCATCTTTGTGAAAGAATGTTGGTTCTGGGCATGTTACTAGTTGAAGTTCCTGTTCCTCAATCTAGTACCCTTCCTTCAAAAGATCTCACATTCGTTTGTGTTGGCTTCTCTTTTTTCCCTCTATAAAGTGACTCAGTCGTACTTGTCCTTATTCTAAGAAAGGGAACTCAGTTGAGGCAGGTCCCGTTTTGTGACAGTCTGTTTAATTAAGGGAGGAGAGGACATAGTGCAAATACAGCAGCAGGACTTGAGAACAAGCAAGCAATTAATTACAAAGAAAGGACACAGACTCAGCAGATACTCAAAAGACTGTAGTGTTCAGTATCCTACTAATTAGAGACAGCACACTGATAGCTTATATAAGGAATCTATCCAAATTTACAAGTCACAGAAATTAAATGCCTATGAGAACTGGAATTTGAGCTAAGGAAGAGTTGTATACCTAAATCTGTTCTGCAATTGTAGACCAAAACTGAGCCTTACACTGGGTCAATGAAGAATGAACAGCAGAGGTTTCATTTCTGCAAGTATGACTAAGCAGTTTTCTGAATATAGAGACCATAAATCCTCACATTTAGAAAATGACATGGGTCATTTCCATGTCAAAAACACAGTAGATAATATTATAGTGTGACTACAGAACAACAACAAAAAAGAGGTTTTTAAAAACAACCAGAGGAAAAAAATTAAAATTAAAATACATAGATCAATTTTAATAGATAGCTATTATGATGCTGTGTACATATGAAATTTAACTATGAATTCAACTTCTTTAAAAACTATAGGATAATCTAGGCTGACTAATTTCTTCTTAGGTGAACTTTTGGCTGTGTATTACAAGGAATGTGTTTTAAGTTCTACTACTGGCATAAAATTATCCATAGTTTCCATTTTAATGACTATAGAATCTTTAGCAACATACTCTGTCATTCTTGAGATTGGTAATTTAGTGTTTTTTCCTCTTTATATACTTTAAAATAGAATTTATTCATTTTAAAGATTTTTTCAAAGAATTTTTTTGTTTCATCTTTTTTTTCTTTATTGCTTTTGTTTTTGACTTCATTGATTCCTGTCCTGATTTAAATTTCTTTTTATGCTCATTTTGAGCTTAAGTTTCTCTTCCTTTTCTAGTTTTGTGAGGTGCAAACGTAGATTATACATTGCAAGTTATTTTACTTTCCTAATTAACTATCTGATGTTACAAACTTTGGATACCAGTGCATTATCCCCCTAAGCAAACTTCAGGTGGCTTCAACAGATTTTGATATATTCTGTTTTTATTTTCATTCAGTTTATTTTCGAATTTTACTCATGATTATATATATATATATATATATACATATATGAGTTACTTAGAAATGTGTTGTTTACTTTCCAAGTATTTGAGGATTTTCTGAATATGTTTTTGTTACTGGCTTTTACTTTATTACCATTATATTTATGTTATTATTTAATTCTTTAAGATTTATTAAGGCTTTTTTTAAAGCCAAAATATGTTCTATTCTGCTGTTATAGGTTGAATTGTGTCCCTCAAAAGATAGGTTCAAGTCCTAACCCCTGATATCTGTGATAGTGGATATAACCTTATTTGGAAATAGAACCTTTGTAGATCTAATCAGGTTAAAATGAAGCCATCCTAGAGTAGGGTGCATGCTGGTCCAATTACTGTGAAAGAGCAAACTTCTGTTGTGTTAACTCACCTAGTTTGGGGCATTTGTTATGGTAGCCCCTAGGAAACTAATACATTTGGTAAATATTCCATGTAAATTTCTAAATATATACACACACACACACACACACACACACACACATATATACTACTGATGTTGGATGCAGTCTTTTATATTTATTAGATCAGGTATTTTGATAGTGTTTTTCAATGATTTTCTGCCTAATTCTGTCAATTATTGAAAAAAAAAAAACCACTGAAACAGAATCCCACAGTAAATTTGCTTATTTCTTTGATAATAATGTCTTATATTTTATTTTTATCTTGTATTTCCAGTATCATCATTTTTTTGCTAATAGGGCCACTGACAATTATTGTGTCCCCTCCACAAATTGCATCCTGTTTCATTATAAAATGACCCTCCTTTTCCTATTAAAATTCTTTTTGAAATCCACTGTGTCAGATAGTAATACAACTACCTCAGATTTCTTTTAGTGGTAGCATGGACTATCTTTTTAAATCCTTTCCCTTTTTCTTATTTACCTTTTCATATTTAATGTGGGTTCCTATCTAAGTTTTTTTGAATCTGATTTGACAATTTCTGCTTTTTATTTGGTGTGTTACATCAATTACATTTGTATAATTAGTAATACTGTTGAGTTTAACTCTATACATTTTTATTCAAGACCAAAATAAATTACTAAGTTTAGAAAACTGGTAAGTATATAAACATACAGAAATTCAGGAATAAATGACATTTTAACATTATATAATTTCCTACATCTGTCTGGGCTGCACATCCTTTTAATATTTCTTTGATTCTTCATGCAACAATGACTTTTATATTTTCTATAGAAATAATAGAAGATAATCCTATCTGTCTTTCAGTGAAAGTTGTTTTTATTAATAATATTAATATTTAAAGCAGTTCCTTTCAGTTTTACCTCTCATTATAGGAACAGTCATATACACTTTTAGGATTATTGCCAAATTTGGGGAAATGTCAGTCATGTTTCTCTCATATATGATTTGTAAGATTTGGTGGAATTTCCCATAAGACTAGTCTCCCTGACGCCCAACATTTCTGACCTTGTCTCTTTGCTCTCTATATATTGGAGTAAAAAAACCACAATTTTCGATCACAGCAAATAAAAAGCAGACAATGTCCTCTGACAAATATTCTTTCACAATTGTCATTGTGATTGCCATGGTAAGTGACATAACATCACAGCAAATAAAAAGCAGACAATGTCCTCTGACAAATATTCTTTCACAATTGTCATTGTGATTGCCATGGTAAGTGACATAACATTCAGGAATCCTTTCCTACACAAGGATGCATGGCAATGACTATGATTTACAAAAACATTACATGCCACAACCATTACATGCCAATGAACAACGCTTGCAGTCAACAATGGACCACATATATGAAAATGGTTCCAAAGGTTATAGCTATTGCTCAGGTAACTCATGCGCTGTACCACCTGGGTTTGTGTAATTATAGTCCATGATGTTCACACAACGGTGAAACACTAAGGACGCTTTTTTTCAGAATGTGTCCACATTGTTAATTGAAGGATGACTATAAATCCAAACGAAATGATTCCCAATTCAATATACCCTTAGAAGTTCTCAAAAAGCTTATGGCTACACAAATTGTTTCTAGGAGAGCATGATGCAGAGAAGTTGAATAGAAAGAAACAGCAGGTTTAATGGTTGAAGTTGAAGTATTCTAATTTTGTAAACTATATAAAAACATGACTTTTGAATACATTATTAGTAAGTCCCACTAATAGTCCTGGAAGAGGTCTATACATGTGAGAGATCTTAAAGTTAAGCTTTATTAATTTATAAATTTATTAGTTTATAGATTATAAGCTAAGTAAATCTACAGAAGACTGTGTAAGAAGACTGAAATTCTTAGTAAACCGCAAGAGGGAATATTTGCACAAATCATACTGAGATTTAAAATGTTGGGCACTTAACATTAGTAGTTGTGAGCTAAGGGCTTGGTACCAAGTATGGGTCAGTGAAAAAGTCACTGATACCCTCTGTTCTTCAGTGTCTTGCTCTAGACCTTGGTCCCTTCTAGCCCTATACAATATCCCTTCTCAGAATCAAGGTTTGGTCTATTTTTATTGTAGACTTTTTTTAAAAAGAGATTTACTTATTTATTCATACAAGAACTGGTGTGTAGGCCAGAGGTACAGGAGGTGAGCGAATTCACCAGAGAAAGAGAGGGGAGCAGACCAGCCGGATCTACTGAAATGCACTGCTGAGGGGAGCAACAGGCAGGACAGGAGAGGTCTGTTGCTTCATACGTGGGTTAGCGCCCTGACCAGGGATCGAAGTTAAGCAACAGTGGCTGGCAATAGTTCGATAGCACTGAGACTTAACCCGTGGACCACCAGGGAGGCCATATAGACATGTTTGATAGAGCCCCTTTACTACTATCTGGTGTTCACCCTTTTTTCCATCAATATCCCATATCTGATGGACAATGTCTAATAGTATAATAGTAAAGGAACAATGTTTTATATATCCTAAGATATTTATCTTCCTCTACCATGTGTTATACTCCATTTTGTGCTTGAATTATCAACCCATTTACATTATGAACTATGTCTTATCTTTGGATGTTACCACAGCTTTAATATCTGTCCTTAATAAGGACCCATAAATGATTCAATTGAATTGAATTTTGGTGATGGGCAAAGCATAGTCAATTAATTCACTCTAAAATATTGTAGTAATCTACCAGAGGCATTAAAATAGAAAAAGAGAAAAGAAAAAAAACCAACACATCAACATAGAAGTTCAGTATACTCTGGCACACACAAAAGCAGACCCTGACATATGGCAAATTGGCAGTACTGACACGTTGGGAAGGGAGGTATGTCAACTGCAGGTGAGAAGGTAAATAGTGACACTGAGGATTAGGAATAATGGCATAGACTGAACTACTATGTCTGGAATTAGCCTGAAGTGATCCTCAGGCAGATTCCCCTAATCCCCAGGTGGGGGAGGGGTCCAGGAAATATAGAAAGCCAAGGGAATTCAGTCTGTTGTAATGCTTGCTAGGAATCACACACAGTATAAATTAGGAAGTACCAGAATTCACAAAGCAAGAAGTGTCTGTCTTGTAGGAATCTAAATATGGAATTATTGACCAATGGGAAAGAAAGTAGCAACCAGATTTCTCCAGAGGAAGGAGGGAGGCTTTGATTCCTTTTTTTCCTTACAGATTTTTCTATGGCTAGCAACATTATGCTCATCCGTCCCTTGGTATCGACAGCAAAGTATCCCACAGTATCTACTAGGAGGGCATTGATCTGTAAATCATCCACCTTCTCCCAGATTTAATGCATTTGGAGGGCCCCTAAGGGGCAGCATCAGCTTGAAACTGAAAATAATTGCTTATTTTTATAGAGGCTGAGAGAGACCCAAGGGAGGGGCTAATGGAAGTGCAGACTAAGGGCAGTGGGGGAAATGGGAGAGCTTGAGGTGGGGAGGAGATCCTGCAGCTTAGGGACAAAATTCCAGCTTGCAAACTACCTTTTCCTCAAAAATCCAATTGCATGTACTTCCAAATCTACACACCCAGCCCTCTTGACTGCCCTCTGCAGCAACAGAGATCAGACATAACAACCAGGCTGTGTGAATCCTGAGCAGAGAAAAGATACTCAGTGGTGTGCCCCATGGGGTGTGTGGCCTTCCAGCTGACAGCTTGTCTGTTTAAGGGGAAAAAAGGATAGGGCTTCCAATCAAGACCGAAGCTGACAAATGTTCCTCATGGGTAGAAGCTGTAGCATGCCTAGCCTGTTATATCTGCTTTCTTTGTTCTGTGAAACAAAAAGTAACTATTTTACCAACAAATTGGAATGCATAGTATATTTTCCATTTCTCAGTCTTTCATACATGCAATTACTCCCAACCCACCACAAGCATGCATGCATATATGTCCACCTTGTCACTTGAATCTGTCTTTTACATATATAGTTAATAAGAGCAATTAATCTCTCTTTCTCTCTCTTCCCCTTACTTCCCCCCTCATCTCTTTCCATTTTTTCCTTCTCTGATATTTCCTAGACTAATAACTAATTGTTTCACCAGATTTGGTAGTTTTAAGTTCATGGCCATTCTAAAAAGAAAAAAAAAACAAAACCTTTTTATCGTTTTACTTGGGAGTGGGGGGAGTGCTACCAGCCTAAATGAAATAGCAAAAACTTATTCTAAACCATTTTTTCAGTGGGGATTAATTGCTGAATGACAGTTTCCCACAGTGACTAATATGAAGGGGACAAAAGGCACCTGAAAGTATAGAATTTGGTATATTTGATGAAAATAAAACATCCTCCTTTATAATTACAGCTTATGTTGTAGGTTTTCTTCCTGATGTGGAAGTGTTGCCAAGGCAATAGCTTGGCAATCTTCTACATGGCTGCTTTTCACATTAATCCACACAGGCTTCACGGACGTTAATCTTTATAACATACATCAGCATTTCAGAAGGGATATATAGAGAGTGTGTTTTCCATGGTATGGAAAGAACATTAGAAGACAAAGCTTTTGGTTCCCTCTCTCCTTTCCAGAACATGCAGTTAGTATACAGACCAGAGATTCTGTAATGGCCTTAAGACTTCAGCCCAGGATTGGGGGAAAAGAAAACAGGAGAGTGATAAGGAACGAAAGCAATAAGCCAGGTCAGGAACACAGCCACAGCTCATGATGAGTTGGAAGTTCTACTACCGAGACAAGTTCTACTACCAGGAGGCAGTAACTCACAAAGAACCAAAGTTAAAAGATGCTGTTCTCAAAGTTTAGTGCCAAAGCACAAAACAGGAACCAAAGAAGCAACAACATGCAGTGTCAGTGTTCAGAAACGGCACTGGCGATCTCTCTTGTGTGGCAGCTCTTCCTTACCCTCAACTTGGGGCAGCTCCTCTGGAAACCATCCACCATGGTGTGGGGTTGTGATTAATCTTGGACTCAAGGTGAGCTGTTTTCACTAGTCTTACACCATGAGGACACAAGCTTTTTGTACCCAAGATGTCACTGAGGTCACAAAGTTACCAAACCAGTAACCCTGAAGCAGTGAGATGTTGAGGGCACCAAAAAGAAGGCATTCTCTCTCAGCTCATACAGATGCTTATCCCTATGGCTCAGAGAAAGGCAGAGGTCCTCTATCCAGAGCAGGGCAGCAGGATGACCCCTGATGGGTCTAATTCACTTTGGCATTAGTGATCGGTCTGTGAAGCTCATGGTGTTTCTTCAAACAAAATACATGACTAATCTTTAGCCATACCCTGGCATTTAATAATCCGGTGGGTGGATGAGAATAAAGTAAACTAATGCAACAGAAAATTTTTGGTTAACACGGCAGTAAAGATACATTTTCTTAACCTTTTACTGGCCAGAAAGTTCCAAATACCTTTTCCAAAGTGTAGTTGCTTAAAAAAACAAACAAACAAAAACAACCAAGAGAGCCAGCAAATGCTTGCTGAATGAATCCTTAATGAATTGGCACTGAAAACAGGGTGACTGGGACTTATATGAACTGCATGAAAATATTCAGTATACTTTAGTTTCACCTAGTTAGTAACTTTTGGTTGTTTTTACTGACTTGTTTTGGCTTAACCTTAAGTCTTTGGCTGACCCTCACTATTCTCATTCCTTTCAGTGCTGAGGAGTTCCCAAACTTTAGTCTCTTCAATCTTAAGCTCAAAATCAGAAATATATATGTCTGAATCATGTCTAACTTCTTTGGACAATGTATAGTTAAAACATTAATCTAAAAGTCAATAATCTAATTTCCCAAAACCAACACTATTTTCGCTCACCTGAATGGCCGGTTGTGAAAATGAGTGAGAAAAAAGTTGGAGAAAAATGAATTTTCTTTTACTCCACCATGTATTTAATCAATTTTGTTTAAGCAACAGCTCAAGTCAGTCTTAAGCCTATCAATTGTTCCTAGAGGTTGTGGTCTGCTTTTTTTCTTTATTCCCTCCACCAAACCAATTGTGTCTGTATCCTATCTGTCTCCCTTCCCTATTCTCTCTACCCTTTCCCCTATTTCTTCTCATAACCTAAAATTATCTCTTTGTGGCCAAGCTCACATTTTTATTTCTTCTTTGTTTGTATGTAATTGTTTTTTTGGTATTTATATTCTGCAGGTGAGTGAGACCATACTAAATCTATCTTTCATTTTTTGACTGATTTCACTCAACAACATACTCACTTCAAGATCTGTCCATTTTGTCCCAAATGCCACTGTTTCATCTTTATTCGGAGCTGTGTAATATTCCACTGAATACAGGCTCCACAGTTTCTAGTTTCTCTATCCATTCATGTGCTGAGGGATACTTGGGTTGGTCCCATGATTTAGCAGTTCTAAACATTGCTGCTATCTTCATACCTGTAGATAGATTTTTGTATTAGATTTTTCATGTTATTTGGATAAATATCTAATAGCAGCATTACTGGGTCGAACAGAATCCATTTTTATTTTCTTGACATACCTCCATACCATTTTCATACAGGCTGTTTCAACTGCATTCTTATCAATAGTAGATGAAAGTTCCTTCTCTGCTGCTACCTCACCAACATTTTTTTATTCTGTCCTTTTTCATATGGGCCATTCTCACAGGTGAGGTGTTTTCTCAGTGTGATTTTAATTTGCATTTCTCTTATAATAAGTGATTATTATTTTCATATGTCTGCAAGCCACCCAAATGCCTTCTTTAGAGAAGTATCTATTGGAGTCTTTTGCCACTTTTTTAAATTGAGTTCTTTGTTGTTGGATTATCAGTACTTTTTAACTTTTGTAGATGTATGGCATGCAGATACTTTTGACTATTCTGTAGCTTGCCTCTTTGTTTTGTGATTATTTCTTTTGAGGTACAAAAGATTTTAAGTTTGATATAGTCCCACTTACTTATTTATGCTTTTTTAGGTTGTAGTCCCAAAAACATCTTTGTGGTAGATGACTTGTAATATATATATCTATATTTTCTTTCAAGTACTTATGGTTTTGGTACTTATGTCCAAATATTTAATCTATTTTGAGTGAATTTTTATATATGGAGTTAAATGTGATCTTGTTTTATTTTTTTTGCATGTTGTCATCCATTTAATAAAAAGACTACCTTTAGGGCTCTTCCTGGTGGCGCAGTGGGTTAAGCACCGCGCTATGAAGCAAACCACAGCCACTGCAGTATGAGTTCAATCCCTGCTGCCGGCCAGGGAGGGGACCCACATGGTGCAGGCAGACCTCTCCTGCCTCGCACGCTGCTCCCCTCAGCAGTGTATTTCAGTTGATCTACCTGTGCTGTTCCCCACTCTATCTGGTGGATTCTTTCACACACACCCCCACTCACCTCTGGCCTGTACCCCAGTGCTTGTATGCATAAATAAATAAATCTTTAAAAAATAATTTAAAAAAAAAGACTACCTTTGCTCCAATGTATGACTTTAATTCCTTTGTCGAAAATTATCTGTTCACTTATATGGATTTATCTCTGGGCTTTTCTGTTCCTTTGATCTGAGTTTCTGTTTTGTTCCACTACCATCCTTTTGATGAACACTTTTTTATTTTATATATTATTTTTACATTTATCTTTCAGCAGGCGAGTGGTACCTGTAGTAACTGCCCACAAACTTGAATGGCTTCGGTTGATTCTGATCCTAATCAGGTAAACTATTAAGGAAAGAAGAACAACAGAAATAATATGACTACATTTAACCATTTTAAAAAGGACTTATTAATTGCATTGATTGCGATAGAATTCTAAGTAGGGGTTTCCTCCATTTTCCATTTAAGAAGTGGTTTTCTTTCTTTTTTCCCTCTAAGCCTCATAGAGCAGGCTGTATTCTCTCAGCGTCAGAGGCTGTCACCAACCTTCAGGATTTATAGCTGCTGACAGTGTGCTTCAAAAAGTCACAGGGAATGGGATACATTTTATGTTCTCCTTTTTTTTATAAGTGGCTGGTGAGGCCCACAGATTAAAACCATGCTCTTTGCCCATGAAATAAGTTGAAAGGAATCAGAGACACCCTATGAGAAGTAATACTGAAGGGGTTGCCCCTACTGTTTTCCCACCAACTCACAACTGGATCAAACCAGAAACATCCCAGGGTCTGTAGTGAACTTGAATTTCACTTTCGCCCACTGTGACTATACTGAAGGTGAATCCTGCTATCCTGCTCAGCCTCCAAAATGTGGAGTTGATTTATACTGGCAGCTGAATGCACTGGTTTTTAAGTTTTAGGGAGAAGAAATTTAAGGACAAAATGAAATTGTAAATTCATGCACTTACAATGTATAACTGAGTCATTTGTTTAATTATGTTAGTAAAACGTAACTAGCGACAATGATGCACTGTATCTGAAAGTGTCTTCAAAAGAAGATGCCTTTTATTTGTCAGGAACTCAGACAACAGGGCAAAAAAGAAAAGGCTATGTGACTGTAGTTTCCAGTCCTTAGTGTACAGGAGAAAGAGCCACCTGGAGACACGGTTTCTTTTTTTTTTTTTTAATATTAAGTGTAACAAGTTCTGGGTCATGTTCAAGTCTCCAGGTTGGCTTTCTCCCATAGGAGACCTTGGAGGCTGACAGGGCTTACAGTGTCTTGCTTTGTTGATTGATTCTGCTCATTGAAATTCACCAGCAGAGGAAGGGGTAGTCTTTGCAGCCAGCAACTCTCCCTGAGCAAACAAGGTTCAAGGCAATTGAAGCCAAGATTTTCACAGCCAATTTCAATACTGGTTCCTTTCTAAAGACAATAACCAGATCCACACCAAAAGATGGACATACCCTCTAGATAAAGAATGTATTTATTTAGATTCATGCAGAAACCAAAGACGAGAGAACAGGTAGATGGTAAAATCCTATACTGGCCCTCAGAACTGATGAAACCTGCTTTTGGACCTGGTTCCTGTCCCACTGAGGCTTGCTCCTGTGCACATATCACACCCTTCAGGCCTGGTGTTTTCAATTTTGGCATTAGCTATTTTCATAGATTTTTCTTCTTTATATCTGGTATTTTCATACCATTATGAAAAGTATAATCTGGACACGCTACTACTAACAATTAAGTGAAAAACTGTTTTTTTCAATAGAGAATTATTTTAAATCGAATAGTACAAACCTCACTCTGGAAATCAGATAGCATCTGATACATTCTTACATATCTAATGTGTAAATCTATGCAGTTATATAGTTATAAATATGAAACATATTTGTATATAGTTTTCTTTAAGTAACTATAAAATTTAACCTCAGTTCAACTTTTGGCAATAACTTGGCATCTGGTTTTTCTAATTTTCAAATGCATGCAATTAATAAATGAGTTTAGATAATATAATTTTCCATTTGTTTTCTTTAACATGTAATTTGAGAGTGAAGTAAAAGAGTAAACTTCCCATAATTTTAGAAATTAATTTATTTTTAACTGAGGTAATAGTAGGTCACCCCCATCAGGTATGACTACCCATAGTGCACCTACCAGCAACTCACCCGTATTCTACCACCACCCATCACTGTGCTTCCTTCCTTCCTTCTTTGTTTGTAACCCTCTCCATGCCTCTACCCTGGATGCTTCAGTTCTGTAGTCAGCTTTCAAGGGCTAGTTTTTCACCTTGTCTTTATCTGACTATCAATTTAGTGACTTTATATTCCACATATTAGTGACACTATACAGTATTTATCTTTCTTTTTCTGACTTAATTCACTTAGCATATGCCTTTCAAACTCCATCCATGTTGCTGCAAATGACATGAATTTATCTTTTGTGATTTCTGAGTAGTATTCCATTGTGTATAGGGACCTCATCTTCTTGATCTACTCATCTGTTCTGGGGCATTAAGTTTGTTTCCATAGTTTCACTGCAATAAACATGGGAATACATATTTCCTTTTGAATTCGTGTTTTTCAATTTTTTGGATAGATGCCTATGAGTGGGATTACTGGGTCAAATGGCAGATCCATGTTTAATGTCTTGAGACACCCCCATACTGCTTTCCATAAGGCCTGGCTCAGTTTGCATTCCCGCCAGTAAAGGAGGGTTCCCTTTCTTCACATCCTCTCCAGCAGTTGTCGTTTCTGTTCTCCTTGAGATGGGCCATTCTCACATGTGTGGGATCTCATTGTGGTCTTCATTTGCATTTCTCTAATAATAAGTGATTGTGAGTATTTTTTCATGTGATGCTAGCTGTTTGAATGTCTTCTTTGGAGACATGTCTGTTTAGTTCTTATACTCATGTTTTGATTGTGTTGTTTTGATTTTGTAGAGTTTTATGAGATCTTTGTGTATATTCATTATGGTATGCAAATGTTTTCTCCTTTTTTTTTTTTTTAGTTATGTTTCTTTTGCTGTACAGAAGCTTTTAGTTTTATGTAGCCCCAGCTGATTATGTATTCTTTTGCTTTCCTTACTTCCCATAAATTTTAACATGATAAGCCTTTGGTACCTGGAACAAAAGCCCTCAAGCGAAGTCTCTACTATTCCTGAAATTCCAGTCATCAAAATCTGGTTTTGTTTCTTCACTCCCCCACCATATACTGAAACTTGAGTTTACCTTGAAAGAGTTGCCAATGCACTCTTGCAATTTTGCCCCAGGCTGGGGAACTTATTCTAAAGTGTATTCTCCCTGACAACAGCATTGTCCCAGTCCTGTCCTCACAAAGTAAGTCCTTTAAGTTTAAAACTACCAAGGCTCCAAACTGAAGGGGGGTTGTCTAGACCTCATTGCAGGGGCTGCTGTTGAGACAGGAAAGGTGCAGAACAGGGATAGGACAAGATTCAAGGGCAAACCTGAATAAAACTTTGCTGTTCCCACGGGCTGGCAGAACAAGAGGTTAAAAATGACTAGACTGAGACATTTGCCCATTAATTTCTTTGGCCCATTGTTTTTTATTACTGATTTTCCCCAGCCTGGACATTCCTGAGCCTTCTTTCTACAGCTTATCAAATTGGCTGATATGGAAAAAGAGAGTTACAGACCCAGTAGACAAGAGTCACAGACCTTGAAACCAGACTGGTTCAAACTGGAGCTGCGGGCATGCAGGCTCCAAGAGACAGACACTGGAGATGGCTAGAAAGACTTGTGTGACCACGGGAGGCAACTGACTGGTGCTCACACAAGCAACGACAAAGAAACTTCACCCAAGGCCACTCTCCTTGCTTTCTCATCCAATAAAATCCTATTCCTTTATTCTCAAATTCTGTTCCTAAAACTTTTATAACCACCCAACCCCAGCACATCAGATAGCCCCTCCCATGTCTAGAGAGGTCTTGCCGAGTGCTATTTCCTTGTTCTTTGCTAATCAATAAATGCTGACTCTTTGCTTGCCCTCACTGCCATCTACAGAGTCCTTTTTCTTTCTTGGTCAGAGGTCTTAAGAGCCCTTCTCTGATTTGAGAATAGGGCCCCTCGGGCCTTCCCAATGACTTTTTTTCTTTTTTTTAAAGATTTATTTATTTATGCACACAAGAGCTGGGGTACAAACCTGAGTCTCGGGAGGTGAGAGGAACCACCAGACAGAGTGGGGAGCAGAACAGGAAGACTGACTGAAACACACTGCCAAGGGCAGCAGCGGGCACAGCAGGAGAGATCTGCTGCGCCATGTGGGTCCCCTCCCCAGCCGGGGGCAGGGATCGAACTCATGCTGCAGTGGCTGCGGATTGCTCCATAGTGCGTTGCTCAACCCACTGCACCACCAGGGAGGACCCCCCCCACCCAATGACTTTTGATGGTGGAGCAGGTTCAAAAGAATAAGCTAGGCTGGTCAGCAACTAGATTATTCCCCTGTGTTGTAGGAAATGTGTTTTTTTAAAAATATTTATTTATTTATGCATACAAGAACTGGGGTACAGGCCAGAAGTGTGGGAGATAAAAGGATTCACCAGAGAGTGGGGAAAAGAACAGGCAGATCTACTGAAATACACTGCTGAGGGGAGCAGCAGGTGAAACAGGAGAGGTCTGCTGTGCCATATGGGTTAACTCCCTCGCCGAGGATTGAACTCGTGCTGTAGTGCCTGCGGATGCTTCATAGTGCGATGCTTAACCCCTTGCTCCAGGCCCACTCCCTTATCCTGTGACACTAGGAGCAACTAGCTAGTCACACACCAAGATGGTCACACACCAAGACATTTGAATTCATTTTTTCCCATGCCATGACAGCTGAATTGTCACTTCTCCAGTGGTGATAAACTTACTTCCAAGAATATGTCCTTTTGTTCTTCCACTCACCCATTCCCTTTGAGCCCCACCAAAATAAACAAATAAAAAAACTACTATTATCTAAATGGTATTTTTAAAAAAGAATATCTGTGAGTTATCTGGTTGTGACTTCTCTATATCTTTATATTCTGACTTTGAATTCAAAGGGAAAAGAGAGAAAAGCAAAACAAACAACAACAAAACATACATAAAAGAACTCCCAATCTAACTGAAATTTCTCTTAAGTAACACTCTATAAATTGTCTATGGTTATTTTGATAGGACTTATAGTTAGTCCTGAGCTCATGTGTACAAAATTCAACAAATATTTGTTGGGAACTTGCCTACTACATGTCAAAAAGGTATATTGTCTCTTAATGATTCATTTTAGTTGGGAGAGATATTTAATAAGACTTTTTTTTAAGCAAAAGAATCTCAGATACTGACACACGCTTGTAATGAACTCTGTGATGTTCTTCACAGGGACTTCTTTATGTTTGACGTTCTTGCTTCCCCACTCCTGGGAATGCTGTCAGCTAACAGAGCTCAATTCCAGCCCCCAGTAGGAATTACCTAAAGAGAAACACCTTGCCAAAACTCATACTCCTTTCTGGGGTATTCCACACCCCAAAACTGGTCAGCATAGAGGTGTAAAGGATGAACCATCTTATCCCAGTTTAGGACAACTTTGTAGGTCCATATTAGTTTTCTGTTGGGTCAACTGAGGCCTCTGCTCAGTCTATATGTTAGTTTCTTCTTCTGCTCGGTCCTGTTTCCTCCCCTTCCACAGGCAAGGACTCAAGAGCACTCCATAATTAACTTCCTGTTTTCTAATTTCTGCCTCAGTTTACTTTTTCAAAGCCCTGGTCTGCAAAGTTTACCCGAGCAGGGGACCAAGAAAACAAACACTGAGTTAGAATTTGTGGTCTAGCTTACCTGTTACCTAAGTAGAATAAAAATACCATCACTCTTGCAGAGATGGATGCTATGCATGGGCCCAACAGAAATCCAACTGTCTAGTAGCAGAGACCCATGCTAAGTTCCCAATATAGCACCAACCCTTGATAATACCAGCCAGCCGCTTGAAAGCAAGTTAATCACACTACATCTTCGGCTCTGGAAGATATAGCGGTTCATTCTGACAGAAAATTAAATGAATATATTCTGGGTTTGGGTTTGCCTTTCCTTCCCATGGCATTTCAGCCAGCACCATAGTTGAAGGCCTACAGAATATGTGATCCATGGGCATAGGATACCTCATACACTGAAACAGAGTAGAGAGCCGCTTTCAAAAGAAGGGGATGTAGGAGGAGGAACATGACTATAACACCCACTGCCCTATCACATACAAAACCCCCAGAGGCTGTTGACTTGGGAGAGTGACAGACACAACCCACAACTGAGAGAGAAGTTTTGAGATTAAACCTGTGAAGTGCTGGGGGGAGGTTAATTCCTAAAGTACAGTGTGTTCTTGATGTAAATGAAACATATGTGGCGCTGCATCCACACTAGGTAGAATACACAGGACAAGAACCTAAGAACAGAAGTTATGGCCCTGCCCGCCATCACTCCCAGGGACATGCTTAGGGACTTTATATTCTTCTCCTTGCATCTCTGAGTCTTTGGGTTTAGTGACCCTGGCTCTCAGTGGGTGAATTCCTCTATCTGAGTACACATCAAAAGTCCTATTAAACTATAAACTAACTGGCTCCTGGCCACTTGGGCTCTCTGTGCCAAGGGATCAATAAGCAAGAGGGGTTCCCTGTTGTCATCACAAGGTTAGGAAAATGTTAAAGAATGGAGACAAGGAATATGCTGGCACCCAAGTAATTTTTTAGGTACCTCTCAGCAATCCTTTGCCCAATTTTGATAGTACTGGATATTTAGAACCTATAGTCAGAGAAGGATGTGGTGACTAGGTACCAGGAGCCCTCAGGGATGAGGGTCTGGGTCATCTCACAAGGTAAGATGTCTATATCTGTGAAGCTGAAAAAAATACAGATTGGCTAGTAGAGGAAGGAGACTATGAGTTTTACTTGTGAGCTCAAGACTCACTATGGTATCTTGACTGTATTCCATGACATTCAACCTCAGCAGGTTTTACTAAGAAAGAGATGCACTACTATTGACAAAGCTGCTTCTAGAATGGATACAAAGCCATGGATGCAAAAGGTGGATCCTGGTGACTGTTGGAGGACTTTGTAGACCCTCATTCAATTTAAAAACAAAACCAAAAGCCTCAACACTCAATGCATTACCCAAGCTGCTGGGAATACAGCAAATAGTGTTAGCTGTCAGCCCTCTTTGGGAATTATCTCAACTCCAGAGAATACAGTATCTTCTTGAGGTAGCTGGCATAAGGAACTAGTTTACATGGGGATATAAAAACTTAATTCCTTTTTTCTGAAACTTGGTGTATCTTTAAAGGACGGTTGCAGCTTCAGAACTCCTTGTGGGGCTTGCTGAGGCCTTTGTTAAAACTGTAATTATAGCCCAAAATCTCCAATTCTTTTACTTTTCCTCCTGGAGATGTTGGTCGAGAGACTCTCTAGTAAACTTCCTATATGCAGAATTATTCTTTAGTCTCTTGCTACTGGGGAATATAACCTGCAATAATGCCATGGGAAAATAAAAAATAAATCAGGTATCAGATATCTGCTCTAGTTAAGATAGTCAGATAAGACTCTTTGGGGTTGGGTTTGCCTTTCCTCATACACTGAGTCAGAGTAGAGCTCCACTTACAAAAGAAGGGGATGCAGAGACAGGAACATGACTATAAACCCACTGGTCCTACCACATATTAAGCCACCAGACACTGTTGGCTTGGTGGAGTGACAGACACAACCCACAAAGGAGTTGATATTTGAGCGGATGTGGGAGTGATAAGAACACAGGAAAATCTGGGTAAGTAGCAGTCTAGGCAGAGGAAATGATGAAGACCCTGAAGTATGAATGAGCTTGACATGTTACAAAAAAAGAAGAAAAGCAAGTGTTAATTTAAGATGGTGAGTGAAAAAAAGCTAAAAGAATGGGGTAAAATTTTATTCTAAATAAAATAAGGAATTATTAGATGCTATTGAAATTTTACTTTGAATTCTACATAGTGAATGACTTACAGGAGTTGAAGAATAAAAAAGAACAGTGAGTTATGAGAACATAGAACCACTCAGGAAAGAGATGCAATGTTTGGATTAGAGTGGTGATAATAAGTGGTTGCCTTTTGGTATTTCAGAGGTAAATCCAGAAGAAGACATAATGGGCTGTCTGCAGAATAATGAAAAGACAATAATTAAAGATGACCCCAGGAAAGGTCTAAGAAATTGGGGTGGTGCCACTAGCCAGGATAGGAAAGCCTAATACATTTGGAAGAAGGAATCTTAAGCAACCTAAGGGTGAGGTACAAAGTTCCCACAGAAAAGGAAGCTATTCAAAGGCTGGATTACCTAGGTAAGTGGTGAATTTAACTGTGTCAACCCTGTTAGTTCTTCTGTACCTCAGATCTTTATTTTCCAGTCTTTCCTATGAAATTTGTGATATTTGACAGACCTCAGTCTATTGTTATCTCTATATGGGTTTAAGTTTCTCAGAGGTTAGCTTCCCAGGTGATCACAGTGGTGTGGTCTGAGGACATTAAGAACAGCAAGCTCCCAGTAAAGTAACTCTACTGTGCCAGACAGTGTTAAGATTAAGGCCCAGTTTGAATTATTTCCCAGACAACTGTTAGTTGTGTAACACTGGACAAGTTCAAATCTTCAGAACTTTAGTTTCTTGTAAAAATAGGAATACTATACCTACCTCATAAAGTTACTGGGGGAATTAAATGATGTCATGTCTCTGGAGCATAAAGCACATAACCCAGCTCATTACTTACAACAGGGTTCACTAATTTAATCTCTCTCTTTCTCTCAGGTTATGTATTCACAAATTATACTAGAATTATAAAAAATCATTCTAAGGCCTTTAGCATTCAGACAATAAACATGTGTGGTTTTGACTACTGCTAAGTAATTCCAGTGGCCCACATGTTGTAAAAATTTGCATTCTGCCAAGGTACACATTTGAATCCCACATACTGAGAAGAGGAAGGAAATAGTGGTTTTTGGAAAATGGAATCTATCTAATGTCAAGTGTCCTTATCTTAGTCTGTATTTGTAGTTCTCTAATTATCTTTCCTTCCATTCACCTTCTGTGAACCAAGAAAGCCCCGTAAATGAAAAATGCCTCCTACTAAACAGAGGAAAACAAACAATTAAAACCAACCAATGAACAGTGTTGGCATGGAAATGAAGAAAAATTTAAAATAATAAATTTATGCTTATACGGAAAAATGAACCTGGGATAAATTGTGGAGTGGAAATGACATTGGCAGTAACTTAGATGCACAATATAAATGTTTGCCATGTGGATAATAAGGAAAGGCAACTCACAAGCTATTTCAATAAATTTCCCAGACAGAATATATATTATTAGTTTTATTAATGAGTCTACTACTCTATTTATAGAATTATAAAGGTCTTAGGGGGTAAATTAAAAGTTTTGAGTGGTATTTGATTGAACTTAATAGGAGAAATGTTATGCTATAAATGGTATCTGCTGTGACTTGAACTTGGCAATGCTTCAGGACCTATCTATTTAGAATGTCAGAATCTATTGTAATTACTTTTAATACTAGCACAGAGTTTCTGTTGTATAGCAAATTGTAAAATACTAGTTATCAACAATCAGGTAGGTAATCATACTGTAAGGAAAGAAGTTGCATCCTTAATTTTGTATTTCACAATAAGAGTATAGCATCTGTCACGAGATCTTCAAGGCTCCTTGCTCCAGATTTCATGGACAAATAAGACTTGGCTTCTATCTTTTTCTAAGGAAGGGAAAATACTGTCTCCATGATGCAAATTTAATCCCGAAAACTGGGAAGGTAAATTATCACGGGGAAAGACTATTGGAATGTATGACTGGCAGAAGGTCACAATATTGGTGCATTTAAACAGTTGCTAATTCCCTCTTAGTCACCAAGGGAGACGAGGGGACATCATTTATTATGAGAGATACTAAAGGCACAAAGGTAGTGCTCAGAACTCTGACATATCCGAGATGTGATCAGTGCATCTCAGCACTTTCTTTCTCTGTTAAATCACTTAACTTTGACTAGATACTCCCTGTGGTAGGTAGGACTAAAACATCTAAAGATAGATATATTTCCTGGAAAAATGATTTATACACTCACATCTATAAAAAACCGCAGTTTCATTTTCACAAGGCTCCAAGCCGTCTCAACACCATGTTCCTTTCATTTGAACTTTGGAGTCCTTTTAGTTATGATGACCCCACATTCCATTGTTGTTTGAAGCATCTGAGTTGAATTCTGTGACTCATCCTCAGAGAGTTAGGCCACGCTGTGCAGAGACTGGTATTTCCTGGTGCAGGTTAGGGGAGTAAATCACAGATTGACTAAAATCCAGCTGGGCACTAATTCTTTCAGATTATCTTCTGGAATCCTCATTTGAAAGGCAAATACTCCAGGGGAATACATTAAATAGCATTAAGAAGTAAAGCTATCCAGAGAACTGCCAAGTTCTATTTCTATCCTATTTCTATTCTATTTCTAATGACTACATAATATCACTCATTCTTGGAAATCTTTATATGACTACTCATGAATTTACTTGGAAGTTTTACCAGAAATTTTGTGGTCTCCTGAAAAGATGTTGGGGATCCAGGATACTGCCGGAAGGAGTAGGTACTCAAGTAGTCTTAATCAGAGAAGGGAAAGTCTCCCACGTGCTTGCTCTGTCCTATGGGCTTGCATATGTGATCTCATCAAATCCCTTCTCTAATGCGTTTATGTTTTTGTTTTTTAAAAAAAGATTTATTTATGCATACAAGCGCTGGGGTACAGGCCAGCGGCGTGGGAGGTAAAAGGATTCATCAGGGACAGAGTGAGGAGCAGAACAGGTGGATCGACTGAAACATACAGCTGAGGGGAACGGCAAGGTAGGAGAGGTCTGCTGGGCCATGTGGGTCCCCTCCCTGGTCGGGGATTGAACTCTCACTGTTGTGCCACAGATCTTCACAGTGTGGTGCTCAGCCCACTGAGCCACCAGGGAGGTCCTGCCTTTATGTTTTTACTATTACCACCATTTCTTGGGGAAGGGGAGGGTAGGAGTCAGGATAGGGGAGGTAAAGTAGCTGCCTATAATTGCTCTAAGAAGTCTATTAATTAAATAAAATTATTCAAGAGTTGCCTTATTCCTCATAGGTATCATAAAAGTATAGCAGGTATGGGTAAAGAGAAAAGAGGGAATAAGAAGAATGTAAAGGAAAGGGAAACAGAAAAATATGGAATTACAAATAAAGAAAATGAGATTTGTGTCACTGAAACTAGCAAGATTAGAAGCTTACAAACCATCTTTTATCCTTTTTCTTTCTTTTCTTCCTTTGTTCTTTTTTGGACATGGGATAGCATCTCACTCTAAGATAATCTAGCTAAGGTGTTATCTTAGAGGAACCCCAGATGTCAATATTTGCAGGGATTTTTTTTCTGGGTCAGTTGCCCTAGAGATGAATCTCCCAATTTCATGCCTGAGGGATAGGAGCTCCTGTCAGCATTCTGGGGTTGAGTGGGAGAGGGGCTGAGGCAAAGATGGAGACAGTTTGCTTCTCATTTGCCCTGTTCCCATTTTTAGTACAGCTCTCCCACATGACACGTGGCAAGGTGAGGCTAAAGCTCTCTGGTTCAATCCCTCCAACAAACAAATCTTTTATTTCTTTCATGGGAAGAAAAGATGTCATTTGGCTGAAGGCAAGCATTAAGTATAGATTTTCTACTAAGTTGCTGAATTTCAGCCTCACTTGAACCTACTGCTTTTCAGAGGTGATTGATGCCACAGTCATTGAGGTTTTGCAACATGCATCTGCTTATTTCTGGACTTATTTGACCTTAAACCACTTCCAGGCTTTTTCTAGTTTCCTAAGTTAGTAACACTTCATACATCTAATTTCCAGCTTTCAAAACTTTGTTGTCATTTCTTTTCCTGTTCTCTTTATGCATGTGTTTTCATGTTTATTGTCTTCTTGGTGAGGTTTCTGCAGAGAACTGGTAATTACTCGTGTTTAGTCTGCATGTTAACTGGAACTTAGTTCATCAATATTCAGGAACTTAAAGCCAGTGCTGGTCTGAAAATAGTGACCAGCTTTTGATATCTCTGAAAAAGAAGAATTGCTACTTTTCTCACTGTTATTCTAATACTTTTAGATCAACTATTGCGCATCTACTTAACAAGTCCTTTGGGGAATGTGACAGAATGAAATGAGAAGTGGATCACTGTCAAGGAGACATTTGGGGACTGACTTCTCTTCCATATTAGGGTCAAATCCACAAAAAATGGTGGCAATACTGTAATATAAAACTGTTGCTCAGGATTAGTTGGTTTTATTATCATTATAAGTACAAAAGAAATTATAGGATACAATCACTATTTAGGACTGATTATTTTGTTGATTTGCTGCAAAGATTAGGAATTTAATTTGGGATATTAATGGAAATTTCATATTGTATTTACTGGCTATTCTTCGAGCATGTGAGCATATTTTAAATAGTCTCAAGTTATACTTTTTAGTCTATGTAAAATTGTTTCAATATTTTACAGATAAATGTCACATGGTGATGGGTCATGGGTGGTGGTTCTGTATATTCCAAAAAATATACATTTATAAGAAATGTGACTAATTAGTAATGATAGTTTCTTTTCCCATTTTGCTGGGAATTTAGGCTAAGTTTTTTCTAAAGGAATGAAACCAATCCTGGTAGTTGAGGACACTTAATGACCTACTCCCCATTTGCTGTCACCAGTGACTTATCTTAGGAACTGCTTTAATAGGGTCTATCATTATTAATGTCGATTTATTTAGCATCAATAGTGGATAGTGTGTTACTTCCAGATTTAGACGCTTTTATGATCAATATAATATAGCCAAAACATTAGAGAATCAGAAGAATATGTGGCAAAATATGTTTGAAAGAAGCAACCTAACAGGACAGATATATAAGCCTCTAGAGACTTCAGAAATTTTGAGATTTTTTTCAGACAATCCAAACACATAATGACCAATAGCAAGTAGCTGAATAAAAGTGATTTCAATGATGTTGGAATAGTCTAGACACCTAAGAATGTTTTGCATGTTACCTATGTATGATGAGCTTTTTAGTGAATGGAAATTGAGGTTGAAGCAGAGAAATTGACAAAGTGCTGTAGAATTTGGAATCTAAATTTGATATGATGTGGTCCAGTTCCTAAGCAGTGTCACAGTCACAAAATCACAGCAAAACTAGGCAATCCAAGCCTTAATATGGTTTTCAAAAGTATTTGAGGAATTCCAAATATGTGATCCAAAGCACTCCTTTAAATCCTTCTCTAATCTGTAACACCATTCCCTAATGGTTATGTAAGCTGGCATATACACTCACCTGTCCTCACTTTAGCAAATGCCTAGTAAATGAAAACAGAACTTGTTTGGGGGCTATTTTTAGTAGGTTTTTGAGAAAAGAATTCATATAACTACTGTTCAAGTGTCTAGGATATAAAAGGTTTTCTGCTGAACATCATTTTCTTTGCATCTAACCAAATTTAAGGGAAATTTGAGCCACTAATGTTTTTTGACCTTCCTACAAATAGTTCAGAATGCCACATATTCTGTATCTTTGTATTAGAAGTTTTTCTGGCATGATTATAGGTACTGAGAGAGACCTATGTCCTCCTCCTTGGGTCATTATCTCCCCAGAATGGGACATTAACTGACGGCTTAACAAATGTTTTTTTTTTTTTTTTTTTCTTGAAAGAGTCATAGTCCTGGTTGTGTATAACCAACTGATTATGAATCTAATAGGAAAAAATGTACTTCATTTTGTACCTTTTAGCAATAGGGTACCTACTTGTGCTAATTGAATCATTAAAATCTGTATTGAAAACATAATTGGAAATATTCTTATAAAAATCTGTATATTCAAAGCAAATGGATGAATTTAATAATTCAACCTAAACAAATTTTCCCCTTAATAAGTTACAATTGTGAGAAAAGTTCAAGTTTGTTTACTCCAATTGGCTAGAAAACAAATCCATTTCATTTTTACATTAAAAATCCAATTGTATAAAGTCATACATGGGTAAAACATAATTTGGCTGGAAAGTCCAATCAAAAATTTTCCTTTGTTTTAATATTTTACCCATGAGAAATCCTGGCATAGATTTATGACTCTATAAGATCAAATCAAAAGAATAAATATTCATTAAGCACAACTAATGTGCCAGGCTTTGCCTTAAGTCCTATGGGAGGATTAAAAAGGTTCTTGGCGTCTTAAAACCTAGTTCAGGAAAAATGTTTAGAACTGAAAGGTTAAATAACATCATATGACATAAGTAATACTTTAAAACAACAATGGAAAAGAGCATACAAGGCCAATTAAAAATTCAGACATTAAGATTCCCTTGGAAATTAGCAGCTCGGTTATTTGGCTAAAAATGGGGTTTTAAAAAAATGGCAGAGTAGACAACTGAAAAAAGATAAATTGAGTTAAAATTATGGGGGTTAGAAGCCAGGGTAGGGATTTAGGGCTTGATTTTGTAGGGAAACCACTGAAAATTTTGAATTCATCCTTCAATGGAGAAATGACAAGGTGAGAGCATCATATTGGAGAGATAACTCTTTCAGCTCTGTGCAAACTAGATGGAGAAACTTGAGATAATGAAATGGTTATAAAGGCTATTGCAATTTTTCAGATTATCTAGGTCATTTCATAGAAATGGGATAAACTTCCCTCCAAATTCTGCTTGATTAATGTTGCTACATGCACACAAGTACCTGCATATTGGGCCTTTGAGGGACAACAGGGCAAACTCCCAACTTGGTCCAAAAATGACATGGGTGGGGTGACTTAGTTTTTTATGGTGGTTAGAGGATAGAGTTGAAAGGAGTGTTCCCTCACATGAAGTGGGCTTGCCTGGTGCCAAAGGAAGGAGTACCCAAGCTTTCTTATCAGTTTGTCCATATATGGGGTAAAAGGATAATTGGAAAAATGTGGCTTGAAAGTTGTCAGCAAACATGAACAATGGAATCAGAGTATTCATTACACAAATATGGTATAGTAATGTAAGTGATAAGGTGGTGAATGAAGGTATGTTCATATTATACATGAGTGATCAGCCTCTACTTGATAGATTGCGGAAGGCAGGTCCCTAGAAGAATGGATTTTCATTAATGTGCAGTTAAATAACATTCAATTTGCAATCTCATTGAGGGACTTTAGAATGTTAAAGAGGAGGTCTCTGGGGTTTTAAAATAAATATCCCAATGATCTTTTGTTCATTGAGTTAAAAAAATTCTAGGGTCTCCCTGGTGGAGCAATGGGTTGAGCTCTTCAGTGTGAAGCATCCCTAGCACAGCAACGCGAGTTTGAGTTCGATCCCCCGCCAGGGAGGGAACATACATGGTGCAGCAGACCTCTCTTGCCTCGCTCGCTGCTCCCCTTAGCAGTGTACTTCAGTTGCTCTGCCTGTTCTGCTCCCCACTCTGTCTCTGGTGAACCCTCTCACCTCCCGCGACTCTGGCCCGTACCCCAGCCCTTGTATGCATAAATAAATATTTTTTTTAAAAAAAGTGAAAACTCTTTAAAAAATATTTTGGTATTTTGCTATATTTTGAAGAAATTTTTTTAAAAGATGCAACGCTAACGAGAGATTGGTAGCAACTGGAGTTGGAATTGTAGTTTCTATTGTTCAATAAATCAGTTTAGTTGTAAGCACCAGTTATGTGCTGTTGACTGAAATATGCAGTAAGAATCATCTAGGAAACTTGTTTGAAGCGTCCACTCATACCCTCAGTCCCAGGGATTCTGGATGAGCAGTCTTGGATGGATCTTAGGTGTGTACCTTGTGATAATGTGTCTGATGCAGAGGTTTATGCGCCTCATCTGGGAAACACTGCCTCACAGGCACCAGGCACAGCACCAGGAATTGTGAAAGCCTCAGGAAAATGTTGACTGCTGTGCTGGCTTTTTTGCTGCTTAACCATTTTATTTTTTTTTAACTTCTGTACCTATGAAATTTGTAAAAGCAAAAATAAAAGCCAATATGACAATTCTGTTTAGTTACTGCTCAGGATTTAGCAATACTTGAGTGCTTACTATGTAAAAGGGCTTTATATGTTTTTATTTCTAATTTATTTGACTTTCACAAAGTCAAATAATTACCACATTATTGACTAGAAAATTGAAGCTCAGTGAGATGAAATGACTTGCCTAAGAAATAGAGCCACTAAGTAGCAGAACCAGGTTTTAGATCTAGTTGTGTTGAAATTAGATTTGTATTATTAACCACGACATTCTCTTTACTACCAGGAGTCTGGTGCTAACTTTGTAGTCTCTCCTGAGTGCTGATGCGGGGAGGAGTGGGTGCCATGATACTCAGAATGGGGAAGAAATTAGGCAGTTCATCTGCTTAGCTGCATGTACTGATAGAGGGATAACAGATGTTGGTCTGATGTCCTAAGGGTCTCTTTCTCTCAGATTATAAACTTCCTCGTGGACTGTCATCTCAGTACTTCCTTCAGAGAAACATCTCTTTTTTTTTTCTTTTTTTAATTAACTTTTTAAATTTATATATATTTGACATCAATTGTAGTCCCCATGTATTCCCCAACACCATATCACCAGTGCACCATCATCTCAGTCCCCTGTGCTCCCATCTGCCCTCCACTCTTCCCCTCTTCCCTCCCCACCAGGTATCCCCAATTTGTCCTTTTCTTTTCATTTTTGGTTTTTGTGTCTTTATTGTTATTATTATTATTATTATTATTGTTCTTATTCCTTTCCTTGATCTTTTTTTGGTTCCCTTATATTCCTCCTAGGATAGGAACCATCTGGTATTTTTCTTTTGCCTTCTGACTTACTTCACTGAGCATAATCCCTTCCAGTTCCATCCATGTTCCTATGAATGTGTCTAGAAAAGTGAGTCTTTTATGTTGTTTCTCTGGAGGTACAAAATGTCTTGGTGAGAATAACATTTTTGAATCAGGCACTTTCAAGAGGCTGAGAGGCAATAAGGTGGCTGGAGACAGCAAGGGAGGGGAAAGGACACTTAAGTCAGGGCTGGAGAGGCACAGAAGGTTTTGGAGGTCAATGTCAGGATTAGGAAGGCACACAGGGCTTTGGTGGTCAAAGTCAGAAACTTGGCTTTTATTCTAAGTATGGTGAGACACAAATGGGAGTATTTTAGAGAATTGGGTTTTAGATCTTAAAAGTTGCTTTTTGGTTGCTCTGTGAAGAATCAGTGAAAGGGAACATGAGTTGAAATAGGAGGATGAGTAAACAAAACTATTGGGTAAGACTGTTAGTAAACAATTTAGCACTGAGGATTTTTGTGTAAGGAATGGGGGAAGATTAAAAGAAGATGGAATATGCTGAAAACCCAGAAGACAGTTTCTAATAAATAATTTCTTCTCTCTAATCTCTCTCTTTGATCTTAATTGCTTCTTTTTTCCCCCCTGGTGCTTAGCATTTTTTGCCTCCTCCCTGCCCTTTTCTGGATACTTGCTTACTTCCATCCACGTCTGTCTTTCTTGTCTTCTTACACAGAACAGTTTCATTTCCCTTCCCACTCTATCTTCACCCAAGTTACAACCTGTGAATTGATTTACTAAACAGGAGTATCACTAAGCTTTAATGCAGAAATGATATTTTCTCCTCTTGCCACTCTTCAAATCATGTGGCATCTCCTATCCTTATCTCATTGGTGACAACCACAGATTCCTAACAAAGGAGTGAAAAGGTCTTGATTCTTTCAGTAATGGTACAGATCTGCCACAACTAATGAGAAATCTTGATGTGAACAGAGAAACAAGACGTTAAAGTTGAAGAAGACACTAAAAACAAAATAAGACACAAATGGAATGCGTAAGACAACATTAGACCAAATTTCTTCTGTAAGTGGTAATAACGTGTAATGAATTATATGGGATATTTATGAAACTCTGCACCAGCTAAATATTTACAAATTCAACATTCAATCTGAAATGTAGATGCATCATTAATGAGGTTGATACACACATACGTACAAACACACAGACATAAGAGAAATGAGGATAGAGTTACCTTTAAAACACTGAGATGTAGTCTGTTCTTCCCCCCTTTGATTGTCTTGACTACTCATCACGAGATTCATCAGGGAAGAGGAGTCCCTGAATGACTCCTGTCTCATGAGGAGGAGAGGTCTGGATGAAGCACAAATGGATTTTTGTGCAATAACAATACCACAAAACATGATGCTGAGAAGTTAATGAAATAACTATTAAGCATAGAGTATTACATGAATCTCACTGGATTTAATTGTAATTTTCTGAGCTGCAGGTTTAAAAGACTTAGTACTATTAATATACTTTATTATATAATTGACTACATAGAATTAGGTCTTCAGATTATCATTCAGAAAGTCTTGAAATATGTCCTTTCAAATGAATGCATATACAAAAGTTAGTTGCCTCCAAATATTAGGAAGATGTGGTATATATACACAGTGGAATACTACTTGGCTCTGTAAAAGATAAACTTGCCATTTGTGACAACATAGTTAAACATGGAGGCAATTAAGTAAAATAAGTCAAAAGTAGAAGGTGGATGGTGTCTTTTATATGTGGAATATGGAGGAACAAAACAAAGGCCAGATAAAGCCAAACCAATAACCCTAGAAATCTGACTATAGAACTGAGGTTATTAGAAGGGGAAAATGAGGGGGGACAGCAAAGTGGGGAATGAACATAATGGACTATGGTTGAGGACTTGAGTATCTTGATGGAGGGTATGATGTGACAGCAATACACTAAAGGCTATACCTCAATTATATACAATATTATAAACCAATATTAATTTTCTCAATAAAAATGAAGCAAAAGTAGAGAAAAATCTTAAAGATTTTTAAAAAAAACTTCAAAAAACTCAGAAATTAACACTGATACAATACTATCCTCCAATTCACACACCCCATTCATATCTCCTCTATTACCCTCCAAATGTTCTTTTCCCTTTTTAATTTGGACCCAATCCAGAATCTTGTATTGTTTTTAGTTGCCATAGCTCTTTAATTTCCTTTTATCTGGAACAATTCCTTACTTGTCTTATGTCTTTCATGATCTTGACATATATAAGTCTGCATTTTATTTTTATGTATTAATTTTGTATACTGTCTCTCACCATGGGTCTGTTCAATAATTCCTCATGCCCAGATTCAGGCCACACATTCTTGGCTTCAGCACCCTAAAAACCAATATTGTCTTGCTCTTCTCAGGACATCACATAGGAGATAATTTGATGTTGACGCTGACACATCCCACCAAGGTGAGTAAACTTCATTCCCTATGAGAGAGGCAGATGACTGGCCTCAGTGAGGTCCCTAACCCTAGGCGCCTGTGAATAGGCTAACCTTAAATGACAAAATGGACTTTGCAGGTGGTTAAAGATTGAGGTGGAAAGATTATTCTGGATTTTTTGGGTGGATTCAATCTAATCAAATGAGTCTTTTATAAAGCGAAAGCATACATTAATACTGTAGAGAAGACAGATGACAGTGTGAGGCTTCAATGTACCACTGCTGACTTTGAAACGGGAGGAAAGGCGTCCTGAACAAGAGCTGCAACCAGTTTCAACAAGCTGGAACTGGCAAAGAATGACTACGCCACTGGAGCCCCCAGAAAGGAACACAGTCAAGCTGATTCTTATTTTAGCACAGTGAGGCCAAGTGTGAATTCTGACCAACTGCCTTATAATCAAACAGATTTCTTTAAGGTACCACATATATGGGAATTTGTTATAGCATCAATTGAAAGCTAATACATTTGTCAAAATGGTATTACTGGTTGAAAGCCACTGACTAGGTTTATCTAAGCAGAAGAGGATGTTAAAAGAACATCAGAGTTCTCACAGATCTGATGTTGAGAATAAGGGCTTTAACAATGACCAGATAGTGAGCTTTTAAGTGCTAAGAAATTAGAAAGAGAAAACAGGAACCTCTTCATTCTCCAACTTTACTCCCACAAAGCCTATATGCAACAGGGAATGGCAATTATCAAGGAATCAGGAAGCAGGATAAACTGGTAGATCATCAAAAAAGAACAGCTACGCATGTCACCAAAGGAGGTTAGACTTTTATCCTGAAGATGTCAGAGGTATTTTATAACTTTACTCTATAAAACTGAAATTTTCTACCCAACTTCTCAAATTGTGTTTTACAGTTTCCCATTTTTAAATTATGGCTTCTGGTTTTCTCTTGGACTCCAACGCAATATTAAACCTCCTGATTTGTTTGAAGTCTTCCTTCCTCCTGGCTCTACTTCTTCCCTCTCTCTCCTCAGTCTTTAAGAAAAATGCATATTCCTGGGAAGTTCTCCAGGTTGCACAGCTGATCTTCCTGCCCCATTTTCCCATGTTTGCACTTGCTACCTCCCCCCTTCTATGCCTGGCAAGCCATCCCTATCCTTCACCACCAAATTTAATTCTCTGTTCCTTCTCTTAATCCCTCATGGTGAATGACATTTTCAACATCGTTTAGTTTCCATTCTGCAATGTTTGATCCTATTTTCATCAAAACAAATAATAGCCACTCATAATAATAAAGGACAGACCTTTGAGGCACTGCTTTTTCTTCCGTATTTCTCAACTACAGCAGCATGCTGACATTATATCTCTCTCTTTTCCTCTCCTCTTTTTTCTATCATACCTTAAGCTCTTTTTGGAAATTATCCTCAGTGGCTTAACATTATTATGCCTGGCTTATGATAGATACTGATTTAATGAGTGAAAGGGAATGTCAAGTCCCTTTATGGAATCTGAAGAGGTTGGTATGTAAGGGGAGGGGGGCGGTGCTGAAGCCAAAGGCTGTTACAGGTGGTGCCCTTTGAGCCCCTCCCCTCAAGGTAAAGCTAAATGAATATATCCAGGCAAGGAAGAATCTGTGGGGTTGGGGGTTCTAATAGGAAATATAAGGGACTGCAGATGTACCCCAGGGTCAGCAATTCCTGGATCAGCCATTCCTCCCCCACCATGCTGATCTTCCAGAAGGTTGTTGTCCACCCTCCCAAGTACCTGGAGAAGCTTCCAGCAACCAACTTTGAAGGAGTAAAGTTGAAAGGTTTTGCAGGTAGCTGAGTGATTGAAACTGTTCTCAGCTTTGCTGCTCACCCAGAGCTGGGTGCCTGGCTGAGCTGTGTAAAAGTGGGCTGGTTGTTGGGGGCTTTTGGCTGCTGCTGTTTCCAGTATTACTTATATGATACTGTGCTTTGCCCTGGGGCCCATCTCTGCAGCTGTGGTTAGCATCCCCTGCTGCATCTTCTGCGATCGTGCCAGTTGGATCTTGGCCTACTGTCTGGATGCCATGTGCTCCAGGCCCTCATTGGGAGTGTAGCCTTTTGTTCAGAGTACTGTACTAGTTCTTCAGTGACAGGAAGACTCCATTTTGGCCCTTTTGTTCAGAATCTGTGTTCTAATCCTTCAAACCTTGACCGGTAAATTATGTGGGCACTGTCATTGGCCAGTTTTACTGCCCCTTATTGCCCAATAACAGGTATACACTCATACCAAGTTGCACATATGGTCATCAGATGAAATGTAAGAAATGTTTTATGAAAGAGGAAAATATTTTCATTTATGTATACCATGGCCCAAGTGACAGGTTTAAACAGACAGAAAATTTTGAGCGAAGGTAAATTATTCTGGTTAAGTGCACTTTAAACATACAATCCCAGTGCTTTAGAATTCTAAAGAACATTTAATATTCTCCTCTCCCACCCACTTTATAGGGAGCAGGATGGCTGGTGCACGTATGCTTCTAGCCTCATTTTTGTTATGATGTGGCAGCCTGGTGAGTTCTCATTCAGATTTTAAAGTTGAACAGAACCTTCTGGGAGAATCTGAGCCAGAGAAACTTTTACAGATAGGCCCTTCAAGACACAGAGAGAAAGTGATTACAAGAATATGAAAAACCTAATAAACTAGAGTTCACTTGTAAATTTAATGATTACTCACTCACTTATAGAATAAAATAAAATTTTAGAGCTGGACCTGACCATCACAAACATTTAAAACAGATCTGTAATCATTAATTGTTCTGAATTACTGATTATTCTTATTGATGGATTACCTTGTTCCTCTCACCTCACTTTTCTGGCACTGTCAGCAAAGGAGATGTCTGAATCACTACTTTAAAACTGGAGCAGAATGACAAAAGACCTAGCAGCTAGCTCTGCTGGTGCCTGCAGGGTAAATTGAAAAGATAAAACATTGAGCTGCAAGGACAACTCATCCCCATTCTTAAGGTCATTTATTCATATGTTATTTATTCTTTGTTTAATTCCAAAAAAATTTTAAGGTTGTATCTGAATACACACACACACACACACACACACACACCCCACTATAAGATAACTGAAGAAATCAGAAGGAAGAAGTAAAGCAAATAAAATAAAACCAGAGACAAGATTAAGACACAAAACACTTGACATGCACTGCCTGATATGATTTCCAGATTTGGTTCTGAGTTTCCTAGCTGCCAAAAAAAATTAAACACAATTGATTATAATGTTTAGAGTATGTAAATGTGAAAATAAACTTTTTTTTTTTCAGATATGCATAGTTTCTCCTGGTACTGAGAGCTGAGCAAAACATTTTGTGTGATTTCCCATGGAGACCAACATCCTTAGCAATATTTCTGCAACAAATAAAATGGCAAGTTTAGAATGACTTCCTTGTGTTACTTTCCTGTATGCAAGTCAAAGGCATGGTGCCAAACATAGCTCATATATAACGGACCAATCTAAAGCAATTTTCCCCTTTTTTGGCTCTTTTAGACCCAAAAGGAAGGCATGGATTCTACAAACTTATTGATTCTACAGACTTACTGAATGATTTTTCTTAAAACTAAAGTGTTTTATTTAAAAAAATACTCTACAAAGAACCTCACTGTATATTGTTTATCTAGAAGTCAATCTCTAGTTTACTGATAAAAGAAAGTTCCCTATATATATTTTTAGAACTGAGAGAAGGGCAGGCTTGAGATCTCCTTTGAAATTTATGAATAAGTGATCTAACCAGGTGTGGGGCTGCCAGGGGAAGCCGGTAGCTCCACATTTACAAAGGGTAGGTAGAGCAGGTACCCTTAGCAAGGCCAAGATTTTCTAGTCCATTCCAGGATCCTGGAAGGTTGGTGTTCATTTGTTCTTTTTGTTCGTATTAACAGTTGTGTTGTTTGTGACACCATATCATGTCATCAATTTCTAGTTAAGATGGAATAGTTTGTGGCATCCCTCTGCCCCACTGAAAAATAAAAGGATACTAAAAAAATTCCTTTTGAAGTCCTGCCAAAACAATCAGGACTTCAGGGGCTAAGATCATAGAGAAAAGGTGAATTGACTTCAGTGTCTATTTTTCCTCTCAGGCATTTTCTGATTCTTGGTCTGTTGCAAGAGATGAAAATCTGAGCTGAGAGCTACAGTGCAAAGGCAGATGATTAAATAACTAAAGAATATTAACTCTTGGGGAAAATATAAGTGTAGAGAGATAAGTAAAGAAAACATAAAGCAGGATTATGAGAGACATTATCCATCAGTGTTCAGCCGCTGACACATGTGCCTAGCCGAGTGCCTGGAGTCAATCTCCTCTCCCACAGGGTTACCCTCCTACCCCTACAACTGCTACACTTTCATATGCTTGATCTCTGGCCTGAGGGAATGAGAGGTTCACTACCAGTCTAATGTACAGTGGAACTGCCAGTCCAGGGTGGGATGGTCACCACCATATCCTATCCAAAGATGGTGTGAAACACATTAGTCTTCTGCTGCCTAAGCTCCAGCAGGGACCAGCAGGCAGCAGCAGTCACTAGAAAGGAGCAGGAAGAAGAGGCTCTGTGTACCCTGTGTCACTTGGATGTGGGAGAGTGGATGGTGGAACACATTTGAAGGAGAGGAGTTGAGGTGGCCCCTCCATGGAATGAGGCTCCAAGTTCTGCCACAGGCTCTATTGTCTTCTTAGACCTCTTTTTAAAAACTTAGATCCAAAGATAAAATTAAGAATCTCAAGACAATAACCACAGAACATCCAATCCCATGCCCGGGCCCCGTGAGCACTGGGCCCAGTGAGACTGTACCAGTGTGTGCGCATGAAGCAGGCCTGCTTGGAATGTCGTGTTAAAAGGTTATCAAGCCCAGTCATCATCTGATGGCTTAGATCCTCTTCTTATGCCAAATCCTTTCCTGTCTCACTTTAGTTTTTGATGCATTTATGTTTAATCTTAAACACAGCATTCTTTTCATACTAGCAATCAGCTTGAACACTTCTCCAAGTCTGAAATCTTCCATAGAAAAAGTGGAATTCAGGTACTGCTAATGTTCAGGGATAGTGCATTGATAATATTAATTTAAACAACAACAAAACACATATTTTCATTGACTTAAACTAGGTTAGGTTAAATTTTGTCTCTATGGTTCCCTATCCTTTCTTTACTTTCATCATCAAAGGCACTATTTAATTCTCTGGGGAAATCTTCGGACATACTAGTTTTCATGGTTTGTTTTGAGCGGAAAATTAGAATCTTACACTGGTTTACAAGTCTGGATTTGATGAATGAGAATATTATATGTTGAACTTCTACTTGGAAAAATACATTTCAAAATCCCAAAGAGATGGACATGATTTTTTGGTAGGTTGTTTTTCATTTGTTTTCAAGATTTCTGATAAACAGAGGAGTCCATAGCCAGATAATCTTACTAAAAGCAGTCTGGGCTGAGACTGGCTAATTCCTGTCAAGCTTCTCTTCTAGAACTTGTTTAATATTCTCACTTGGAAAAACAAAACAGGGTCTTGAAATTACATATCATGGCAGAACTGATACACTTTGTTTCCTGAATCCCAAGAAAAATATAATTTTAATATGTGTTCAATACCTTTTAAAGTATACTCTGACTCATTTGCAAAACCCTAGGACCTATAGTCCTCTTAAATTTGGTATCTAAATATACATCGAACTTCAGGGGATATGAGCTTAGTTAGAGTTGAGCCCGTTTAATACTATGAGATAATCCATATCTTTTTGAGAGATTTCTGACTCTTTCATCAAAACTGAGTTGGCAGTGTCAGTAAAAAGTCAGTAGTTTAGGGCCTCCCTGGTGGCACAGTGGGTTGAGTGCCACATTGTGAAGCATCCCCTGCACAGCAGCGTGAGTTCGATCCCCGGCCAGGGAGTGACAGCAGACCTCTCCTGCCTCACCCACTGTTCCCCTGAGCAGTGTACTTCTGTCGGTCTGCCTGTTCTGCTCCCCACTCTGTCTCTGCTGAAGCCTCTTACCTCCCGCTACTCTGGCCTATACCCCAGTTCTTGCATGCATAAAGGAATAAATCTTTAAAAAGAAAGAGTCAGTAGTTTAGGCAGTAGTGCAATAGGGTAAAGAGGGCACTAAGAAGGAAATGCACTGCTTGAAGATTAACAAGATTGGACACGAAACATGTACAGCTGGACAGAGCAGTTTTTTGCATGTTTATCAGATCTAGAAGTCATTCACTAGCATCCCCAATTTCTCTTGCTCAAATCTCCAAAGTGTTCACTTTGGCGAGGGCAAGGGAATATGGCAAAGCTGAAATGAAATGGTATTGGAAGGTGATGGTGACAGGAGAAGAAAAGGGGGTATACAGAGTTCTGTCAATATGTACTGATTTGTTATTGTGCAGAAGGCTTGTATTGGGCTGGAGAAGGTTTGTACTGGATTAAAGATAATAACTGCCAAATACACTGGTAGCTTGAAAAGAAGCATGTAGATTGGTGTATGCTATACCCCCACTCCCACCAGTCCGAGAACTGATTTACAATTATTTGATTTTTAAGCTTATACTACTTTGTAGGGATATTCTCTGGCTGCCTTTGTGATACTTTCCGTTCTTGTAGGCCTTATTTATGTACCTACTTCAATTTCTTACCATAGAGGCTATAATATCTAGCACACAGCAAATGTTTAACAAATGACCCATGTTTATCAATGGACGCATAAAATGCATATTTTTCAGAAGCGCATTAAATTAAGAAAAGACAGATTCTTACTAGCAGCATTTTCACATCCTTCTTTATCAATGATGTTGTTTAAATAACATTTAGTGAACATCTATTGTGTCACAATGTAATAGGTTGTGGAGGTTTACCAAATGGTAAAGCAAGCTCATGATTTTCTGAGAAAACATAAATAATCACTCTCTGCCTACATCTATATTTTAATGACAAAATCTGAATGAAGATAGCAATATAAAGTTTTAAGAGTGAATGTATGAGAATATGAATTTGCCTTTATAAACTGTGCAGGAAGAATTATTTGTAATAACATAAAATTTGAAAATAAAATATCAATCAGTAAACAACTAGTTAGAACTTTTAAAATACCAATTAAATGGAATAGTATATGGTCACTAGAATTAGATAGTCTACATGTGCTGATATGGAAAGAATCTTACATATACTTTTCAAAAAGAAGAAAAGTACAATGGAAAGCTGTATGTATATAATAATCTTTTTTAGAAAAGGATATGTGCGTGCACACCAAATTTTTAAAGGAAACAGGAGCCTCCCTGGTGGCACAAGGGGTTAAGTCACAGCACTATGAAGCTATCCCAAACCACTGCAACACTAGTTTGATTCCCGGCCAGGGAGGGGACCTACATGGCACAGCAGACCTCTCCTGTCTTACCTACTGCTCCCCTCAGCAGTGTGTTTCAGTAGATCTGCCTGCTCTGTTCCCCACTCTGTCTCTGTGAATCCTCTCACACTTGTACCTCTGACCTGTACCCCAGTTCTTGTACGTGTAAAAAATAAATCTTTAAAAGTACTTTTTTAAAGGAAACATAAGGTGGTTACCTTTGGAAAAGTGGGTCTTTAAACTTTATTATATTTACATATTTCAAATCTCTATCATAAATTTCAGAGACTTCTATGGGGTATTTTTGTTTTCTTTTCTATGATAAATTATTCCAAAATGTTCTTTAGGAAACAGTGAGGAATACTGTTAGTAAGTCTTTACTTTATATAACTAGTTAGCTTAATATTTTGTTCTACCTACATTTTGTATGATATTTTTATTTCTATATTTTGTGTAAAAAAAGTCTTATCTTTTGTTCCAATATTTTCACTACCAAATAAGTATTCTACACTCCCAACGGTGCAAAAAAAACAACAGGAAGATTTAAGGTAATGGATATCTACCACATCACTATACTAATAAAATCCTGGAGTAAAATTCTCATCAACTGGAGAGAAGCTAAAAAATTGATGGTAATTCTAAGTAATAGCATATCATGGAGAGGTTTGGTTGCTAGAAATACAGAGATGGAATTCTCTTTTCCTAGCATGCTTTTTAGCAGTTGTCAGAAGTACTGACTTCCAGTCAATGATCAGGGGCCTTTGAGTTATAGTGATTTCAAGTCCTTTATTTGATTACTTTCATATGGTGCTAATCTTTTCAGGACAAGTTCAGATACAGTCACCATGTGACTGCCAGGTAGGTAAGAATTTGGTGGGGGCACCAACAACTGAATTTGAAGCACTGCATATGGAATGAAGTGACCTAGAAACTCTCCAGCAAAGGAAAGGCAGCAGGTAGGTATAGGTGATGTATGATGTATGGTTTGACTCCAGAATGCTGCTTATTCTCTTTGGTAAAACAGTGCATACTCTCCAGGCAGTGAGGCTGGAAGGAAACTGCTTTGACAGAGTCACATCCTAACCTCAACAATCCTTTGAGGAAATGTCACTTCCTGTCTGTCACTTGGTTGAGATAGATTCTGTGTATAAGCCTTGGGCCTACATTAAAGCCATTTGCAGAGACCATGTCTTTGATTACCTACTCAGTCAGTTCCTAGGACAGGCCTACCAAGAAAGGATGAGTTCTAGAGTTGTCTGTCATCTAAAAGTTAAATAATTATTTCTTTCTCTGATTCTAACTCAAATCCAGGGCCAATCTACTGGCCCTTTCAATCTTTGTGGTAATTTTATTTTTGATTTTATATTATCCTGTCTATCTACTGACCTTAATTGGTACCACCCTAGATGGATATTTCCAACTCACCTATTCATCTTTTCAACAAAGACTATATAAAGTACTAGCCTAATTAGGTATTATGATGGTCATTTGCACAAAAAGTCATGGTCCTTGCCTTAGTGTTGCTGAAAGTCTAGAGGACTGAGGTATTAAGTGAAGAGTAACAATATTAACACAAAGCCACACTTGTGATGTGCAATGTACAGAGTGGTACAAGGTGAGATTATGTAAAAGGAAAACCCTCTGGTAAGGAAAGTCATAGAAGACTCCTCTGGGGAAAATGATGATGAGCTCTTCCTTCAGGTGCTTCTGACCAAGCAGATCTACTTCTGGTCAAGTGGATGTACTTCCACCACAGGTAAAGCGAAAATCTCCCTAGTCACAAGACTAGGTATAGCTACTAGGTATAGCTAGGTATAGCTACACCATAGTTCTAGATCAATGGGGCTTATTCAGCCATACTCACTTTGAGGGCTAATCAAGCAACTCTGAAGGACAAAAAGAATAAAAGAAAGCAAACAGATGCACTCTGCTATATTTGTTAAAATGTTGCTTATTAATTATATGGATATCATTGAAAGTTATAGTCCCTTCCTAAGACCAGAATCGGTGACTCAAAAAGTCAGTCACTTTTCATTTACTTTGGTGGCTCTTTTCACCTCAGATATATTCTGTAACCAGCTTATTAAAGCCTGTTTCCAATCACTTTCCCAATTTTCCCAAATCCTTTAAGATTTCAGCTGGAAGTTATTTCTTTTATCTTCATAAAGAGACTTACTTTAAGTTGTCTATGATTGAACTATGATTTAATATTATAATGCTGAAGGAAATTTGAGAAGTAAACACAGATAGTTCTCAGGTGACAAATTCTGCTTTCTAGAATTCCCAAGACAGACTTTCCAGCATAAGCAATGGTACTATTTAGCATTTCTGTACATAGAGTCTGACTAACAAATTCCCTTTCTAGGCGCCAGGAGTACCGGTTTCCTAGCACTAGCTATTAACAGTGGTGGGACTGAGCCCCACCAGTGCTGTATTGCAAACTTCTCTCAAGAATTTCCCCAGCTAAGTATAGACTTATGAGTCACAATGTCAAGAACTGCACAGACAGGCATATTTGTACAGCTCACAAATCACAAAAATAAGTAAACATTTTCTATTTAGAAAGAGGTACAGTGGTGCAGGGGTCAAAGACACAGCACTATCAAGTTATTGCCAGCTACTGCAACATAAATTCTATCCCCTAACCCAGGTGGCATAGCAGACCTCCCCTGTCTTACCTGCTTGTCCCCTCAGCAGTTTATTTCAGACAATGTGCCTATTCTGCTCCCCACTCTGTCTCTGGTGAATCCTTTCACCCCATTCCACCCCACACACATACCTATGGCCTATACCTCAGTTCTTGTATACATAAATAAATAAAAAAAATTTTAAAAGAGGTACAGAGATGTGGATAGATGGAAATCGATATAAGCTTAATACATATATTTCACTTTTCACAAAACAGACCTCTAAAAATGACCACCCGCAGGGCAAATGGATGAAAATGATCACAATTTGTTTGAATTATGATTGGTGCTATTCAAGTCACTGGATTCATAGATTAAGCAGGTTGTTGGTGGTAAAATAACAAGTTAGGCAATATAGGAAATACTCAACTGTTGTTAAGAAACTGATCAGTTCTAGTATGATGAGTAATTGATATTGTTCCAAAATAATGGAGGTTATTAATATTGAAAACAGGAAGAGACAGTCTAATTATATTAATTTATATATACATTTGCATGTAAATTGTGCAAATATTTTTTCACATCCATTATTCCTTTTGAGAATTACTATAGTGCCCTTTTCACATGTTGATATGAACTTCTCATTCCTTATTATAAACAAAACATTTATTTTGAAATAAAAAGCTAGAAGGAAAGAAAAAGCAAAAGAGATAAAGTGAAAAGCAAATCCAAAGGGAAATTCCAACAGAGATTATTTTTGTGAAGAACTTCGTCAACATTTTTGTAGACACTTCTATGTGTATATATGGTAGCTATCAATCTAGCAAATTTGCAAGGCTAAGACATTATGACATATAGTTAATTTCTTATGACCCTCTTCTCTGAGAAGGAAATTTGGTTCACTTAGCATTTTGTTCTCCCCTTATGTTATTATTCATATTATGGTTAATAACCAAAGAAAGAATTATAGGCAGAGGGAAGACAAACAGAAAGAGAAGTAGTTGATCAATGTCGGGGTGAAGTTTGTGGCTGAGACTGGAAAAGGCTGCCTGGAGAGAGTCTTCAGTAACTAGTACAGTGTGAAAGAGAACAAGATGAAAACAGATGGGATACTGCAGAGTATTTTAAGGTATGATGCTGTGGGTTATGAATTTTATGTTCCTTAATGTTTTCCAAAGTTGAGAACAACAACCGAAATTCCTTTATAATGCCTCTTGCTGGTTGGACTGTTTCTGTGAATGCGAGGACACTGCTGGGACTGCAGCACAGCAGGATGGGGATTTGTTTGATTTACACATACATGGAATGATATCAACCATGCTGCTTTGTGATTCTTTTTCTCTCAAAAGTATGTCATGGAGCTCCTACTCAAGTCAAAAATACAAATCTCCATGATTATTTCCATGATGCAAAGATGCCCTTGTGTGACCATATCACATATATTTTAAACCAGTCCCCAGATAGTAAATGTTTGGTTGTTCCTAATTGTGATAAACACATTTGTTATTAATTGTGTTATTAATTTATGTTATTAATTAATTTGTGTTATTAATGTTACTAATTGTGATAAGTAACATTTATGTTATTCTCTCACCAGAATAGACTATTAATTAGATAAAAAATGTTCTATGCAAAATGGCCATTCATTTTGACTTTTACATAATGCCAACAAAAAGTCATATTAATTCATATCCCTATCACTAAGTATAAAAGTCCCATAGTCACATAATCGTATTATCATTTTTAATTAGATGGTGAGAGTTACCTCAAATTTGGCAACATATTTAGAGTGTAAATAAGAAGCAGCAGAAACCCAGGGAGCTGAGGCAGTCTCATTTAAGATGTTAAAACTGAGATAGGTCTAGTGTGTTGGGCTGTCTAGAAGTGTCCTGTAACTGGAATACCAAGGGACAATAATGTCTGTTGGGTCACACAGAAACTACTGCTCTCTGGCAGGAAGGAGATAGGACTGGCAGATGAGACTATTTCCAGTTCAACTCATTTGTGTCTCAGGGATGAACACACATGGTGATGAACTAATGTGTGTGGAAGCCCTTCATAAGTCATCAGCAACCCTTTGGGAAAAGCTGTCCCTTTCATCTAGATAGTTAAGGACAGTAAGTATTTCATGAATACAAGAGAATTAGAGACACTGTGGTTTAACCTTGCATTTGAGTGCCATTCTTGTCTTCTGCAACCCAATAGCCAAAATGTAGTAAATGAGACATTTATTATTAAAAGAAAAAAAAGTGATGTCAGGTCAGTGCCGATCTGGACCATTTTTCTTTGTGTTTCCCTGAAGGTTAAAATTCAGAAAAACTGATTCTGTGCTGTCTGGTAGCAACTGTAATAAAGAGAGTCTCTTCCTCCAATGTTTATGGCCCTGGTTTTCCTCTGACCTAGCTCCAAAAGGCCTCTGGCCTCTATGCACTTTGCTGCTCATTCTGTCTCTAGAAAGTGGGTTCAGATACCCCCTCTGAGTTTATTTTACCAGCTGTGGTCCTGCAGGACTCCTGCAGATTTCAGGCACCGGAACAGCTGTGTAACCTCATCTGTTAGTCCATGCCCAAGAACCCATCAGAACTGGCAATGCTTCTGAAAACACAAGCGAGACTAAATTACAAACGGAGAAAGTGCTTGGGTTCAAATAAACTGTTACCAGACAAAAGCTATCTCATTCTAGTGTCTTTTTTTTTTTTCTATAAGAAAAATAGGAAAACTAGCTCTGGTCTTATTCTTAGGTGAGATTTGCTGTTCTAATCTTTTTAATAGCACTGATTTCAGAGTTTACAATCAGCAATAAGAGAGGCGTTCCAGTTATCTGCTTGTAGTAATAACCCATACTAATAAAGATCCAAATCCAATTTTTCCAGTTCTGCCTTTGGTATCCTTATTTTAAATGAGAATAGCAAAGTAACAATGGGTTGAAGACCTCATCATTAGAGCATGTCTTGTGTTGCCTGGTTACCAAGACTCTCTAGAGACTCTCTAGTGATAAGATTGTCAAGACGTTGGATGCACAGAAAAGCAAACAAACAAAACTCCTACCCCCACGGTAATCCTGTGAGGACAGGGCTACTTCTAGGGTTGGAACCTAGGTGAAGCACTGGGAGAAAATAGTTTCTATTAGCAGAGGATGATGCATGATAATTATCTTCAAGCATGTCTTACCTTAGGAGGTGGTCTTGAACCTTTTCATAGACAGGCAGTGGGAAGTGGTCACATTTAGTATGGTGAGTTCCAGAACGCTTCCATTCTGGGGACCCTTAAATGATTATACACTGGTCTGCTTATCTTCAAAAGCTGCCTGTGCAGTCTGTAAAATAAGAGAAGAGGGTCTTCTAATTCAGGATTTCTGATCTTGAAAGAAGCAAAATAGAAGCAGCCTTTCCAGTACCCCTATGGGGGGCACTATAGGATTTATGTTGGAAGTGGATCTGAAGCCTGGCAAGAGACTCGCAGGTCAGTAATGCAGAAATGCCCTGATTCTCTCCCCGAAGCTAATTAAAAATGGTCTAAGCTTCTGCCAAAATATGTTTTTATACTCAGTATCATCACCTCTTTCTATATTCTTTCCTGCATCACAGGCGACATATCCAGATGAACTGAATTCCTTTACAGTAGAAGTTGGGGTTAAATCTGCTAATGAGAGGAACTTAGGTGAGATTTGGGAGGGAGAAGAGAAGGTGTTTTTCTCTCGTGACAGCCATGAGGAGGGAGCCTAAATCATCACGAATGGCTTCCCTTCGTTCAGGAGGTACCTTTAGAACCAGTTTCCACTGGGGTCATCATCAGTGACTTGCAGTGATTATTGCTTCCCTGGGTCTCTTAGAATGGCCTCTTGACCTTTGATCCTCCAACTTTCCAAGAGTATATGGAACTCTAATTTTTCTATATTTCTCTACTTGTCTAACTTTTACCAATGAACCCTTCACAAATTTCAAAAGTCAGTGGGTTTCAAGCAAGGGGCATTTATTTTTGATCACATAATAGGAAAGGGGCAACAAGTGCCTTGAGTCATGCTCTGGACCTGAGAGCAGTTGGGGTCCTGGTTTTATAAGGTCATAGATTGCCCAAGGGATCCATGGGACGAAAAGCCTCACATTCTGCCCTAAAACCGGGTCTCATCTGTTTTCCTGGTGCTGGTTGTCATTAAGTTGTGCCAACCTCACTCTGGTTACTTTTGCAGCCAAACTATACAGAAACCCCTTGAAAGGCTCAACCGGTAATCTCATTCTCACCTGACCAACTCTTCCTCCTGTAGTCCTCAGCTCATCGTCCCCTTCTCCGTGAGATCTCTCTGGTGGTCTGCCTTCCCGTGACTACCCCCAGCCAAAATCCTTATTCTGCTTTTGAGTCATTTTATTTTCTATTACTCCAATTCAATACCATTTCCTTCAGGATATAACTGTCTTCACTGTGTATCTCTAGCCTATATATAACTGCATCTAAACCATTGTAAGAATTTAGGTTTTGCAGAATGGATAAATGTACTAGCATGTCATAAAAAGAGAAATGCAAGCTAGTGAAATTTTGCAAAAATGCTAGAAATAAAACAGATTTGAAAAGATATTTATGAAAGTGCTTCTATTTCTGGACCATTTTAAAAATATGTTTCACTGTGGTATGTCCAAGAGCCCATCTGCACCCCACTCCACTCCAGCCCTGACAAAATCAAATATGATGCAGTCTAGGATTAGAGAGAGGAGATTCTGTGGACTTTAAAGTGGCTGGGAGTCTGCTTAACTGGGTATGATATTGGGGAAATGGCCTGGCTCACCTCTGAAGTGTTAAGGTTAAGCTACTGTTCTGGATGTGTGGTGTCTACAGGGATAGGGATCATGACTATGTCTTTTCCACTGACATACAACAAAGTGGACTCTGCCTCTTGGGATAACTATAACCTCTCAGAGATTCAAAGATGTGGAACAAAGAAGGGTCTGGGAGTCCAAAACAGGACAGGTTAGATTTCAGAACTTAATGTTATCATCAGACAGTGAATTCTTACCCATTTTTATACTCTGGGGATTTATACCCTAAAACAGCATAGCGGGATATTCTTATTTTACCAAAAGCCTTGAAATTAGAAAAAGTTACCTAGATTAGAACTAAACATCCTTCAAAATAAAGCCTTAAATAATAGCTCAGCAGTACCCCCAAATCCCATTGCTATCAAAGCATCATACCCTAAACATTCTTTGCTTGATGGCTTTACTGCTATTTTTCTTTAATAAAATTGGATGTGGTATAGAACTATCAATCACTATTTTTTGAAAAGTGAAAAAAACCTGCATTTAGCCCTCAAAAACCTGGGAATAGTTGGAGCACACCCTAACATAATAAAGGCCAAATACAGCAAACCCACATTAATATCATACTCAATAACAAAAGACAGAAAGCTTTTCTACTAAGACCAGGTACAAGACAAGGATGCTACTTTCACCACTATTATTCAACACGGTATTGGAAGTCCTAGCTAGAGTAATTAGACAAAAGAAAGCTGAATCCAGACTTGGAAGGGAATAAAACAATCACTATTTACAGATGACTTGAAAATACTATTTGCCTATGACTTGAAAATGACTCCACTGAAAAACAACTTGATATAATAAATCAATTTTATGTGACAGGTTACAAAATCAATTTATAAGTATCAGTTGCATTTCCATATGCAAACAACAAGCGAGAAGAGAAAGAAATCAAGAAAACAATCTTATTCACACTTATATAAAAAAAAATTTAAATGCCTAGGAGTAAATTTAACAAAGAATGTGGACATACAATGAAAATTATAAGCTATTGTTAAGATAATTAGACGTCACTCCCAAAATGGAAGTATAATCCATGTTCAAACATGGGAAGTATTAACATTGGTAAAATGGCTATCTTTCCCAAAGCAATATACAGATTCAATGCAATTCCTATCAAGGTTCCAAAGGAGTTCTTCTAAGAAATAAAACAAACCTTACTGGACTTCATAATGAACCACAAGAAGCCCCAAATAGTCTAAGTAATCCTAACAAAACCAGACTTCAAACTATACTACAAAGCTATGGTAATCAAAATACATGATATTGGGACTAAAACTAACACAGAGAAATGGAATGGAATTGACAGAGCAGAACTAAATTTGCACATCTATAAACACTTAATCTATGACAAAGTAGCCAAGAGTACACACTGGAGAAAGGAGAACCTCTTCTACAAGTGATGTTAGGACACTGGACAGCCACATGCAAAATATGAAACTAGACCTCACACCTTACATATAAATTAACTCAAAATGGATTAAACTCATTGAAACCATAACCATAAAAGACCCAAACCATAAAACAAATGGAAGAAACAGGCAAAACATTCCATGACACTGACTTCAGTGATGTATTTGTGGATTTATCTCCAACTGCAAGAGAAACAAAAGTAAATATAAACAAATGGAACGACATCAAACTAAAAAACTTCTGCACAGCGAAGGAAACCATCAGTAAAATAAAAAGACACTCTATTAAATGGGAGAAAATATTTGTACATCATACAGCTGAAAAAGGGCTAATATCCAAGATCTCAAAAGAATTCATTCAACTCAACAAAAATAAAACAAAGAACCCAATCAAAAAATGGGCTGAAGATCTGAATAGACATTTCAAAAAGACATACAGGTGACCAATAGACACATTAAAAAATGTTCATCATCACTTATCATTGGGGAAATGCAAATTAATATCAGAAAGAGATACCCATCTTACACCTGTGAGAATGGCCCATATCAAAAATACCACAGGATATTGAGAAAAAGGAACCCTTGGTAGGAATGTCCACTCATCCATGCCCCATGGAATACAGTATAGAGGTTTCTCAAAATATTAAAATAAAACTGCCATAGGGCCCAGCAATTCTATTCCTAAAGAATGCAAAAATAGTAATTTGAAGGATATACTCCTCTTCACTGCAATAGAACAAAGCCAGTTATGGAAACAACTACATTATGGAAAAGTTATGGGAACAACCTCAATGCCCAATGACAAATGAGTGGATCAGAAAATATAGACTATATGCACAATGGATGGCTATTCAGCTATTAAGAAAAATGAACTCTTGCCATTTGGGACACCATGGATGGAACTGCAGGGGATAATGCCAAGTGAAATAAGTCAGGAGAAAAACAAATATTGGTTAGTTTCAAACAAACCAATAAGAAATCTTATAAATTTGACTGTGGAATTGAGGTCATAAGATGGGGAGGAGAAAGAGAGAGGTCATGGACTATGGGTGGACTGTGGGTGACTTGGTGGTGGGTACGGTATAGAGATATACATCTGAAGGGGTGTGGTCCTGTGCCCCTGAATCACAGTGCTGTGAAACACACTGTTACCATTTTTAAAAAAGTTGAAAATACAGTCCATCCATAATAAAATTTTATTTTATTAAAAAATATGTGTTATTCAGATGAGTGGATCAGGAAGCTGTGGTACATATACACGATGGAATACTACTCAGCAGTCAAAAATGGAAAACTAGACGCATTCATAGGAACATGGATGGAACTGGAAGGGATTATGCTCAGCGAAGTAAGTCAGAAGGCAAAAGAAAGATACCAGTTGGTTCCTCCCCTAGGAAGAATATAAGGGAACCAAATAAGGGTCAAGGAAAGGAATAAGAACAATAATAATAACAACAACAATAAAGACACAAAAACCAAAAATGAAAAGACAAGGACAGACTGGGGACACTTGGTGGGGAGGAGAGAGGGGAAGGGTGGAGGGAAGATGGGAGCACGGGGGACTGAGGTGATGGTGCACTGGTGTTACGGTGATGGGGAATACATGGGGACTACAATTGATGTCAAATATATGTAAATTTTAAAAAAAGTTATATTAAAAATTTTTTTAGTTTTTTAAAAATATGTGTTATTTTGCATAAAAAAGACACCTAAGGGGTCACACAATGGACTGCGGTTCCATTGATTAACATCTGGAAAGTGCACATGACATTGTCCTGCAACCATCTCTTTAATAAACAGCAAATGTTTTTCTTCTAGCAGTCAACACTGGAGATTATTTTGCTTTACATATCCTGGAATAAAAATAAGTCTGAAGTCCTACTCCACACAAAGTACACCAACTACCAATCTTTCAATTAAAATTGCACATTAGTATACTACTTCTTCCATGTTCCACACAATTTGGTTAGGAGATTTTTGTGGGAATGAAAATCTGAAGCTAAAGAGTAAGAGGAAAGTATAGAGAAGGAATTTAACAGGGTTTAACAAATAAGAATTGGCATGCTAACCATATTTGCAGTGTTTCTTCCTATTCACTGAGATTACACTACCAAAAAAGTATTATCTCTCCAAACATTTCTCCTGACCACTTTCATGTGGTCAGATTTCATGTGTACAAGATTTATTCACCTTGTACTGAAAGTCTGAACCCCCATAATAGACTTCATTTCTGTGCTGTTGTCTGAAAGGATAGGTGTGCTGAGTGCCATGGGCACTTGTACCTGAGACTGATTACATCTTTTTTTTCTGCTGAAAATTTGAGAAAAACAAGTGGAATGATAACATGAATATTTTTAAGCCTACCGTGCGAACTCACGTGGGCACGTATCCACACACTGCTTGCATAAGCACTGGTGCCCAATGCAAATGTGAGCTAAGCGGAGTTAGTAAATGGGAGGTTTCACGCATTCTGGACTTACTCAGGCAAGTGAATGTCTAAGGATGTTGGGCAGTGGCTGGCAAATTGCAGTATGTTCTCCCTGAAATTAGCCTGGCTCCTGTGCAGAGACCCTGGGGAAACATCGTTACAGATACTGAAGTCTAGACCTGTGAAGCCTGTCAGGCTGATGGATGGGAATGAATCGCTAAAGTCTGTCAACCCTGCCTATCAGAAGCCTGCCAATGTGCCTTCAAAGGAAAGACATGCCAGGCTGACTCAACAAAAGCTGAGCATCACTCAGTGGAAAAGGCTGCTGGAGGAAGTAAAGGAAGAGAGAAGGGAGGAAACAGAGCTGGTTTTAACAGGAAGAACCTACTTGACTTCTATTTCTGATTTCTGTGAACAGTCAAGGCATTTTTTTGTTATTATTGTTGGTTTTTGTGTGTGTGTATCATCTTAATTACCTACTGTGCAAAGAAAAAACTGGCAGTAAGTGGCAACGATTAATTTGCATTGTCAATTATTTTTCCTCTTTCTCAGTAAGATTTGGACTTACAAAGCATATTATATAACCATCTGTTTTCCTCTAAAGATGAATCCTGTTAGTAATTCATTTCTGTCTCCTCAAAAGGTATATTAACATTGCTGATATAGAGCATCTGTGAGCGTGAGGAGGAGATATTTGGGAGAAGGTTTCTCTTCCATACAGCTAAATTCTCGATCCCTTGAGGGAGCCCTTTAGGTTTCTTTTGCTTTCTGGTCTCCAATCTCTAGTGGCCATTCCCACTTAAGTGCTATGCAGAAATCAAGACTAAAACCTTATTCTGGGGGCTTAGATGGGAAAAAGAACATTTCTCAGGGTGCTAGTGAGGAATTTCACAAATGAAAATTTCAAAGAGGATCCAGGTTCTGTTCTTGTTTAGCACCATTTTAAAAGGCACATCACCAATCCACTTAGCTTTTATTTCTTAAAAATGGAGAGTGCATTCTCTCTTTTATTTTCAGAAAAAAAAAAGAGGCATGAATAGATGAACACATTCATTTTCTACTTTCTAATATTTCCTTCTTTCTTATTTCACACTCTGTAGTAAAGGGTTAGTGTTCTCATCTCCTTTATCCATTTATTCAAGTTTCAGCTATCATCTGAGATGGCAAGGTATCAGCGGCGGCACGCCCAGTGGGACCTCGGTTCTCGGTGGTCTCGAAGACAGTCATTTGGTGTTAGTTATGCTCAGGTTAGAAGAGGGAGGGCATCTGTTTGGGAAGTGATAAAATAAGTGCCTTGTAACTTACTTCTCCAAGTTTCCCTCGGTCCCTTCATCCTTTGCTTTTGACCCTCCAGGACACTGGGGCCTCCCATTTTCTACACATGCTTGAACCAATCAAATCCCAGTCTGGAACAGGTAGCAGAGGGGTTGTGCGATATTCACAAGCGGGTCACCTCTTTGTGTCCTCATCCACATCCCCAGAGAGTCATGCCTGCATTCCCTAGCCTGGTAAACCCAGCATTGTGTCAGTGAGGAAGTACCTGAAAAAACAGACTGGCTGCTTATGGTGCCTCAGCTTTTTACAGCTTTCAATTTTGGTGAGGATGAGCCAGGAGATCCTTCCTAAATAGAAAGCCAGCAGTCTTCTTTTTATGCCCTTAAGAATGAGCAAAGGGATCTGAGGCAAAGCCTTTATACGAAGTCCCTGAGCTTCTTGAGCCCCAATAATGTGGGTTAGAGGTAAGAGGTACAGTCAATGGCCTGGACCCCTGAGAAAACAGGCCCCTTTGGCCCAGGGTTCTCTGACCCACTAGAGTAGAAATCCCTAACAATAGGATTATTGGTAGACAGCAGTCAAAGGAGAAGAAAGTCTCAGGTCTACTCAGGATTTGCCAATATGCTAAGAGACTTCTTTAGTAGTGAATGCTAAAGAAGGGTTGTCACTGGGCCTCTGACTGGAGAATTCTGTGGGTGTAGCAGTTTTATGTTTACACTGCTTGTCTCTGCATTCCCAAAAGCATGAATGCAAGCTTGCTTTCGGGCGTTGTTCTTCTAATGTCTCATGCTTTGACACTAGCAGTTGGATCTTTTCGACCATTCTCCTTAAAGGCAAGGACCTTCAGGGTCATCTCTGTAATAGCTCCTTGCTTACTTAGAGGCTTTCATGAACACTAGTCATTTCTGATACTTCTTTGGAGATTAGCAATGTAGAAGTATAAGCTTTTGTTTTTATCATTTGAGTCAGATGAAGCAGCTTAGAATCTATAGTTTGCTTCACTAAATGTAACAGAACAGAAGAGCATTCAGTCTCTATAGGAGATACTCGGCTTGTCACGCCCTCTGCAGCAGCTGACTGTTTTGGACTTTCATTTTCTCCAGTCAAGCACACTTTTGCAGACTCATAGCTGCTCACTCCCAGGTGCTTATGCCATTCTGAAGCCTTTTACCTAAACCAACCGTGCCCTTTTTTCATTCCCATATATTTTGACATTCGAAACATGTCTTAAAGCTTCTCCCTTTCAGAAACACCCCTTCAAGGAATCTCTTCACTTTGCTTAGCTCATCTAGGGCTTGTTTGAAGCCATATTAAACCATGCATATATTATTTCTGTGTCTTATTCACACACTGCCATGTCTTGATTTAGGCTAGAATTTGTATCTGTTCCAGGAGGGCAAGAAAGGTTTTTGCTATTGCCATGATGAGAAACATATTCTAGACATGGCAGAATCTAATTCATCAATGAGATGAGGGGGTCAGACTTAACTTGTAAGAGAGGAAATGAGACATGAAGGTCTGAAAGGTGGGTGACAAAATGGTACAGAATTACCCAAATGGGATATTACTATATCCCAGTAAAGGTTCCTGTTCAAATGGAACAGAGCCATCGTGACTCAGTGCACGAGCATGACCATCTGAGGGCTATTTAGTTTTCCTCCTTTGGGCTCTCAGTTCAGTTCCTGGAAGACATATGCCCTGCAGACTTTAAATTCCAATTAGAGGGGAATTACATCTTTTAAAGAATAGAGTTTCCAGAAATATAACATAACTAAATAAAATCCAGTACTGAAGGCAGGAAAAAAGATCAGTCTCCTAACGCTCAGTTGAAATAGATCTTAAAACAAATGGGACATTTTGTTCACTGCTTTCATTGAAAACAGACTGGAGAAATGAGAAGCAGTTGAGTTTGGGAAATTAATTATTGTGTTATTTTGTCAAATGCTATAATGCTTTATATGTAGGATTAGATGAACATCATCTGGGGACTAGTTGCTGGAGGCAGCATGAGATAGATGAGGAAAGCAAAGGCAAAATGTTCTGGAGTCTGACATTTAATCATTTCTCCTGGACAAAGGATAACCCTGTTATTGGCACTCAAGGTCACAGAGAAAAAGCGGCCTTCTACAGTCTCGTGTACACCAGGGGCATAATGTGACACAGGTGTAACTTGATCCTTAAGTAAAAAGGGCCTTATAACAGAATTATTTGTACTTGTCTGTAATTTTGTCCCTCTCTCCAGTTGTGATATTTAATTACTCCTTACGCAGAAGTCAGTCACTTCAAGGCAAATGCCACAGAAGGGTGAAGAATTATCTCAATGGGGTTGAGTTAGATGTAGCCAGCTTTCATTTTATTACTATTATCAATTGTTTAAAGAACGTTGTTGAATGATTCCATTGTATGTATGCCTTGAGGCTTTCTAGAGCAATTTGGAAAGTACATCATAATAAAACCACATGATTATTAAAATGACTTTAAACAGTACGAGTCCAATTTCCAAAGGAGGTTGGAATACCCATACTAACTCATGTTTCACCACCTTGTATAATTACTCACACTCCAGATTTTGAGGATAAAATTTATAAGAACGTATTCCCACATGATTTTCTCACTCCCTCTTTACCCATCCCTGCCATTTTTTTTCTATGACCCAACTCTCTGGCTTCTAGCAAGAACTCACAGGGGAGCTGAGCCATTCTGATGAAAACAGCAACCCCCGTCCCCTTAATGTGCTTTCTTTTCGATAGATCTAATTTCTTCCCAGCTAAGGAATACCTTATGAACAAAATAGGATGGGTTTTATTTTGCATTTATTGTACAATATAAAATTAGAAACATAATATTTTATAAACAAAATCTGCTTGTTCTTCCTCCTGCTCATTGATTACCTGGTTCTTACTCTTGCTTCTGTTCCCATTATCACTGAGGTATTAGAGGTCAGGCTGTAATCCCTGCTAACTGTCACTGAACAAGATTAGAAAGGGGGTAAGTGAGTAACAGCTCCCCTGTGGACACTGCTTGTGGTTCTAACCCACTGAAATCCTAGGGGTGCAGGAGCAGACTTTAGCTGATTTATCTGAAGAGGTTGCCCAGTAGGCTGCTTTGGGACACAATTACAGACAAGTACAAATAATCCTGTTACAAAGCCCCTTTTACTTAAGGATCAGGTTACACCTGTGTCACATTATGCCCCTGGTGTACACAAGACTGTAGAAGGCCGCTTTTTCTCTGTGACCCTGAGTGCCAATAACAGTTTGTAAACTGAAGGAAAAAAACATTTTAAACAAAGTCTACTTTTTAATCTCTCCATAAACATATTTTTTCTCCTTTTCTAATTCATCTTGCATTTTCACCTGTTTGCCATACTGTCTTAGGTATATTTCAAATTAGGATCTCTATCATAATCCCTTTCTTATATTTAAAAACAAGTTGGCTATGGAAGGATGGCTCGTTTTAAAAACAATTTTCTTGGTATGCTCCTAGAAAAGAAATGGTGCTGAATAGATAGTCAGAACACCAGTCTTTAGGGTTAGCTTTCCTGTTAACCACTGTTAACTGACTTGAAAACACAGTGCCTCAGTTGCAAAATCAGTATAATATATATTTAAAATCTCCTTCTATTTCACAAAGATTTGGTGAAGGTAAAATGAGATAAATATTATACAAAACTTAAAATGGAAAATATGGACACAGAAATGTAAGGCATAGTACATGGCAAAGAATACTCATAATTTGATTTTGTTTTGTTTTCTTGTTTTTTCTTCCATTATTCCAAGCAAGAAATAATAGCCAACATTTATGTTGCAAAGATTGTGATAAGTGGTAATAAGTGTAATATTTACTCATATAATTATTTATGTGATTATTACTTATATAATTATTATCATCTCCATTTTATAGATAAGGAAACACAGGCACAGAGAGGTATAGTAAGTTGCCTAGGCTCACACAGTTGGTAATGGGTACGTGCAGTGGGTTGAATTATATCTAATTCCTAACCCCTGGTACCTGGATAAGTGATCTTAATTTGGAAAAGGTCTTTGTAGATGTGACTAGTTTGAGGGTCTTGAGATGAGGTTATCCTAGATTAGGATGGGTCATAGTTCAATATAAATGTCCTTATAAGACAGAATGGACATGCAGACACACAGAGGGAAGGTGAGCATGTGCGGAGGCAGACATCGGAGTCACACTGCCACAGCCTAGAAATAACTGGAGGCCACCAGAAGCTAGTGAGAGCAAGGAGGGATTTTACCAAGCAATTTCAGAGGGAGCGTGGCTCTAGCAACACCTTGATTGAGTACTTATAATACCAAAGCTGAGAAAATAAAATTAGGCACCCAACTTGTGGTAATTTATTGCAGAAAAGGCTGCAGAAAACTACTACAGGCCCAAGATTTCAACCTGAGGGAGTCATTTTGCCTTATTTTACTTTTTAATTAGAATTGTAACTAAAGTTGAGAGAGACAGAAATTCATCCAAGTGAATATGATAAGACTGTTTTGGTGAAATGAAATGGTTAATTGTGGGAATGTGGTCTTATACGGGCAAGACATTAAAATCAGTTATGGGGGGATTGGTTACTGGAACTCTTAGTTTTCCAAAGTTCTGTACCCAGAAGTAGTATAGAATAAATAAGTGAATAATAAATAGAAAATAAATAGCAAAAGCCCCTATCAGAAAAAGGAAATGATGTATTAACACCCAGCAAAGTTACTAAAAAGTAAATCCTTAGGATCAGAATAAGAAATTTCTACCTGGTGAACTGAGATTTGTGTTATTATTATTAACAAAATCAATGTCAATTTTGAGTTGATATTGTTCTGTGTACTTAGAGGGAAAAATGATTAGTTCCTGATATTGGGTTTCTTGGGCCAGACTAAAACTTCTGTGAAGAATATAGCATTTCCTCCCCAGAGTTAATATATTTTACTCATGTACAAAACTTTGTTCTATAAAATATTCTATCTCCATTGCTTTATAAATAATACCGTTAAGAAAACTTTTACAAAGACAATTCTTTGGAGCTGAGAAAACCCTGAGTATAGGCTGCCTCTTGCCTTGCCTTGCCTCTTGAACACTATCTTTACACATGTCAGCCCAATCAGCTTTTCATCAGCTACACTGTTACCTGTGTCCAGCTCATGTTTTTCTGAGAGATATAAACAAAAGAGCCTCAGGAAATGAATGAGCACAACAGCCAGGATCTCAATCTACCTAGTGCAGCATCTGGAACAGCTGCTAAATTTTGCTCTTTATACTTAGTAAAATTTAGTCACTGAAATAACTCTATCTCTAATATTGCTCTTAACCTCTGGGCTATGTCTATGACTATTTGTTATCATCTGTTCTCCAAACCCCTGGGGTGATTCTAGTTCACTGGGATTGTATGTCCTTAACTTAGCCTTTCTTTTCCCCTTCTCAACCCAATCTCAACCTGGGCCTTCTCTGAATTACTCATTTCCTTAAGGGCAACACTATTCTCCCTGGAATCAAGACTCACAGCTTTATCATCACCTTTGATTCTGACCTTCCTCCCCACCCCATTATTTGTGCGTCTGATAAGTTACCAAAGGGTTGTTAATTATATACCACAATGTTTTTCACATCCAAACTGTCCTCTCCAGTCACCCGTCACAACACACCAAGGTCAGTCAAGTATGACACTGTCTCGCCTAGATTATTGAAACAACCGTGGTAATTGACCCCATGCTTAGATTCTTTCCCATTTAATGCATCACTATTTGCCTACTTCTAAAATTGTCCACTTCTCCCTATCACCTACAAGATAAAGTTCAATTTCTTTAGCTGGTCACTGATGTCACTTCACAGTTTGGTCTCAGAATACCTTTTTAGACTCAATCCCTAGTACTGCTCTTCCACAATGCAGACAGACAGTATTTTCTCTTTCTGCCTTAGCCCTCTACTGCTCACTGCTTATTTTTCATTATTCATTTCATTATTCCATTTCCACAGTATGCAAATCCAGTTCTCCCTATCTCTGATTGTCTGAATTTTACGCTTATGTCTGAATTATACACACACCTCAGACGTAATACCTCTTCCAGGATTCCAATGCTTCTACCTGAAATAGAGGCAAACATTAGATGCCAAAAAACACCAAGAAAAAAAGACCAGGCCATTCTCTCAAGGTTTCCACAATGGAGGAAGACAGACAAGTAGACTGCCAACCTAGGTGGTATCAAATTAGATGCTTAGGGGACTCCCTGTGGCACAGGGGCTAAGCCTCAGCCCTATCGCGTTATCTGCTGCAGCATGAGTTCGATCCCCAGCCAGGCAGCTGACCCACATTTGGCACAGCAGACCTCTCCTGTCTTGCCTGCTGCTCCCCCTCAGCAGTGTATTTCAGTAGATTTGCCAGTTCTGCTCCCCACTCTGTCTCTGGTGAATCCTCTTACTCCCCCTCCACAACTCTGACCTGTACCCCAGTTCTGGTATGCATAAATAAATAAAATAAATCTTTAAAAAATGGAAGCAATAAGATGCTTAGGGCACCTCAAGAAAGGCATGTGATATCTGGTTGGTGGACAGGAAACAGGAAGAACAAAAACAGCACCCCAAAGAGGGTCTGTTATCAGGGCAGATCTTCAAATGTTTCACATGGTACAAGCATGTCAATTTGCAAACTCCTGAAATAGCTCTTCCCTACTTGCTAAGCAGCTGCTCTGATGGCCTGGCTGTCCTGGCCCTGTTTCTGGGATGTCCCCAGGATCCAGCCTGGTAGATTTCCTGCCCATATCCATTCTGATTGTTCAGGTCTCACTGTTTCATTTATGAAATATTTTAAATATTTCTTCTACTGGTTTCACTAATAACAGGTGCAAGTTTGGGAATGATAGAGATGGTAAGGGATGAATAAAACCCCATGTGACAAGGGCATCACAGAACTCTTCCCATTTTAGTTACCCTTTCGGGACCCTAGGATTGCTTGTCTTATCTGGAGTTGGTGCTCATCACAGAATATCTGGACTGCTGTCTTTGCCCTTAGTTCCCATTATCACAATTTTCCATTAATCTGCTATTCTCGTTATTGTATTTTGTCTTGTTTTGTGTGCCTTCAAGACCTAGTCTAGGCCTTAAACTCTTAGATATATAATTGACAATGGTAGTGAAGTAAATGGGCACTATAGATTTAACCCACACTTTAATTATGTGAATGTTACAGAAATCACTCACCCAGATACTCTTTTTCTTCCAGAGGGGAGAATTTCTTCCTGATGACACATTTTTTTTCTCCAGTTGTCACTCCTCTTCTGTGTCTTCTCTGCCAAGCCTGGATTTCTGAATCCAAATAACTCCAGAGAACTAGCTGGAATCACTAAAAAGAGTTACTGTTTGACTCAACAGTCTCACTATTGTCTGTTGAAATTGTACCAGTAAGTTCCAGTCACAATGTAGACTCTAGCAAAAAAAAAAAAAAAAAAAAAAAGGTTCCCATATTCAGAGGCCTTAATGATATATGGTTATTATCATATTATCAAGGTTCAGAGGGGCTAGAAATTCAAATATGTTGAGTCCTGATGAGTCAAACATCAACTGACTTCCAATAAGTCAGTTGTATGCCAAGTTTCCTGTATAAAGTCCTGCTGTTTCCTGTAAGCAGTTTTGTATGCTCTGGGCAAAGCCCTGTATGCTCAGTTTGTTTCAGTGCCTCATTTTGGGAGGAGGCTTTACCTGTGCAATACACAGAGACTTGACATGTTGAGCACTAGCCTTTCACTGGTTAAAACTCTAGGTGGCCAGCAGGTTGGTCAGTTCGCAGGTCCTTGGTTGACATGTGAGCTGTGCTACTCATTACTTTGCACTGTCTTGTCCCCTTCCCCTGTCCCATGCTGAAGCAAGAACAGGGGATGCTTTAGCTGCCCTCTGGCCTCTTGGCGCCCTCATTTCTCAGAGCAATTTCTGCTGGGTAAACACATAAAACAACTGCAACACCGAAACACAAGGAATATAGGATAAAATGAGAGTCTTATAATCAGTCGCTAAGGCTTACGTGTATTGCAGATTAAGCTTCTATCCCATTTTCTTCTTATTTCTAAAGGTTTTCTGCTTCAATACGTATTCATTTTGTTCTACTTCTTCCTTGAGGTTGGAACTGAACCTCCTAGCTCTGACTAGTAGTTGTTCCGGAGATATTTCTCCTACATGATCCATATTTTAAAACTTTTCACAAGCTGGTTCTGCACTGAATGGATCACCCCGGCACAATGACTGATACATATCCAGTATTTCCTGTTGTGGCTAATAATGTTTTCATCTGGCCTGTACCAACATTAGAAACTTCTGTATTATTCCCTTGTTACTTTAACCCCCATATTCCATTTGTAGTCACTACTGCAAATAGCTTCTTAATATGTTCCCATGTGGGCCTCTTTTCCAAGTACGAGAACCCTGCCTCATCACCTTTACCTGGATGGTGGAGTCACTTGCTCAGGGCATTGCCACCAAGGTCCACCACCCCACACCACTCCTTTCTCCTCACTGCTCTGTTGATTTCATGTATCATTCTTCTGTGCCTTACTTATCCTGTTTTCTCTGCCCTTAAGCCACTTAACTGGGAACATTTCAACTCAAAATTGCCTCAAGTCCTGCTTGGAACGTGGTAAAATATGAAAACAAAATGCAACAAACAACACAAATAAGCCCAGAACAAAAGGCTACTCATTCCGGAGAATCAGAGTCCAAGGCCACATTTCAGAGCCCTCGCTGATCCCCTGGGGCAGGGCAGGTGGTTACTTCTCGTGTCTCCAAGGATGGTCAGTCACTGGCAGCTTCACCTACGGGATCATACGTTGTCCTCTGTGGGAGGCCTGGAACAGTCCCTGCCTTCCTCTTCCTTCCTTTTCCAACCAGGTTTAAGAGTATCTGCTCTTCCAGGGTGGTATCCATTTGACTGGCAGCTTCCCTTCTGCTACCTAAGGCTTAATTACTCAGTGTCTAGAAGAGGAAGGCATTTTCCTATGTGAGACACAGGTTCCTCCTGCAGGTATAAGTTACACACTTATTGTTGCCATTTTTTTTTTTTTTTTTTGTTACCAGAAAGTACCATGATTTCTCTAGAATCAGGACTGAACGCAGGTTCTTGCTCTCTATCTGGTATTGTGATTTGCAAACATTTTGGGTGCACTTGTATAAAATGTAGACTTCTGTGGTTGTCCCCAAATATTGGATTAATACCCAGGAAACTATGAGCTATATTTTCCTACTCACATGTAGGAGAAAGTGCATCCTTACCTTCACCAGAGAACCCAAGTCAGAAGTTTTCCTCTGACTGGCACTGCTTACTCCAAAGACCAAAGTGAAGCCCAGATAAGGCATCCAAGTTGTCGATTTTTCTGTAGACTGAAAACAAAGGGTTGACATCGTTGACCAAATTGACAGAATTGAATCTAACTTTGTGAGTGTGGTAGCAGAGTGATACTACCTAGGCTCCTAAACATATAAGGAGAAATAAATACAAACAGGAGGCACAGAGGTTTAAGAAATGCAGCAATCTATCTGCTTAGTATTTGCAAACAGCCAGATTCTGCCTGCCAGGCCACATAACTTGGAGATCTCATGACATTATTTATAAGTTGAAGTGACCAAAATTTAACAGCATTTGTCAAATTGCTCATCGAGGTGCTTGTAAAAATAAAGTGTGGATTCTTGGAAGCTTTAGAGATTGGAATTCAGTCGACCTGAAGGAACTGTATAAAAACATAAAAATCTTTGTTTCTAATAAACTCTCCAGGGGATGCATATGATTGGGAAAGCCTAGAAAACACTGTTCCAAAGGAAGAAATCAAATCACTCTGTAGTAGGAAGAATAAGGACACATTAAGCTCAGGATTTAGCAGAAACAGATAAAATGGGGTGCAAAATCTTCAGGAGGCTCCAACTCACTAGTGGGTACCTTTTATCTACCTACTCACTAACTTCGTCTATAACTTTAAGTGCCCTCAGGTTTAAATCAGTGCTTTGGGATAATTACACAGATTTTCTAATTCTCCCTATGTCCTTGGAATGCCCCCTAAAGCAGAACTTGGGCAATGGGCATGTGGCTCATGTAACCTCATCATGGGGAGAAGAGGACCCTGGCCTGTTAAAGGGAGCTGGGCCCATTTCATTGTTGACTAATTTTTCTTTCTTGACTTATTTTAGTCCAGGTGCTTTTCCCTGACATGGAAATTTCTCCAAACCTTCCTACATCTGGCAAGTGGCCCCTGGCCCAGGCTACAAACCTGAAAGCTTCTATAGAATTATGCCCACTTCCTACTCCAGCCCAAACTTGGCCCGCCCTAAATTTCTCCACCTACTGTTCTTGTTACACAGAAGCTATGTAGAGGAGAGACATCAAACCCCTTTCTCTGATGGACCGTGCTGTCTATCATCCTAACCAAACTGGGGCTCAGTCCATAAAAGAACACAGCAACCAGCAGGAGTGACTTCCTGTGGTGTTCCTCTCAGCCTGTCCAAAGGACATCAGGGCTCAGCGTGGAAATCCCAGGGTGGAAGTCTCAGGTTATGACTTCTCACTGTCTCCTTCCCATATGCCTGCCTAGACCGCTTCTACCTCCCCACAATTTCTTGGGCCACCACAGGGATGACTTGTCTGTGACTTCTTCCTCCTGTCTTCCAAGGTCTTTCCTTACATAAAACTGTGATACCATTCTCATGGCCAGTTAAATGAGGCAAAACTATTCTAAATAATTAACAATAAACTACTCTTAAATAATTCTAGCCTCTTTAGCTGATTATTTTCTGTAAAATCATAGCAGAATATCAGAGGAGGATTTGTAGATGTTCCTATAATACTTCTCACCTCCTCTCTCCCCACCAGCCCCCTCTCATCAACCGTAGTAGTCCATTCTGATCTAAAAAGAGGAAAAGTCAGAGAATCAGGAAAATCTAATAACAGTTTTAAAATGTTAACTGATTATCTTGCTAAAATAAGTAAGAAGTTGTACTTTTCTGCTTGCCTTCTCAAATGGGTAACCTTCAGTTACTACTTCTTCATTTGATATAAATTTCTGAAATACTTTGATATCAGATTCCTTAATGTTTCCTTTTACCCCCTAAAACAAAGTGCTTTGAATTTGAGATTATAGTAAAGACTGTCTAAGTTTTCTTCAACAGGGGCAGAAAAGCAGAAAGAACTCTAAGTTAGAAGTCCAATAATGGGTCCCAGTTCACATCCTTTTATTTCTGTGCTTCAGTCACATCATCTCTGACATGAGATAGGGGAAATATTGCGTGGCTGTGAAGTTAATTGAAATGGTGGTGGAGGTATTTTTTGAAAACTTTAAATCGTGTTTCAGACAATTGTTAGAATCTTTAGACAATCAAGGCCTAGCATATGCATGGCTGTAAAGAATGAAGTTCTTGGGCACAAGCAGAGGATTTTTGGGAGTCCCCATGCCAAGGGTTTCTGCTATGCTTGATCATCTCTCTGGTGCCCCAAAACACTTTATCTTTAGGACATCAAGTCTGTCTGGAGCTGCCTGGAATACCAGCACGGGGAGGTACCATGTTCTGATCTTCTCTTAACCTCCTATCAATATTTTAAATAATTATTTACTTTTTATTTATATAAAAATACTTTTCTATAGGGCCTCCCTGGTGGCGCAGCGGGTTGAGAGCCACACTGTGAAGCATCTACTGCACAGCAGTGCGAGTTCGATCCCCAGTCAGGGAGGGGACCCACATAGCACAGCGGACCTCTACTGCCTCTCCTGCTGCTTCCCTCAGCAGTGTATTTCAGTCCATCTGCCTGTTCTGCTCCCGGCTCTGTCTCTGGTGAATCCTCTCACCTCCCACACTTCTGGCCTATAATCCAGCTCTTGTATGCATAAATAAGTAAATCTTTTAAAAAGTACTTTTCTATATCATTTTTGGCCTAGTAATAGGTTCATCTGATTATTTTATGAGAGAAATCCTATTCAAATGAACATCAGTAAAAGAATAGGAATTATTGGTACTTACAGTTCCCTCCTCTCCCCAATGCCTGGAGAATCTCTCCAGATCTGTGCTCTGCTTCCTTCTACATTAGACTCAATACATGCCAGACACTCCCCTCATGGTTGCCCCACACTCTAAATTTCTACCTACTAGGCTTGTAATCCTACCTCAAAGAAAGTTTCTCAGTATTGGCTGCTATGAGAAATAGCCAATTTTTGCTGAATTGTGTTTCCTACCAAATTCCAAACCAATTATTATGGACAAGAACAGAATGAAATGTGCTGCCTTAGGTAGCCTAGTGCAGCAGCAAATGTACTCCTTGACAGGGGGGTCCCAGAAGAAAACTCAAGGTGTGTTATCAAAAGTGGGGCATGAAAAGAAGCAGGTTAATGAAACAGATGCCACCACACTGGCTAATATATAAAGGAGTCTGGGCTAATACTTTGACGTCTTCAGGATATTTAGATTCTCAACCTTGTGGAAGCACATGGGTCTCCATGGATGATTTCTGCACAAGCAGAAGAAGTGCTTTGAGGTCCATCTGGTTCACAGGTAGGATTGCTTTGCAAATGAGAGTGGAAAGTTTTCAACCTAACTCAGATGAAATGGTACTAGGATTTCCTTTTTTAGAAAGTAATTAGTTATTCACTATGCCCTCCTATTCATCTTCATGTCTTGCGATTAGCAGATGCTTGTTTGTTGAATAAATGGATAAATAAGTGGTTGTATCTTAATTTAAGTACTTGAGATGCATTATAGTAAATTCATTGTGTCGTCTAGTCTGCCAATTACTTTTTTTCATAAGCTTTTGTGTTGTATTCTGTCCCAGGCTAAAAGTCTTTATAGTTATATAATCAGAATTCTCTCCAAGTATTAATTTTAGAGCAAAAATAAAGCGTTAAAATAGTACATCTCTGAGCAACATGCAATTGAAGGTAAACCTGTCAAAAATAACAGTAAGATTTCCACGTTAGGATTAATACTATTATCTGAATTGACTCCCAGTACTTTGATTTTTAAATTATTATTATTATTTTCAATTTTAAGCATACAGGAAATGATTTAGCAGAGCTGATTGCAAAACACCAACACCAAATTCATGTTTTCTGCAAGGCATCACTTGCTTAAACAGAATCTGCTTCCATAGGTTTCAAATTGATATGGAATTAAGAAGAAATCACTTGAAACTCCCTGGGTTACCTAAACATATTTTGCGGCATATTGATTATTTCAGTTTTATGTTACTACAAAATAATCCCTTCTAAAATTTAGTTACTTTGATCATAAATATGCAATGCTGTCATCACTTAACAAGGACAACTCATCTGATCAAATGGAGGTCAGTTTAGCAGAATGTTTGGGAGCTGGTGGATCCACTTTCATGATACACATTTATATGGCTGGCGAATTAGCACTATCTGTTACCTGGAGGGTTATCAAAACTATGGCTCAGTAACCTTCCTTTTTCTCACTGTAGATCTCTTCATGTGCTACTTGGGCTTCCTTACAGCGTGGCTCTCAAATGTGAGCCCCCAACAGACAGGAAGCAAAAGTCTAGTGTCTTTTAAATCTGGATATGAAAGGCAGCACAGTTTGCTGCAAGGTTTCACTTATCTTAAACATAATCTGAATTCTATTTTTTATTAGTCATAAAGCCCAGATTTATGGAAAGGAGACAGACTCACTTTTCTATGGGAGGAGTATCAAAAAATTCTATGGTTATGCTTACAAATATCACAGTGATCTGAATCTTGCCCATGTAAGTGAATATTCAATAATAACTTGAATTATAATAATACCAATTTTATAAGATCTATTTCAACTCCCCAGAAAATTAGACATGTCCCTTTGCTTCAGGAAATCTGGCTCCATTTTTCAAATGAAATTACTAAGCTGCATAAATTCCATTTAACTCACTCTCATAGGTCACGGTGGCCTGTGCATGGTACTCAGCTGAAATTTGGCTTATATCTATAATACCCTTCAGTGCAGCTAAAGAATTAAGAGCTGAACTTGATGAAAGATTTATCAGACAAGTAATGCTAACTCTTCTTCAATGAGAAATAGCCCCTAACTTAGAACACTTCAGTTCTTGCCAGAAAATCATTCAAAAAGAATTCAAATGTGAACTCTTTATAGCAGATCTTTGTTTGAGTTATTTGGGGCTGTGGTTGGGTAAGAGAAAATGAACACATAAATAGTTTCCTGAGAAAACAGTGGAGCTATTCAGTAGATCCCCAGTATACACAATTCTTTTTGTAAGGTTGGAGCTCTTTCTGGGAAAAGACTTCAGAGATCATACAATCTATTTTCCCTGTCAGCGAGTTATGCCAAAGCTGAGAGTACCTCCATAGACATAACATTGGGAGTGTATTTCTTTATAACAACCAGAAGAGTGGACTGTTTCTCTGGCAGGTGTATATCATCAACCATGCAATGCTGTGCAATGGAGTTAAGAAACCTTTTAAGGGGACCCAGCCTGATCTAGATGTACCAGAAAGAAGTGTACCCTTATTTTACTCTTCTTACTACTTCTCTACTACTAAGATTACTTCCTTATGAATGTAGCACTGGTCACTGGTTTGGTTAACATGACATCCAGTCTCTGGAAACACTGTGGTCCTCGTGGAAAGGGGGAGGTGGAGAAAAAAAGTGTAGCTGTTGTCACTGGCTTTTGTCTACGCTAAGATTTACAAGACTTGGGAGGAATAAAATCCTGGAGTCTTTTATTGTCTCACATAGAAACTTTCATTTGTTCAGGGTGTGTATGTTATTCTGGACATTGAGTAGGAAAGGGTTTCTAATGTAAACATAGGGGAGCACTCTTGGTATGTGCAAAATGTCATCTCCCAAATTTGGCCATGATAATGGAGATTTTATTTCTTACTGGCTCTTTTCTTATGCTTTGACATTTCCCAGGGATGTTCTATTCTTTGAGCAAAAATTTATGCTGACATTAGTGGAAAAAAGTCTGTTTGTTCCTTGTAGGATGTTGGAGAAATGGAAGACCCTCTCAAAGGTAAAACACAACTTTGTTATCATTCCTCTTTAAGAAAAACCCACACTCAATTTGTCAAGAAAACTGGAAAGAAATCCAGGTTGAAACTATTCTTAATTGGTTTTTAATTAATAACTTTGAAAAACCTATAATTAACTGGGTCTTGGAGTTAAACCAGATTTATTCCAAATCAAGAAGCAAATATTCTTACTGCTTTTAAAATATATTGTTCCTATTTCTTCTAACATGAATATACTTTGAGTCTACTTCCAAAGAATTCTCACATAAATGGATTTATTGTGCTAGTGTAATTCTGTTTTAATGTTCTATTATTTTTTAAAATGCCAGACTTTAAAATGCAGCACATAAAGGAAAGCCATACAGTTCACTAATTTTTTAACCAAGAAAAGACATAATCTGCCTACAATAGATGACTGTTACTTTGATGACTAGGTTTCCTTCCTCACTGTATTCAATATGGACCTTAAGGCTCAGAGGTTCCAACTTCAGTTTTGTTGGCCGTTCTTCTCACACAGAGAGGGATGTTTCTCTTGACACTGCGACATAAATTTCTACATTTGTATCTTGTTTCAAATATCTGTACTATGATGCCGGACTGTAGACTTATTTTTCAACTTTTTCTAGAAGACCACTCCCAACTTTGTTTTCCAAAGCCTTATTATTTTATCTAGAATGTTGAATGAGAACTCTGTCTTTTTCATAGCTAGTCTATGCGTGTCCTTTTCTTTCTTTGGTTTACCCTGATTGTTGCTTATGTTTACTTTTATTAATTTCATGTTTATTTATGAATCCTGAATTGACTTATCTTTTTCTCATAGAAAGGAGGTGTACAGTGAATGAGAGACCTATAGTGTTTGAATTTGGGACTAGGTGGAACATGGAATTAGGGATCCCAATTTTATATTTATTTATTTGGAAGCTAACTATAGGATTGAGGACTAAGGAGATAAGCTAGATTAAACCATGGGTGATATATACCAGAGAAACATAAATTATTTCTAGGAGATCTGCTAGTTATGTCCATATATAGAGAGAATGCCAATGATGGTGATGCCAGATGAACAGCTACCAGAATAAAAGATATAGGGCTGCATATCTATGATTATCATTATCTAGAGGGGAAGTATAAGTCATCAAAGAAAGAACATGAATTAGGTTGGAGGTAAAGGGATCTGATCATGAAACCCAGAAGATGGAGCAAATTAGGTACTGATATTGGAAAGGATTAACATTCGACTTAAACTAAGCAAAGAGTATCTGGAGTCCCACAGAAAAGAGTATCTCCAGAATAGGAGCAAGAAGGAGACTGACAATGGGAAAGCCTGGGTGTGTATTCTACAGACTCAGCGACTGGTTAAATAGCTACTAAGAATAGTAGGGATAAAGTTCATCACCTGAAATAGCAAGCTCTTCAAGACAAAGGAAAATAACGAAGGTGTTGATGTTTAAACATCACATTTTAAACCCTGATAATGCTCCTCATGCTCCTGGGTAGCTCTGGAGAACTTATTATCTCAAAGAGTTCTTGAATTATTTTAAAAAGTTATTCTTCTTTAATTTTTCTTCATTTTGTTTATTCCATCCTCTAGCAACTAGAGGAATTACTGCATTTTTCTTCTTTATGCCACCTTTCTCTTGATAGGAATGAGGAGGCTGTAAAGATTAAATGAGGCACAACCTTTAGAAGCACTGCATAAATTGGAGCACAGAGCTTATTTGGAATTGGCTCTGAAGTGGAATTGGCTATTTAGGATGCCCCAATGGCCTTAGTTGTCACTTTCTACTAATATTAAGATAAATCTTTTTACAATATGAGATTTTTGGATGAATATATTTTTCAACAAACATAATTGATATGTAGTGTGCATTTAGACTTGGGCTAAGCAATGAAACTACAAGATAAAGTCTCAATGCTGCTACTCAGGTCTACAGGAGAGGTGGGTGGGGGTGGGGAAGGGGAAGGTAGCAATCCGACTCGTGTTCTGGTGGTCTGACTGTATGTGTTTTCACTTCTTAAGAAAAATGCCAACTCACAGTTACATATTCAACTACAAAAGGGAAATTTCATTTAGGGTGAGAAACGAAATGACAACAAATTCCAAATTTTAAAAATCTGATGAATACCACAATCTGATAAAAGCCCCAATATAATATTTCTACTGCATAACACACTTTATTACACTTTTTTTCCTATGTATTTTGACTATATATTCTTTGATCACATTTTCATATGATGCTATTTTATGATCATTCTTTGTAGAAAGACAACCTTTCCTCTAGCATAGTTCACTGAACTTTTTTTTTATTACTGAACCTTGACCAGGAGGATTGAAGGCTGAATCAATTTGCTTGAAATTTTATATATTTAAAAATTGGGAGAAAGGGTTGTGTATCTCAAACACTGTTGGAACTAACCGCTCCAACCGTCCCAGTGCCTAGCACAGCAGGCCAGTCTTACATGACACAGCCTCTAGCTGCCCTGCTCCTCCTGCCAGAGTAATCTGGTGCAGGATGAGTCAGCTCCTTGGGCAGGAGGAGGTTTCCTGGAAACCATTCTGCACTGGCACAGCTAGTATAACTTCACTACACATGGCAGTGTTCAAGAACCACATAAACACATCTGATTACATCTAAGTAATTGTCTCTCTAACACAGATCTGCATGAACTGGATTTCCAAAGTGCCCTCAGCCATGTTAAACTACTCAACCTGAGGAGACATGAGCAAATTGGGGTAGAAATAGTCAGAGTGGAAAAAGATAGTGGAATTAACTCATTATAGTTAAAATAGATTACAGCTGCAAATTTTACAAAGCTCTGTGACCTCATGAATACATGAGGCAGGACATGGAAGCAGCCTTTGCAAATGAAGTGCCTTGATGCTTAAGTTTTATTAACCTCCAGGTTAATTTACCTCTGGAGAGGCAGGCAGATAACCGGAATAAGTGAATAAAGATTTCAGAGTGGTAAGGCATTTTCTGAAAGATGAGACCTTTTTTCTGAAGATCAGTTTGAATTATTAGGCCTAGTAAGAGGTGCCAGTAAGAGAGACAAAGAAATCAAAGAAATGGCAGGAGGGGGAGGGGCAGAATCCGATGAGAAGAATGCCTTTGAAAAGCTTTAAAGAAAATTTCAACAAGGAAAGACTAAATGTGTTTCAGACCCTAGTAGTATGAGTATGAGGAGCTACTGGAGTCGGCAATTAGGATGTCATGGGATGACCTTCGCCACAGCAGTCTCCAAGATGTGACAGAGCCAAGTCTGATTTCAGTGGATTGACTATGAATAAATTATAAAGCATGTGAACTTTTGATTCTAGTCCTTTAAAACATGTGCCTGAGAAGGGAAGAGACAGTATGTAGTTACAAAAAGCTTAGAGATGAGGAACTTTTCATTAGTACTATTCTTTTAAACTAAAGAAGAGTGTGGCCAAACATGTTAAGAAAAACCTTTATGGCAAATTTTACAAAGCTCTGTGACCTCATCAATACATGAGGCAGGACCATGGAAGTAGCATTGCAAATGAAGTGCCTTGATGCTTAAGTTTTATTAATCTCCATGTTAATTTGCCTCTGGAGAGGCTGGTAGATACCCTGAGTAGATGAATAAAGATTTCATAGTGCCATGTAATTTTTTGAGTCTTTGAAGTCAGAAAAACCGCAAGACCTCTGCTTTGATAAGTAGAGACTAATTTCCTTGTTCTGAGCACAGGGCATGTGGTCTCTCTTTGCTCCTAATATCACACACTGTTTCTAAGACTCTACAAGTCTCTAGATTACCTTGCCAATACCAACCAACTGAGCAAGGTGGGTAAGTGGATCTGTCCTCAGAAGAGTCTGTGAGTGATCACCTCAACAGTCCAGGTGGTAGTCCATACCGCAGCCTGCCCTGGAATCCCACATAGCTAAGGCACTGCTACATTCTATTCTCTAGTCTCACCTTTGCTCCCAACCATCTGCCTGTTTCTCTCTGTCCACATGTCTTTTTTTCTCCTTTTTTGTGATACAGAATATTTCTCAAGCCATTATTATTTTCAAAGATAGTTTTTATGTACGTATGTATTTATTTATCTACCATCAAGTATTGCCACTACAGTGCACCTACATACAAAGGCAAAGCTTTTAAGTGACTGTCTAGTGTTCTGTAACATGGATAACCTAGTACATACCCTAAATCTCTTGTTAGACATTTGGTATGTTGCAAGGTAATTTTTCAATTTTCTAAAATTCTGTGTACACTGCTTGCTTATTTCCTAGGGGTAACTTTCAAAAAAAAGTTCAAGAACTGGAATGCTTTCATAAAGATGTGTATGTTTTTATAATCTTTGACATAAACTGCCAATTTGTTTTTCTAACTCACATATATGGTGCTAATGAAGCAAGGAGCGACCACAAGCATCTGCATTTGGTAGAACACTTTTGAATAACACCATAAAATGGAAAACCTGAAGCAATCATCTGACACATTTGAGTAAAAATTTTATTTGATTGTTTTTGCCCATATTTCAAATTTACTAAATAACGGAGGACTGACCTCTACATTTTCCACTTACTGTAAAAATTTCTTAAGATAAATTGCTTCAGATTTGCAATTGCTTTCTCTGGTTTCCAGACTGTGGTTGCTACCATGACTGGTCAGCCTGGGGTGAAAAACACTTCCTGGTAGTCAGCAGGCACAGTGTGCTGGGATCCAGAAACATGAGCACTGATGAGGGGAAGATTGTATCCACCAGACAAACAAACAGGGATGGTAGATGCGTAAGAGGCAGCCAACCCTTAACAATAAGCTTAACTTCAAAGAACCACCTCCTGCCTAGCACCCTAAACCTGACCCCTTCTGCTCATTCTCTGGTCTCTAGGTTCCAGAATCTTGGGGAACAGCCCGAGGACAGACAAAATGCTAAAAACAGACACAAGCCTTTCCAAAGGCTTCCTCTCAGAGGGCTTTGCTAAGTTTCTCGGAATATGTAAGAAACTTGGGCAATAGAGACCTTGGGTGATCTGTGAATATAAACACATCAGTTGGGGAAATCCAGCTTTATGTTTGTAACAAAAGTTCCTTGTAAAATGTCTTGGTTTCAAAATTTCTACCTTTTCAAAATTATATAGTCATATCAAACAAGAAAGCTCTTTGATAAACACTGCCTATTTCTGGAAGGGTGGAGTGAGAAAGATGGGGGGCGGGAGCCAAGCCAGGCCACTGCTTCTTAGCTATAGAACTTTGATCATTCAGCAGAGTAGGGAAAGACCACTATGCCACCAATTCACAGCCTGCAACTAAAGCTAGTTAGTAAGTCATTTCTCACCCACTCAATTAATGATCAGCAAGTGACTGGAACTCTGGCCAAGAGGCCCAGACATCAAGACAGGGTGTCAAATAACAGCTGACACTGTCAACTAAAAATAGCACTTTGAATTTAAATGGGTGATTCAGACTTGATTTCCTATGCCTGTCTGGAATAATGCTCTACCTAGGAGGGCTGTTTTAAACTTTTTTCTTTTATGTGAAAGGAGAGGTTTATTGCAACCATCTGGGCAGTGAGCTCAGACTCAGCTCTGTGGAATTCCATACACCCACAATTCTACCTCCAAGGCCCTGGAGCACTTGGCACTGTTGGCCTCCTAAGCACATCTGTGAATTTGACTCTCCATTCCAAGTTACCAAAGAACAAGAGCACAGTTCAGGAAGTCATGTTAAAATTTTACACCATTTCCTGAAATTTCTTCCTTTGTACTCTTCCCATCACTCCCCTTCTTCATAAGATGGGGATAATTAGAAGGCCAACTAGTCAATGATGAATGATACAAGCTAATCAACCCAGGGTACTCTTTGGCAGCAATGGTGAACTGAAGAACCAATTGTAGCTTCCAGAATATGCCCACATGCCCACAAATTTAAATATGTTCAACAAATTGAACAGATAAGTTTATTAAAAGTTCTATGATGAAATATATCTTTGCTATTCATTGTAGTTGAATGTCTTCATTGAACTTGTTAAATTAGTATTGACTAATCAGATAATGCAATATGCTTTTCTTCCTTTCAGTCAGTATCATTTTATATAGTAGGCAATGAATGTTGAGTTTCTGTTAAGTATATAAGCTTCTCCACCCTATGCCATTTCTTCACTCCAGAGCCAGCCACCAGATACCATTATACACTATCTGTCCATACCCCCTGACTGGCTGTTGGTATCATGGGCTCTTTCTACTGACAAGAGCAGAGAGTGAAGTCTGGAGAAAATTATATTTCTACAGGACTGCCGACTAATTATACCTGTTCAGCCTGTTCAGAATCCAATTACCAGTTCCAAGAGGAACAGCATGGAAGGGGACAACAAATTGTGAATCCTCCTAGAGGAGAAGCTGAGTGGAACCAATATGTGACAAGGTTCAGTGTTCAGAATGTGAGGCTACAGGGCAATTCCCTTAACTGTGAATTCACAACAATTTTCCTGCAGCTTGTTATGCCGCAGACAGTGTGAGGAACACACAGAATGAATGCAAAGTTGACACAATAGTGAAGATACTGGAATGCAAAGGCAGAACCCCTGAACAAATATTACAGTATTGCTAAGCATTTCCAACCTAGACTCCTGTCCAAATAAACTGAGCTCTTCACACAGCTGTGTGTAGTGTGTGACAGGCACTTTCGATGCATAGCAATGTCAGCAATATCACTAATTCCTGGTCTCTGTGAAACTAAGATTAGAAAGGGAGCTATAAAAGATCTTTGTGAGGAGCAAATTCACAGTCTCATTTGTGTTCAAACCCCATTCTGTCTTCTCTCCCTCTCAGTCCTTTCCTTCTCTGTTACATCTCAGAACTGTCATCAGACTCCTCCAGCTCCTACGCCCCAATTTTAAGACCCATATGCCCCAATGACCTGTAGACAACCCCCCCTACCCAGCAGGTCTGCTGAGCATCCAGTCTCTTCAAATAAGCTTAACTTCTGCTTGACTGATGAAGCTCAGGCCACTCTTCTCTGCCCACCGTCGCCAGTCCCTGTATAAAGACTTGCTGCAGATACCAACTTGTTCCAGCAAGGGTATTCAATCTTGGCCAAGATTATAGAACCAGAGCTTGTACAGTACGCGGTGGGCCTTGCCCCTCCCCACTGACTCCCAAAGGAAGAAAAGCAGACAGTTCTGAAAATAGAAATGGAGAATTTAATATGTGCTCCAGGATGGGTAGTCCCCCATAAAAGGGGAAAATGGCACTCGCTTGTCAAGAGGGAGAAGTGGTTCTACAATGGTATCACCACCTGTCTAAAGGCTGGCTGTATCATGGTTTCTTGAGAGAGAGAGAGAGAGAGAGAGAGAGAGACAGGCGAACAGGAGAGAAGGGCAGAATGGGAATGACAAGCAGGGAAAGGGGTGTCCCTTCATCTTGTTGCAAAAGAGCCACAGAAGATAACAAAGCCTGGAGGAAAGTAAATGAGGCATTTTGTGCCCTGGTCAAGGCAGGGATGGGGAGGAGTCATGGGTTTTTGTTTAAAAACTGAGCAGTGCCAATTTAAAAGTATGAGTTCTACAGTCTTGCAAGCCGTGCACTCTTTCGACAAGCTGGAGGATGAATGGGTTACTTCCAATAAATTACTTTAAGGGATTTTATTCATTCCTTGAATTCTTTTCTAAGTGGATCTGTGATAAACTGCTGACTTACAGAGACAGGCAAGCACTGCAAAATAGGCCAAGTGATGATAAACAAATGGGTAGGAAGACCCAGCAAAGGACAGGATCTGAATGTTCTGGCACAAAAAGGGAAGCTTACTATCCAGATCCCATTATTCATCTGTTTTAACAAAACCACAGTTACCTTGTCTTGTTGAAACCCCGGGAATGTCCTTTATTACAAACTTTTGAATGACTATAGCATAAGCCAAAATTAATACCTAATTTGTTAGACTCATCACAAAAATACTATTTTGGGGGCAGACAAATTTAAGAGCACTTCAACATTGATAAGATATGGAGGAGGATGGTAACTGAAATTTGAAATTCAAAGGCCGAGAAAACAGTTTTCATTAATGGAAGTAGGAAAGCCCTCAGGAATTACTGAGTTGAGAGAAAGCAGACTTATGCATAGTGAGTACAATAGGTTTGTTAGGCACCGACCTTGGAAATAGGTATAACCTAGAGATAGTTTTGGGAATTAGTGCTATAAGAAAAGCCAAGGAAGTCCATGTGACGGAAAAGGGAGAGGTATTGAGGGGATAGAGGATGATATAGTGGGGAAGGGGGGATCAGCTGAGAACAGGGCTGCTGAAGAGGAAACAAAGGAAGACACTGAAGTGACAACCAGCGCAGTGTATTGATGGAGGCCAAGAGGGAGTGTGATCAACAGGTTTGCAAGCCAGAGTTGGCCTGAGGTCTATCAGCCTCTGGCTTCGCCCCCTAGAGGCCTCCCTTCAACTCTCTCCTCTCTGGTTCCCTCGGTGTTCCTTGAACACACACAGACATGCCATATACCGGGGTCTTCGGTATTGGCCACCTCGGGATCTGCAACACCTCCCACAAATGTCCACACAACTTCCACTCTCACCTCCTTCAAGTCTTTGCTTACTTATCACCTTCTCAGTGATACCCACCCAACCACCCTTTGAACACCAGTACTCCCCACAGTCTGTACCTCCCCAGTTTCCTTACTGCTCTCCCTCTCCTGTTTGCAGATTACAGGTATGAGACCTGTTAACATACCAAATAACTTATAAAGTTGTAGACATCATAATAATATATAGCTTATATTGCTTGATGTGTGTCCCTGGAATCTAATAAAATACAGCCTTCGTGAGGAATGTAGGGAATCTTTATTTTATTAACCTATCGCTGGTGCTAGGAAGAGTGCTTGTCACAGAGAGGCAATCAATGACTATTTGCTGAAGGAAGAATGAGTAGTGTTGGACAGTACTGGGGAGGCAGGGGGATGAACAAGGGGAATGGATGTGTCATTACATTGCTGTTTTAGGAAGTCTTGGCAGCCCCAGTGAGAGCAGTTGCAGGAGGGTAATTGGGAGCCAAATAAATGAGGCAGGAGGAGGAAGTGAATGCAGCAAGGATTGTGCCTAATGATAAAGCAAATTAATGTTTGGGCATAACATTTAAAACTTGGGAAGGATCAGTAACTGTATCAACTTTCATGATGCTTTATTAGAAGACCAAGCTAAGGCACATGCTTACCATCTGCAGTGTAGCCAAAGCCATGTAATGATGATCTGTTCTATAAGAGAGGTACACAGTGTTCAACCTATTTTAAGATATCCAATTTTTGCAAAACCCAAACCTACAAATCACACTAGTCAAGGATGATGGATTTCAAATGAGATAAGAGAGGAAGGGGAAGTGGGAAACCAGAATGAAGTTTGGGTTAAACAGAAAGCACAGGAAGAAGACACCCCCTGCAGAGAAAAGGCGACAGTCAGGCCTGTCCCAGAGAAAACAACCCTGTTCAAGGGCCACAGGGGAGGAAAGGGCGTAGGGAGGAGGTCCTTCTCCGAAGTTAAGACAGCCAAAGGAGAACAACAAGCTCAATTACAGAAAGGTCCACAGGAAGAGAATCCGCTGGAGGAGGGAGTAATTGGAATTTGAGACAGTGAATAAACCAGAAATCAAGAAGGCAAAGAGAACAGGGAAAGAGAAAACCCTAAGGGCAACCAAAGGAGAGGAGGTAAATCCATTTTAAGAAAACTCCTCCAAGAATGGGAGACTATGCAAGGTCACAGGGAGAAGTGAAGGAGGAACTCGAAAAACAAAAACACAAAAATAAAAGGAAGGAAATGGAAATCTGAGTGTACTTTAAAAAAAAATTATTAAGGTAATATTGGTTTACAATATTGGTTTACACCTAACTATGCGATTCAAAAATATTTTCTGTGAAGCTGGGAAGCAGTCAAGTGCATGTGAGATTTATTTGGTGGTCAGTCATTTAACTTCCATTCTGTCATGCATTTGCATGTCAGTATCAAATACAGGTGGAGGGGGGGAGGAGTCAAGAAAGGAAAAAGTAGCTGAGTTAGAGCTATATGACCTTCACCTAAGGATTCAGTAGGAGTGATTCTAGAGAATCTAGAAAGTAGATTCACTAGGAGGTCACTAGCTGATGGGCACTGGAGGTTTCAGGAAAAATTCATAACACTTTTTTTATCTGGGATACAAGCCTCGATCCAGAACAATAGCTAACATTTATTGGGGCATCCATGCCCTGTACTGTGCTGAGCTCTACACAGTAGACCATTGCTATGTGCAGGTTCCATATTTACCTGCTCACTAAAATTTATTTTGATTCCAGAATGAGTACTTGTAGAGTGTTCATGGACAAGTACAGAGCAAAGAAAAAATTGAGTCCCTAGACTTGCATGTGTGAGCAGCTGAGATGGAACAGGGTGATCCTCTCTTCTTGTTTCCACACCCGAACCTAAACAAGTGACCTCTCTGGTGCCTCCCTGGTGGCGCAGTGGGTTAAGCAACGCACTATGAAGCAAACTGCAGCCACTGCAGCATGAGTTCGATCCCTGCTGCCAGCCAGGGAGGGGACCCACATTGGTGAGGCAGACCTCTCCTGCCTCACCCGCTGCTGCCCTCAGCAGTGTGTTTTAGTCAGTCTGCCTGTTCTGCTCCCCACTCTGTTTCTGGTGAATCCTCTCACCTCCCATGACTATGGCCTGTACCCCAGATCTTGTATGCATAAATAAATAAATCTTAAAACAAAACAAAATAAAAAAAAAACAAGTGACCTCTCTGTGTCTACGTAAGTGCTGTGATTGGTTGGTTGTTTGTTCTCATTTTTGCATATTTCATTGGTGATTTCACCGTGCTGACATATGGTTTTGTGTTCCTAAGCAGAGAAGCTGTGACTTACCTAAGGGAAAAATAGGTATAGTAGGTAAGTTTGGTTTATAGTGCTGTTGGCCATGCATTTAATGCTAATGAATCCATTATATTAAATAAGGTGTATTTAAACAGAAATACATATAAAGAAGATTATGTATTGACCCATTGACAAAAATATGTAAAGTGAGGCTGGCAGGAACCTGCCCCTGAGGAACAAATGGCTTTGATTTACTAATTTATTGCTTGTGGTGAATTTATAGAAAAACCGCCATGAACAAAGAGAACGGAATGCTTATTATTGTAGCTAACATTCATAATCCAGAAAGTAGTTACCAAAAGATCACATTTTATAAAAATTTAGACCTACAGTAATTTTCAGCCTGGAAAGGTTAAGTATTGTATTCAAAGCAATGATACTAGCAAATAGCTAGAACCCCATTTTGTGAGTCTTCTAGCTATGGTGGTTGTGCTACCCAGGCATGAAGGTTGTGCTACCAAGGCATGATGAATTTTACATTGTGTAGGGCAACTTTCATTCATGATTAAACGTGAGAAAACCCCAGGAGGCTTCTAGAAATTGTTGAATGGGAATTTAAAGTAAAACTGGGATTAATGAAGTCAGGCAAAGAATGAGGAAAAGTCCATTTGCTTTTATTGCTGTGACCTTAGTTTATATTCCGGGATAGTATAGCCTAGGGAAATTTGGGGTTACATGAGGTTATGACCATGCTTTGGAGAGAATACAGCATTATACAAATATGTTATACCCTAGGAAGACACTGAACTGAGAGCAAGAAATTCTAGCTTAGTCCTAATTCTACCATTGCCTTGCTGCCACGCTTTGGGAAAGTTCCCTCCATAGTCCTCTACATTTGCTGCTACACCTGTACAATTAAAATGTGGTAGATGATGTATATGATATGAAAACTGTATAGATCTTTATGGCTTCTAACTGACTGAAAGTTAAATGCTATTTTGTCTAGAATCGGCTCTGGCTTACATCTTTTATTTGGCATAATTATTAATAGCATCTTTTATTTTTAAAATGTGCTAGTTTTGACAATAAATTATATAGTAGTCTGTGCTTAACCAATATTTGTTATTTGTGTTTTCTTGGCTATGTCAGAGCAAGAAATTCCTCACCCTCACCTTAGTTAGTAGTGGAGACCAGCTGGAACTACATCTTCCAGACAGCAGGTTCTTGGTGTCTGATTGTTGTTGAACTACTTAGCTCCTATTAGCTGCCAGGTTTTCAGACCATCTAACCTGGATTTTGCCTCAAGTCTGGAATCTTTAATATGAAGTGTTCTACGGCATAAACTGGGAAGCAATTTCTTTTTTGCCTTCCAGCTCCCCCAAAGGACAATAGATTAGTCGGACTATAAAAAGAGGAAAGTCTTTAAAATGGTGAGTTGTTTGATATAGCCCTAATGACTCAAGTCATTCCTAGTCATATTAGACTTGATTTTCCCCCATAACAATATCTATAGTCATACTTATATCAACAGTGATTAAATACAACAAAATTTATTGAAAAGTATAGATAATAATACTAGATTGGGAAGTGGAAGTTTGAAACAAAATCTTTTGAAAGTCAATTGTGAGTCTTCTAAAATAGTGTTTCGTGAATCACTATATGAAAAAAAATCAAATGTCCATTAAACAAAACATCTTATTTTCTTTTCATCAGTAAAATTTCAACAGAAATAAAGCACTTTTGTTTTATAGTTGAGTGAATTCCACTGTGAAATCTTGCCATTTGCAACAGAGATGGACATTGAAAGAACCATGTTAAATGACAGAAATTAAAAGACAAAAATCGTGTTTTCATATATATGTGGAAGATTAAGAAATAAAGCAAGACAAACAAATAAAACAAAGGCAGGGCCTTAGATTTTCATAACAGAATGGTGATTACCAGAGAAAAAGGGGGATAAGAATGATAGCTAAAACAGATAAAGCAGGTCAACTGTTTGGTGGTAGATAGAAATTAGACTTTTGGTGGAGATTATTATTATACCAGATACAGATATTGAACTATAATGCTATTGGGTTGTCAGAAAAGTCATGACACATTTTTTCTCTGTTTTCTATACAAAAATGTATCATGACTTTTCTGACAACCCAATATATACCTGAAGCTTATATGTAGTTGTAAACCAGTAAGTCAGTAAAAAATTTTTTTGAAATTACCTTTATCTATTTCTTGCCTTCTTATTCTTTTTACTAAGTTAAAATGCACTATCACCACAATTGATGTCAAATATATATAAAGAAAAGGAAAAAATAAATAAAATGCACTACCAAATTTTATTACATAATTGATTTGCCTCTTAAAGCATTTCTTCCTTCACATAATGAAATACAATCTGACCTTTAGCACAGGTCAGATTAAATAATCCTAAACTTTCTTAATGCAGTTTGGAAAATTAGATAATTAGTTTAATTCTCAAATCTGTGTTTCTGGTTCAAATTCTCCTTCCCTAACTTCCTGTGTAACCTTCAGCTATTTAACACAGCGAATGTAATGTTAATGATTAAATGAACATCACCAAGCTGGCATCCTAATTAAAATACTGTTTCTGTGTGCCATTCACAGGCAAGAAATCAGCAATTTCTCATAGCTATTGCCTACTTTCTGGGAAAACCTATGGTTCAGAAAGAAGTGTTGGCGGATAACTTGCTCAAGTTCCAAAGCTGATCAACTAACTCAGATCTGCTAATGCAATCCTCTCAGACAAGATCAAGACAGGTTATTGGCTGAAAGGTCATTTGCTTTGGAACTTGCCAGCCAGAAACTCAAATGGAAGACTATGCCCTTAATGCTCCGAAACAAAGATGTCAAAGAGCCCTGGCCGTTCCCTTCACAGAGCTTGCTCAGTGGTCAGGAAGTGACCTGAGAAAGGACCAAGGCCTGGCAGTGGCTTTGTTGGTCTACGCCCTAAAGAGAAAGAAACCAACAGTAGCTTTTATCTGGTTTCAGTTCAGAGTTTAAAATATCATCCTGTCTTTGCCAAAGAGGGGCAATAGGATCTTATGAATAAACAACAAAAGAGCAATTTGCATTAAAGCACACACATACACAGACCTGTTTGTTGTTGGCTCCTCATAGTTTCTACAGTTATCTTAAAAATTTGAAATGTGAATGCTGTTAGGACATTTTTACTTTGTTTCTGAGACATTTTAAGTAGAAAATCTTTTATGATGTTGGGCATTTTTGCTTAATATGCTTTCTGTTAATAACCCTTTACATGGTTAAAAAAAAAAAAAGGAAACAAATGTGTCCTTTCCCTGGTGTCTAGTTCTAGATATTTGACTTTTAAATGTTGGCCTAAAGAAAACAGAATATGGTTGCTATTTGCTGAGACTGGAACAATGAAATTTGTTCTATGTTTGCTTTACTCACTAGTGCTATATTTTAGCTACCTATTCTCCCAGACATTTCCTCATTCTTTGCTAGTCCTACCAATAGGCCCCCCCGCCCTGCCCCGCCACTTTGGGGCATGACTACAGCTTCAGCTTCCTGCTAGAATAACAGTTACATGGTAACCAGCTCACACCTCGAGCTACTGGCAAATATTGAGCAGCTCAGGCCCAGAGACATAGACCATGTTTAAGACCAAGACTCAACATCAAGATAGGTGAAGATTCAGGCACCGACCTGAGAATGTCACAGGCTTGCGTTGATGAAGTGAGTGATCAGTAACACCCACAGACTGTGTTCTGGGGACAGGAATGTTCTTTTATCCTCTCATGGGCCCACCTAGGAGCACTTCCAGCTGGGGGACTGTGGTATCCTCTACCCCTGACTGGAATAGGCGCACTGGTGCTAGGGCTCTCCGGTCAGTATGTACCTCCTTAACTTTCATTTTCTCATGGTTAGAAACAAAAGAATTTAAGCAGTTATGTTTAACAAACAGCAGTGAAGAAAAAATGATGACTGTGAAGTATTTCATATGCTGCACAGACCATAAAATTCATATAAACCTGAGAGGAGGTAATATCAAAGCAAGTCCTCCAAAGTATTTTTGAGGATTCCAACTGTATTTAAAGTAATGAAAATAAGAAGAATACCCTTTTTTGAGCCACCACATTGATAGATTAAGAACTGTTGCTCTGCTTACCATAAAGCGCTACTCAAGGAAAAGTGGGGAGAGAATTCATTAAATGAGTTCAGTGAGAGGACCAGGTAATTTTCCTGATTGTAAGAAAATTTATGAAGGGTGAGAAGTCCAGAGAGAAAGCGACATATTTTGACCAGATTTCCTTTAACTCCCAGTTAGGTCTGACTATGAAAAGGTCTGACAGAACAGAAAAAAAAGAAAGTCGTGAAGCTCTCAAGGAAGGCTAAATAACTCCTTCAGAAAAGGACAAGCTATTTAACAGAAGAAAACACTGAAACCTCTAGTAGCTTTCCAGTAGGAGGGGTAGGAGGAAAAATAGTGGAGAGAACTTCACACCCAGTTACTGGAGGTTCCAGACATAGAATAAGGATCTAGAACTTGTCTGTGATCAGCAGCTGCATGTGATGAATCAGAGGTGCCCAGGAAGGAATAAGACTTGGGCTTCTTGAAATTAGTTATCTTTGATAATCCCTGAAATGTGATAAAGAGGACAAAAAATAGATTACATTATATTTAAATAATTTTAAATTTTATTCTGTATTCAAATTTTATTCTGTATTACATTGTGCCTTATATATGTGAAATAATTCAGTATGAAAGTGAAATAGCTTTTTGATAACATTTTTTTATAGCATAATTAGCTATTTCCCTGTTTGTGCCAGTTTTTCCTAATTAAGAAAAGCTGTCTGCAGGCCCTTTGTCTCTGTAGGAGACAGCAGTGTGTTCAGGGTGGCAGGCACTAAATTTCACATTTAATGCACAAATAATCAGCTCCCATAAGCCTGGCCTTGAACATCTGTACCTATAAAATGGTGGCAAATGTTAAACACACTCAACTCATCACAAAGGAAAGAGTCTGAGCTTTGGAGAAGAGAGATCTGGGCACAATTCCCAGGTACAGAGTTACTAGCTGTTGTACCCATAATTAGTCTGTGAGTCTAGTTTCCTATCTGGATTGGTTGCAATTCCTAATAAACTATACAGCTGTAGAGATTAGACACAATGTATTCAATTGTCAACACAATGTCAACACAGTACCACACAAGAGCTTCAGGGTCTCGGCAAGTGTCCATTAGTGTTACTCCAAGATACTATAAAACCATTCATATTTTTAGAAATATGGATACTAGACATATGAGGAACTTTAAGCCTCATATATCTTTGTCTAATATAACTTTGTCTGATATAATACAGCATTCTTGAAAATGGGCATTAAAATAGCAATTCCATTTAAAAATAGCAATAGTTTTTGCTTCACTAAGGTAACCAATTGTTCCAATATGCCCCAACTGAAGGAATCCCCGGAAGTGACACTTTTAGTCCTAAAACTGGGAAAGTCCCAGGCAAGCCAGGAGGACTTAGCCATGCCTGCCCTATCACTACAGTCACCTGGCACTTTCATTACAAACTAGGATTCTCAAAATGGGGTCCTCAGAGGCACAGCACCAGCTTTACCTGGAAATCTGTCAGAAATGCAAATCCTTGCATCTCAAACTAGAGCTATTGAGTCCCAAACTGAGTCAGAAACTCCAGGGGTGGGACCCAGAAATCTCCATTTAAATAAGTTCTCAGTGTTTATCCATACAGCATGCTAATGGTTGAAAACATTGCTTTATAATATGTCACTTTTGTCAGAGTAAGACATTTTATAGAGAAGAGAAAGAAGTAACCTGTTAAGCCTATTATTATTATGACACAAAGCTCTGGTGGTCCCCATATAAAATTTTTCCAAGTTCTCTATCCTTTTACCACTGAGCTCTGATAGTCAGGAATGCAGAATGAAAAAGAAGATAAGATACTGCAGTCAGCACAACAGTTCAGCTCAGGAAGGAGTGTGTATCCTGCTGAAGTTGTGGGGAAGACTGATATGGAGTGGAGTTATGCAGGCTCTCCTTTCCCTACCTTTGCAAGATGTCACGCAGTTAATACCCAGACTAGGGACTGGGACTAGGTCAGGAAGTATGAGGGCAGGGCAAGATAACATCTCTGGAAGCAAACACCCCAAAGCCTCAAAATTCATGCCATTTCAGTCCCTCCAATAATCACACAAGGCAGTTCCTCAGGAAGACTCAGCTTACTTTTGCAAAGCAAATCAGGGAAAGTCTTTCATACTATCTGGTAACCACGTATGACTTTGAATATTCGAATGTCTAGGACACAGGACTGTGCAACAATTCAGTTATCCATAGTATTGAAATCTTCATACGCCTCTCAAGAGTTAACAGTTTCCTCAATAACAGGCTACCTTTGTGTGTGGAGAGAGGTGAGGGGGTGGAACATGAAGAGGAATGAAAGAAACAAACAAATAGTATAATAAGTAAATGGTCAGTGGAATAAATGGAAGATCATTAAAATCTAGTTATTACCACTATTCTAGTGGGAACGATGAGAATGTTAGCAAATGACCAAAGTGACAGACACTCTTTTTCATTGATTGCCTTGATCTTTGCAAAAAACTGTGACACAGTTGCATATCACTAATAGGTAGCCTAACCTGAGCCTTCTTTCTGAAAAAGAACAATTTCTCTCTGACCAGGGATAAAATCAGTAGTGGCTCTTTCAATTAACATTCCTTTCTCATTCAACTTACCACAATGTCCTAGAGGTCAAGTACTTTTCTTGCTAAAACCAAGAAATGCAAATGCCAGAGTTTATAGAGAAATAGCATGTCACCCACTTTGTATTTACTTAGGATTTGTAGATCTTTAAACTATGCTCCAGGCAGGCAACATTCAATGGTATTATTGTTCCAGTAAATTGGTTCAATTGCAATCTCAAAAGTAGTTTTTAAAAACACAGTGGGTAACCTGCACACTGTATCATATCATTTTCCATCAATTAGCAAAGATAGATGTTGAAGCTTTCCTCACAGTAGGATAAGCTAAATCATGCTCCCAATGTTATCTACTGAAGATACACGTAGATGTTGCTCTCGTAAGGAAAAAAAAAAGAAGTGACACTTTCACTTGTTTAAAGTCCCTAATCCTTGTGGCAGTCCAGAAATTATAGCAGACACAACCCCTCTGTCATTATGGAGAGGATGGGCAAATATTTGAGTTACTGGACTTTATAACTAGGAGAGTGACTATAGATAGAATTTGGGACTCTGTGACTATGGCCTGTTTCTCTTGAATTCTGCATTTCTTGAACTCTAAGCAATGGGAGAGAGGGAAGGAGCACACTCTTTGACAAGTCCTAAACAATAGACTTGAGTTAGGGAAACAAAGATGAATTTCTGAGAACGTGGATGGGATGGACTGAAAGTACAAAAGAAAGCAGCAGGTGAGCGCCTCTCCTAACTCACAAAGTCTCCATCATTGTCTCAGGTTGTAGCACAATGCCCCGGAAGCCAAGGAACTTCTCTTTTCCTTGATCTGGTCTGAATGTAGGAAGAACTCTAAAGGTGAAATTTAGCGAATCTAAAGGTGAATCTAAAAACTGCTTTGAGATTCTCTAAAGAGAATTCAAAAAAGAGTAAGTCTATGCTGGAGGTGACAGCATCACTGGATCTCTATTCCAGAAAAGGGACTAAAGCACCTACCTGAAGCTGAACTGAGACTATTATCACTTCCATGAAGCCAGGAGTCAAGCAAACCCCTCACTGAGTCTGTCTTACTGAAGCTTTACCTCCCGAAAGCTCCACTTGACCGCTTGTCACATTCTGAGTAGAGCCTTTGTAAACTCTGTGTTCAAGAGGCCCTGTCAGGAGTGTCTTCTGGTGTGACCTGTGTACTTCTTAAGTACACAGCTTAAAGGCAGCGTTTCCTGGTCTGTTCGCTGGGATTCATAATGTATGGACTCTTTTTTAAAAAATATTTATTTACATATATCTTATATAATGATTCATGTCACACATCAGTTTGTCACTTTTACTTGTAAAGGGAAAGACTCATGCTGCAATGAGAGAGGCGTAGTCAACTCTCACCTGTTAGCTGTTTATTGCTTGTTTATTTTTGCTATTTTCCTACGCAAGAAGACATTTGCTCATGGACCCAGTAGACAAACAGCATTTTCTGACCTCTAAAAGCTGGTATTTGACCTCTCTCATCAGAATAAATATGGAAAAATTGAATAATGAAATCAGAAGATGTTTAGTTGCTTTGAATTTAAATATATATCCCTTTGTCACCTTCTTTAAATAATATGGTAAACTGAACTGAAGACAAAACTTAATAACTTATAAGAGGTTTGACTTATTTTACACATTCAAATTTCTAACTTTTGACGTCTTTCAAGAAGCAATCATACAATTAAAATTTCTATGCTGCTGGAAAGAATTACATCAGATGCTTCCAATATGCTCAAAGATTTAAAATATGAAGACCAAACCCACAGGAGGTACTAACTCAGTGACATTTCTGATCGACTGTTATTGCAAAATCTATACGATACCATAAAAATGAAATTAAATCTTCACAATGAAAGATTACAAGGTGGAAAAGAAACATTTACCTAGTGAAAACAATTCACAAAAGTTAGATGGTGACTAAGAAAAAGGAAAAAGAGGGAAGGAAACTAACAATTTATAAGTGCTTACCAGGACAAAGAGATGCATATCCTTTACCTCACTTTGCTGTTGGAACGGTCCTGAGAAGTAGACATTATTTGATGGTGAAATTATTGATGGAGAAATTGAAAGCTGGAGAAATAAGAAGTGAAACAGAAAAGACAAAGGAGTGGAGGTGAAACCATCAGTTTCCCTATAAAAAAGGAAAATCTGGTTTTACATGTGTGGTCAGAGGCATGCTAGAGTCTGCAGAGACTTGCAGATCCTTGACTCCTGATTCCTAACTCATCGTGTCATTGCAGGGTCTTTCCTCCTCAGGAACTGGGACTTTTTTTGGGGAAAGTCTCCCTTTAAAGTGAGAAGAAAGTGAGTGCAGGGAAGATGGGCTGACATCAAATGAGGGAAGGAGGGACCAAACTCTGGAACCAAGCACAACGGGATCTCACAAGCTCTCACATCAGAGTTTATTCCTTTTCCTCTGAAGAGGGGTAAGCGAAGGAGACAGAGAGAAGCAGTAGTTTTCCCCTCAATCTTTTCCTCCTAGAAAGTGGAATGGAAATCTCTCACCTAAAGAAGTTCAAGAAATAAAATTTATTGTTGCTTCTTCAAAAATATCCTGTCACTAAACTGCCTCCAGGGACCGAGGCTCACTTACTGCTGCTGAATTGCTCTAGGAGAGAACATTCAGGTTTTTTTTTACTCCAATTTAAGAAGGACAGTGTGGTTTGGGACATAAAATGCATAGGGTAATGGTTTGGGTTTGAATGCTGGTTCTATTAGCATTTAGTTTAAAAACACTCTAAACCTCATTTTTTCTCAATTAGTGATAAAAAAAATCATCTACTAAGGTAGCTGTGAAGACAGTGACTAATATGTAGTATGTGCTTTATATGATAGTTATTATTCTGAACATAATTTCTTCTAAGCAAACTCTCTAACAAGGATTAGGTGAATTAAATATAGGGGCAATTTTTAGTTAAGAGGGCATTGGTTGAAGTGTTTCATTCTGGCAAATATGAAGAAATGAGGGAAAGAGTTTAGCCCAGGAAAGGCTTAGGAAAGGTGAACTGTAGCTTGCCAAAAATCCCAAAATAAATATTCTGTTCCACATTTTCTCTTTCCCACATTATAGTTTTTTTTTTTTTTCCCCCTTTCCTGCTTCCTAGCCCCTGCTCTCTCATTTTCTCTCCTCCTTCCTAATTTTGCTTTCTCTCCCTTTGCAGAAAGTTGAGTTCCAGGTTTGACTCATCTCTACTGTTCAGCAAATGTCGTCAATTGTCCCTTCTTTAGATAATTATTATGGAATCAGAATGTAACTTTTTTTTTCTGGGAAAACAAAGTACTAAACAAAGGGCAGGATCAGCATTGGGACTGGTTTCATAGTTTAAAAGAGGTAAAGGAGGAGGTTTGTATAGGGTAGCACAGGGAGGCTGAGTGGTTGGGTCTGGCAGGCACTCCACATGTTAGGTCTCAGTCTGAATTCAGACCAGAAACTCTTACCTTTCAAAATGTTTGAGAGTTGATCCCAGAGAAAATTCTGTGTGAAGAGGTGTCAGTTTGTTTGGGTTTATTTCTGGTCTCTCTAGTCTAATCTACCAATATGTGTTTCTGTTTTTTTGTGTTATATACACAATAGTATACCACTCAGCTATTAAAAATAATAAAGCAGTATCTTTTGAGACAAAATGGATGGCTCTTTGGGTGTTTATGCTAAGTAAAAAATAAGAAAGGAAAACACAGTTACCCAATGGTTTCACTCATTTGTGGAATATAAATAACCAAAGAAAATAAAGTGTCACAACACAACACAAAATAACTCTTAGACTCTGAAAACTATAGTGATTACCAGAAAAGATGGGGAGGGCCATAGTGGGGGGTGGGGGTGGGGGAAAAGGAGGGAAAGTAATGGTGTATGAGCACTGGAGTTTTCATGGAAGATGAGGGGAAGCATGTTCACATAAGGAGGAGAGAAGTCGTGCTCCCCAAATTACCTAGCTATGTATATGGCTGGAAAATCAATATAATGTGAAAAGAAGATATTAATTTGGTAAGAAATCATGATTTTGCATAATTAGAGAAGGATTAAGTTTTAAGTTTCAAGTGTTACATTTTCTGTCCTATTGTAGAACATCTTTCTCCCATCTCAGTTGGGCCAGCTGAAGCTCTGTGTACCAGTTGCCATTTCTACTTTTACTCCTCACTGGCCAGCACTTAAACCCTAGTAAAGGAACTCAGAGAAGCTGGTGGAGCGTAGCTCCCTATCACAGCAGGCTTGGAGGATCACATCTGAGTTCAAACAATGCCATCTGGAAGACCTCTTGTAAAAACACTAAGCATGGCCATTGAAAAACAATTGTTAACAATGAATTGGAAATAGTTTATCAATTTCATGGTCATGTGGGCATAAGTGACACCGTCTGCTCCTTTCTTTGGAAATCATAATCAGCCTACCTTCTCAGGGACACAAGTGTGAAAGAGAGCAATTATATTTAACAGTCTGTATGTTAGGGGTAAAAGAACTGGCGGATCTAAATGAGCACCTGGTGGATGTCAGCTGCTCTGCATATTTTATCTCAGTAGATCCTTACAACCACTTTTTAAGGTAGACTTTTTTAGTTCCCGTTTTAAAGGAAGACACCACTAGTTCATAGCATATCGTTAAAATAGTATAGTCAAAGAACCAGAAACTGTCATGCCAGTACATGAATACTTATCGCATTGATGTTAAAGCCCATGAACTGCCTGTTGTAAAATACTCCTCAAAGCAAACAATAATCTGGGCTCCAGTCCTCAGTTTTAATTTCCCAAAGCAAAGAACACCTACCAATAATTCATAATGATATTCTTCCCACTTACTGTAGTTGAGTTATTTGTAAAATGATCAGACTTGTGCCGTGGTCCTAATGTTTGTGTATGCTGGCATTACACAAGATTAGTAGGAAGATTAGTAGGTTGCTCCCAGTTTACTCCTGAAATCTACCCTTTAATTTGAAGCTCTAACTGTGTTCCTAGGTTTATACCAACCTTGGATTTTCCTCACTTTTTAGTTTCCCTTATTCTTGCAGCAAGATAATCCCATCTCTGGTCACTGTACTACTTCCCAGTCATTCTTCTTACTACCAAGAGTGCAGCCACTTAAAGTCCTCTACCCAAGGCTAATAAATGTTTGGACAGTCTGCTATGATCATTCCTTTTCACCGACATCATTCAGTGGTACCTCAGTGCGTTTGTTCCTGGAGCTGCAGAAACAGATTATCCCAACATGAATATCTTACAAACAACAGAAATTCATTGTCCCAAATTTCTTCAGGTAAGAAGTCTAAAATCATGGTATAGAAAAGGTGATGCACTCTGCGAAGGTGCTAGAGAAGAGTACTAAATGCCTCTTCCTAATTCGTAGCAGTTTCCAACTGTTTGACTCGTAGCTGCATTGGTCTAATCCTTTCCTCTTCCCCGTTTCTCTGTATCATTGCCTTTTCTCTTATAATAACCCCAGTCACTGGATTAAGGGTCCACTCTAACTCAGTATGACTTGCTTTAAGTAATTATACCTGCAGGTATCTATTTCCAAATAAAGTCATATTCTGAAGCTCCAGGTGGCAGGCGGACATGATTTTTCGGGGGGTACAGGGGGAAGGGGGACACTACTCAACCTAGCATATTCAGAACCATACTGACCCTGAGCAAAGGCATTTTTTGCCCAAATCTACCAAACAGGATCACCTAGTGGTGACAGTCCTGAGAGCAACAAACAAATTCAATGACTCTTATTTGTCCTACCTTCCATACTGATCCAAAGACACCCTGGGAGTCACGTGAATAAAAACCACTATTTTTTACTGTGAAAATTATAGCAGAACATACATTGGCCTCCCTGCTTATAATAAAATAGACCATAGACTTAAATAGCATTGAATAATAAGATGACCTTTACAATAATTGATAGGTTGTTCATTATGCTTTAAAGCAATAGAAAAAATACTCTGAAGATGCTGAAACTAGGCATAAGATATGTATGGCGGTCAAAGAAGAAGCACTTCCTTGTAAGAGATGATAGGAACAGCTTTTTAAAAATTGCCTTGACAAAAAATGACAATCATTGCAAATTGTGCTTGCCCAAATAAAACTATCATAGACCATCATGTATTTTTTTCCAAGTTGAAAAATGGGTCAGGGGATAGAAATCACTTGAAAAAAAGATTTCAAAAAAAATTCTATTATATCTAAATTGTAGCAGTTCCACCCACTATCATCTAAAATACCAACCCAAATTCTCGCCAACAATCAGTCAGAATCAAGATTCTGTACTATGATCTGTAGCTGAGTTACAGTGGACAAAAAGCAAGGACACTTTATTTATTACCCTCCACTAGTCGAACTACATTTACAGCTCAAAATAGTAGTCACAAGGAACAGGAGAGCAAATCAGGGACTTGGATTGATGAAAACCGCCTCAATTTAAATAAGCCCTAAGACGTTTGTAGGATATAAATAATAATTATAATAGCCTTAAAAAGATCACTTTACCAAATGTTTTTATCCAAAAAGAAGTGAGCCAGACTGGAAACAATCTGGAAAACTTTGCTTTTGCTATATTTACCTTTTCATGCGAGGGTGGGAGAGCTCAGGATGTACAGGGACTGGAGAAAACCCATCCCTCTCAGAATCTAGAAATTTGGAGAGAAGTGGAAGAAGTAAGTATTGCAAAACAGGCAGGGGCATGAACATTTTGAAGGTTATTTCAAAACAGTTAAAGTTCTTGGACTACTGAGCTTGTCCACAAAGTTCATTAATGCCTTAAACAATGTTTATCAGGAAGCACCATAGCATATTAGTTAATGGCATGAGTTTGAGAACCATATAAACTTGTGAATGAGTCTCTCTTATGTCACTGTGAGTAGCTAAATTAACTTTCCTAAATTTCATCATGCTGAAATCAGGGTTTATAAGAATACCTACTACATAAAAGTTGCATGCAGCTTAAATAACACATGCGGAATGAGTGGCACATAAGTGTTCAGTGAATGTTAGTCATTGTTAGAAAGCATTTTTCTCATTTGCTGTGCTTTGCTATTAAAGGATATAGAGAATGCTTTCTGATGACTGAGTCAACTCAAATATTATTTTAAAAATTTACATTTTCAGTGGGGTTTACACTATGAAATATGTAGCCATGATACCCAGAGGTCTGAGTTCCTGAAGAGGTCCCTTCAAATGTAGTACAGTGAGAAATATGATGCCTTCAGAGTTAACAGAACTGAATTGGTGTCCTGGTATTACCATTAACAAATCAGCCCAAACTCTCTGGACTCCACTTCTCACTTTTGAATGGAACTCTTCCAACTTCAGAATACTAGGTCTTTATGGCCAATCTGACAATTAGGCTATAGAGAGAACAGATGAGAAGTCAGAGACAAAATTGGGACAGATGATCAGTAGAGTTAGGACATAGGTAGATAGTGAAGTTTAAGGGAAGAGGGTGAAAAAAGAGTTGACCCAGGTGTCATAGGGGGAAAAGATGAGGAAGACAGATGAAGAGAGCAAAAAGGAGAGTGAAAAGAAACAAAAAGAAGGTAGAGTGAGAAGCTGGATTATGTAACTAATAAGCAGTATCAGACCCTTTTAACAGTGACTAATACACAGTGTGTGTTTTATGTGATAATCACCTATTATCTAGGACATAATTTCTTCTAAGTATACGCTTTTGCAAGTGCTAGATAAATTAATTGCAGGGGCTAGTTATACCTAAGAGATCATTGGTTATAGCATTCCATTTTGGCAAATAAGAAGAAATGGGGTAAAGAGTATCTCAGGGCTGTTGCTAAAATGACCAAATGACTAGTGTGAGGAATCCTCACGAAGTCAGCAAGGTTGTACAGGTCCTTCCCAGGAATTAGGGTTTGGAGATACCATATTTCTCCAAACTAGTGTAGGATCAGACTACAAAAAAGGAGGATTGTTGAAATTTTCTTTAAAAAGGAATACAAAAGTGAGAGAAGGAAATGTAACATATGTAATGCAAGAAAATTCCCCTGAAGGACATATGAATTCGAAAGAAAAGGGCCCTTCAATTGCACAGCAGCATAGTAAAATGGAAGAGACAATAAAATTCACAACATCCTGGTATTTCATAACATTAATGAGTAACAAAATAAATTTAAGTGTTCAAGAAGAAAAAATCTGGTCATACACTGTAAGTTAGGAATTAGAATAAAATCTGTCATCTTGAAGATAACACTGAAAGCTAGAAGACAATAAAAGAACGATGGCTTCTTTTCTATAAGAAACTAATTTCCAAACTAGATTTCTATATGCAGGAAAACATTCAAATATTTTCAGATGTAATCAGTCTCAAACATTTACTTTCTGCACACAGTTTCTTAGGGCACAGCAAGGCAATGTGGTATACTTAAATTAAAAGAAATAAAGGAAAGAGGGGAGGAGGAAGGAAGAAGGAAAGGAAGGAGGGGGAGGGAAGAAGGAAGGAAGGATTTAGGGAATATATGTCCTGTGACAGAAAAAAAGAAAAGGGAATTACCAGTCTGCTGTAGATAGTAAATCCTCAAGAGAGCTAGAAAAAAATGAAGACTGCAAGAGGAAGACAAAGGACAGCAAGGCTGTGGAAGGAAGAAATTGAACCTAATAGCATTTTGAGGGACTATTTGTTGTTCAGATGGAGATTTGGAAAAGGAATTAATGAAAAGTAAATAGAAACAAAAGAATACAAAACAGAAAAATAATACATATGAGAGGAGGGAAAGTTACCTAAAAGAGGAATGTAATCATAGGAGATTACATGGATCAACCCTGAACATTTTTGTTGCCAAAATAATACAAACACTAAATTCTTATTTAACCATAAATTGTGGTAAAACTATTTTTTGAGATTGAATTAGTAGTTTATTAAAACTTTTGAAAAAATGAGCTAATTATAGTTAAGATGTATAGGATCATACTGGCAGGTGTATGTTATAGTACCAAACCCACCATAGTCTATTATGTCCCCCACCCACTTTGTTCTTTCCCCTCCCTCTCCTTCACTGGCAACCTCAAATCTACAGTTAGATACTTAGGGTTTGTTATTGGTTTTGTTTCTCTATATTTCACATATAAGTTACAACATCTGGTATTTGTCTTTCTTCTTCTGACTTATCTCAATTAGTATAATTCCCTCCAGTTTTGTCCATTACCACAAATAGCAATATTTCATCTTTTTATAGCTGATTATATATCTTCCTAATCTACTCATTTGTCTTTGAAAACTTAGATTGTGTCCGTAACCTGGATATTGTAAATGATATTGCAATGAACATAGGAGTGCATAAATCCCTTCAAATTAATGTTTTGCATTTTTTGGGTAGAACTGAGGAATGGAAATGCTGGGTTCCATGGTAGATCTTTTTTAGTATTTTGAGAAACATCCACACTGTTTTCCACAGGGACTAGATCAGTCTACATTCTCACAAATGGTGTACAAGGATTCCTTTTTTTCTACATTCTCATCAACTCTTGTTGCATCTGGTCTTATTGATATGGACCATCTTCACAGGTGTAAGATGGCTCACTTATCCTCAGTGATAAGTGATGGGGTTTTTTTTAGCACCGTTTGGACATCTGTATGTTTTCTTTGAAGAAATGTTTATTTAGATCTGTCCACTTTTTGATTCGGTTCCTTGTTTTATTTTGTTGAGTTGCATGAGTTCTTTATATATCTTGGCTAACTGCCCTTTAGATGTACAAATATTTTCTTCCATTCAGTAAGGTGTCTTTTGTTTTAATTCTAGATTTTTGTTTTTTTCAAAACCTTTTTAGTTTGATATAATCCCATTTGTTTTTATTCACTTTTGTTTCTCTTGTAGCTGGAGACAAATCCCAAAAGGTAAATTTGAAGCCCATCATGTAGTGTTTTGCCTACATTCTCTACAATATATTTTATGACTTGGTGTCTTGTATCTATGTATTTAACTCATTTTGAATGAATTTTTATGTAAGATATGAGGTGGTGATCTAGTTTTCATTCTTTGGTGTGTGGTTGTTAAGTTTTCTCAGTGGTACTTATTGAAAATACCCACCTCTCTCCCACATTTATTTGGCTCCTTTGTCATAAATTAACTGTTCATAAATTTTCAAGTTTATTTCTGGGTTCTCAATTCTATGCTATGGTCTTTTTATCTGTTTTTGTTCTAATACCATACTATTTTGATTAGTATAGCTTTGTAGTACAATTTTAAGTCTGGCAGTGTTATACCATCACTCTTCCTCTTTTCTGTGAGAATTGCTTTGGCAATTCAGGGTCTTTTGTAGTTCCTTATGAATTTTGTGATATGATATTTATTCAAAAATGCCATTGGAGCCTTGGTTGGAATTACATTGAAACTGTATATTGCAGATGGCCATTATATATCACCATTATAACAATGTTAAATTCTTCCAATATGTAAGGACTAGCTTTCCACTCCTGGGTGTCTTCTAAGTCTTTTAACAATGTCTTATATTTTCCATCGTACAGGATCTTTTTCTCCTTGTGTGAAGTTTACTCCTAGGTATTTAGTTCTTCTTGAACAATTGTAAGTAGGATTATATTCTTGATTTCATCCTCTTCTAATTCATTTGCATATAGGAATACAACAGATTTTTAAAGATTCATTTTGTAACCTGCACTTTATTGATTTATCTTTTTAATTTTTTAGTGGAGTCTTTAAAATTTTCTATATATACAATCATATCATCCACACAAAGTGATAGTTTCAATTCTTCTTCATAATTAGGATCCCTTTTATATCTTCCATTTGCCTAATTGCTCTAGTTTGGACTTTCCAGTACTATGTTAAATAGTAGCAGTAAAAATGGACATCCTTATTTTAATGGCAAAACTATTTTAGAAGGATGAATTAGGAGAAAATGTTCATTGAGGTTGGTGTTGGAGTGGTAAATTCTCATCTTCCAATTTAGGATTCAATATATAGTATAAAATAAGGGGAAATATCTAGGAATGGATACAAGCATATTATAAAAATGGGCAAAAATGTCAAGTGAACAATAGTGGTTACCTCTGAAGAGCAGGAATTAGGGAAGAAACTGCCTTTGTTTACAATTATTGCTTTGATTCTTTTTGTAATGTTGGTGTCCTTAAACTGTATGTGTAAAATAACAATGTAAAAATTAAATTTTAAGGTGTATCTAGAAAATAGAGACGAACACACCTCACTGTAGTGATTGCTAGAAATCAGAATATCCCTAAAAAATAAGCATTCTATTTTCACTTTACATGGAAGAAACTGAAGCCTAGAGAGACCATTAAAACTGACATGTTTACTAAATGATAGAGCCAGGGATCAACCCCAGTCTTCTTGTTTTCTTTCACCTTAAATTTGTCATGTTGCTGAAATATCACTCACACAGAAGCAACTAAAATAATTTTGAATATACAAAATAACATTAATCATTAGTCATGTCTGAGCTAATTGAACAGAATTTAGTATTATCTCAGGTCTCACCATAGTTTGGTGACACTGAGGGACAGAGAGAACGTTCAATACTTGACAGAGGTGAGAAGTAGATAAATCTTTGTCATCTAAAGACTTTCATAATGGATACTTATTAGATGTTTCCAAGACAAAAAGGACTGATCTCATTGCTTAACAAATGTGTTCAATTTGACTTAGTGAACCTGGAAAATAATAGTTATTGCAGTTAATTTTAATGATGTACCTGACATGGGGGTTAGACAAAATTTTGTTTGAGTGTCACATATACACCTGGAACACTCTTCTAGATTTACTTTTTCAAAAATCTATAAGCTCTGATAAACTCTTAGTTCCCTTCTATTAATTTGACATAGCCACTGATTAATACTGCTTCCTTTCTGCAAGTACAAAGCACTGTTACTCCTCTCCTTGGTAACCAGATATTTTTTGGTCTTTTTACACTCATTTCTGCAAGTGTCATTATGATATATTCAATTTGCAGAATTCAATGTCACCTCCAGTAAGATAAATCTAATTATGAAAAAAATTGGACCTTGCTTGAAGCGGGATACTATGCATTATGTAAACACATGAGAAAATGAAAAATGTTTAAGTTTCTTAGAAAACATCATACCAAAAAAATAAAAGAATAGGAAAATTTAGATTGAATTGCCACATATTCTATTAATTTGATTTTTCTAGTCTCAGTCCTTGGGTTTTATATTTATAACCCTTGGGATATTATATAGTCTACAACTTTCAACAAAATTTTAAAGAGATTTATAACCCCTCAAACATAAAAAATTATCACTATACATAAAGAAGTGGAGTCCATGTGGAATTCATTAACAATCCTCTTAATGGAAATATAAGGATTTTTGTTATAAGTACCAGCAAATTTCCAAAGATAGAAAACATTAAATATACCATCTATCATTACTATTCAATTCATCTTCTATTTCTGGAGTCATTAATCTCAAATTTCATCTACCCTTCCACCCGAACCCACAATTTTTTTTTCCTAGCTTTTGAGGATTCATACGAGGTTATAAATAGATAGAACTCTTCATTTTGGTTTCCTAATTGAATTTTCTACTTCTTTCTCTAGAGTGAAAATGAATATACTCAATAGGAAAGAGTAAATCTCAAGCAAAGATACACTATTCAGTGATGCCAATCATGTCACCCTGCTCATCTTTCTCCTGTTCTTTCATTGATCAGAAGCCAGTGTTCTCAAAATTGTAAGCAATTATGGAGAAAATAAAAGTTCAATTCAATGATAGGTGGGTGGCCTGACATTTTAAGCCTTTTTTAATATCTAAAGGATCTGATTATTGTTAAGTTTAATTTTTGAAAGCCTTCCATAAAACTTTTAGGAAGGACACTTAATTGATTATTCTTGTGAACTATATTTTCTTTAATATTTTGAATAACAACTATAGAAAAGTTTATATTACTAAGCAACACAACATTCTCTCAGAAGCTTGACAGTCTACTGAGAACGATCTATGAATTTGAAAGAGAATGGTGAATAGGTGAAGTCAGATTTTCAGGTATAGTGATGATAGCATTTGAGCCAGCGTGTTCTAGAATAACTTTCTCATCTTTCTACTTGCAGAAACTAAATTTTAGTGGTGCATCTAATCTTATCAGTTTCTCAGGAGCAACTGATGATAGCCAAATAAGAAACTAAAGAATAAGATGCAAGCGTATTTATTTGTGGGGAGCAGAATACATCTATCAATGTCTGTTATACTTGTGTCATCTATTTTTTATTGGTAATAGGATGGTTGACATCACTGTATCTGTTTCGAGGGCTATAGGTTCAAACTTCTATAAAAAAAAGTATTTTTTGTATCTTGCCCACCACCAACCCCAACCACCCTCCACCATCTTTCATTTCATTCCCTCTGTCCCCCACTCCCACCCATCACCGTCACCTGGTTGTCTCAGTTTTATAGTCAGATGTCAAGGGTTTACTATTAGTTTGATTTCATCTAACCCTTTGTTTTGTTTTGCTATATTCTATACATAAGTGAGAACATCCAGTATTTAACTTTTTCCTTCTGACATATTTCTTTTAGCATTATCCTCTCCATTCCATCCATGTTGGCACAAATAGCAAGAGTGCATTTTTTTTATAACTTACTAGTGTTCCATTGTGTGTGTGTGTCATTATTTTTTTATGATCCCTTTTAAATTGTTCAGCATTTAGGCTGTTGCAACTCTGTTATAAATAGAGTTGCAATGAACAAAGAATACAGATAACCTTTAAAATTAGTATTTTTGCATTCTTCAGGTAGATACCTAGGAATGGAATTGCTGCGTCATATGGTGGATCTATCTTTAATACGAGTTTCTATGTGACTTGGACCAATCTATATGCACACAAAAAATGGACAAGTGTTCTTTTTCTGTGCATCCTTGCTGGCACTAGTTACTTCTGTTCATATTAGAGATATCTCAATTCTATAGTTAAAAGATTTGAATTTGACACCGAAATCGACTTTTTCTAGTTTTAACAGTTCTGATGAACATTAAGAAAAGGAACAGGTTTTTATTTTTTAAAATGTGCTCCTACAATTCTATAACATCATCTTTATAAGTGAAGCACTAACAATCGCCCACCTGCTGATCATTTCTCTATTTTGCGTCATCCTTGGAGGATGGTGTAAAATGCCATTGAAATTGTGAACTAATTTAATGACATGCCTGTTGTTTCACTTAATTAGGCAAGTGGTGTTATCAATAGAGAAGCATTTGATGTTTTCCTGACCATACAGAATTAACTCAGAAGATAAGGATTAAACTGTGCTGTCTACCTCTAATTCTCAGCTGTCATCCAGCAGAAAAGACCTCTGGAGTCTTTCCAATTATGAGAAGACTTATGAGCTTTCAGAAAAGTCTAACTTTACTCTTGTTAAGTCATATCGATTTGAAGCTAGAGCATTTTCAGTGGCACTTGTACTTTCTCTGTAGAATTGATACCTTTAAATATGGGTAGTAGATGGAACTGTGAATGAATGAATGGCCTTCTAGAGTCCCTTCCCAAGTAGACTGACTTTGGAGGCAATCACTGTCCATCAGTTCCAGGTCAGCCTACAAAGCTGGTCTATCAGAAAGGCACTGGCTAGGCTTGAATGACTAATTCCCCATACCTGAGCACAAATAAACAGGAGAGTGGCTCGCTGCCTTCTAGAGTTTTAAATGCTATGTGCTAATAGAACTTGCTATATCCTGGATTTGGCACAACTGGCAAAGAAAGTCTACTCTGGATATAATATGCCAAAGACTCTGAAGTTGAGGTGGTTAAGAAACAGGTCAAATCAACAGAAATACTGCATGATTTCACTTATATCTAAAATAGTCAAATTTATAGAATAAAAGAGTGGCAAGGGAAAAGAATAGTTACTAACCCATGCGCATAGTGTCAGCAAAGAAAGAAAAATAAGCTCCAAAAATCTGTACAACATTGTATCTATAGTTAACAACATTGTAAGATGCACTTAAAAAAATGTTAAGAAGGTGTTGAGTGATTTTACCACAATAAAAATTTTAAAAGGGAAGAAAAAAGTCAAATTTCTCCATACCTATTTGGCAAACTGAAGGGCCCAAGAATTCTTATTAATACCAGTCTAAAGCATTACTCAGGTCAACTGGAATAGACAATATAAACAAGTACTGTTCACTTTTCAGAATATGACTTCTCTTCCTTCAAAGAGTACTGGATGCTTCTTTACCCCACAACCTAAAGCAAAAGCTTTTCTCTCCTACAGAACACTGTGGCTTACAGTTTACTTGAAACTTGCTGTTTCGCCACCAAATAGCCCACATTTATGATTTCTTCTAGAAGAGTTGCATGGATGGAAATGGAGTGTAACACCTGAAATAACAGGATTTTACAGGAAATAATGTAAATGAGGTCTTTTGCCCCTAATGACCCATAATAAAACGCTCTTGTTACCAAGCTCTGTAGGCAGACCCTGCTCAGTTGCCATGGTAACACCCAGCTGCACCTCTGCACTCTTAATGATCAGTGTGATGTCAGGCTCTTAAGATAACCACAAGCTTAGACAAATCTTTACTACAGTGACAGTCCACTTAGGACTTCAGTTACGTCTTGGCGAGAGCTCCTGTGTCCAGTTGTAATTAAAATACACTCAGACCTATGATTGGAAATGCTTTTAGCAGAGAATTAGTCACCTTTTAAATTCTGCATTCACTTTTGTTTCTCAGCATGACTGCCCAATTGGAAGTGAGCCAGAAATGGGGCAGGCACAGCGCTTCACATGCCTGTTACATGGCTCACCCTTTGCATGGGTTGGATGAATGGCAGGTCAAGCCTAGTCTACACCAAAAAAGGACACCCTTAGGACATTTCTTTACACCAGTCTCATGTTCCCTGTGTCTACCTGCCACTGTGGCTGAGCCTTAAGTACACACTATTACTCATTACTTTGATTTAGACCACGAAGTAGGGAAGTTCTATCCAGAATGTAATATTCAAATTTACTGATTTACTGCAAAAAGACAGGCCCTGGAGAACCTGTCCTTTCCTTTCTCTCCTTTTATTCCTTCTCTCTGTTCTCCCTTAGTCTCTCTTAAAAGTGCTTATTAACTACTTATCATGTGTCAGGCAATTATCAGAAATACAAGGAACAAGGCTCAATCTGGGTCCTGTGGGAGCCCAAAGGTTATACAGACAGAGACATGGCATGTAAGCAAAAGAGAAAGAAGTCTGCGCAGGTTCCAAGTAGACAATTCCTATAAAGGGAGAGAACAGGACTATAGAGAAGTGGTTCTTAGAGTTCACTCTTGAAAGGAAATTACTAGAATTGGGGGAGGGAGGTAGAAGGGATGATGTAAGTAGAAACTGAAGGCAATGAAATAAATGACCTTATATGTTGGGGAATTGCAAGCAATTCTGGAGGTGGGGGGTGGAGCTAGAGCTTTGACCACGAGAGTAGTCTAGGGGAAAATAATTCTGAGAGATACTGAGGGGTCAGATTCTAATGAGATTTGATTTTTTTTGCAGGCAAGTAGGAGCTAATTAAAGCATTAAGGAGGGAAGGCAGAAAATCACAATTGCCATTTTGGGTGATAATTCTTCCAGAAAAGAAAAGGGTGGACTGGGGAAGCAAGTTACTAAAATAATATGACTATCGAAGATAGTCTTTCGGATTTTGTTCTGAATTGATTATTGATTTGTTCAGAATCTGCTGTTTGGAAGGAAATTGCCCCACTGCCAATCTCTCACCCACCCCCACAGGAGAGGATACATACCCAAACCCAGCCCATTATAATGCCCTATTCCTGGTTTGCTGTGATTGGTCCAGGAGGACACATAATCCAAGCAGCACCAATTAAACTTCTACCATGAAATTTCACATATGAACTCCTGTACATAGGATTTTTTTTTCCTTTTTCAAGGTGAAAGGGTGTAGTTTTATGGCTTTCAGATGTCATTTTTTTCTGATATGTGGAGAAGGTCCTCTGATCAGTAAGTCAATACTTAGTGGAAAATACACTGGAAAGAGCTTTACTGAACTCCTAGAATCTAGGGCCTAGACCCTGGTGTATCTAAAACTAGTTTGCCAATGAACTTAACATTTGAGTTCACCATGTATTCCACTGATGTGAGCGAGCTTGATTTAGTTTATCAATTGGAAGGGCATGTTCTCCACTAGATACAAGATACAAATGATGAGAACCTGCACTAAGGTTGTAGACTGGAGTGGATGGTTTCAGTGAAGTTAATGAAGCTACTCAGGGATTGGAGAAGTGAGTGGAGAAGTGCTAAGAGAGGCATAGATAAATTACTTGGGAAAAATAGAGGTTGGACTCGCCAGCATGAGTCTTCTCCTACTCAACCCAACTGGGGCTTGCAAAGTTTCTGCTGTGGTTAGGTACACTGGTGAACCTCTCCTTCTTGGTGACAAACTTAAAGGAATTTTAATCTTGTGTTGAGTCAGTTCTGTCTTCCTGTCTCTCATTGGCCGAGATTCTATTCATCAGTTCTTTATAGAATATGTTTAGTTTTTCTTCTTAAGAACATTTCTCATATTTCAATAAGACATTTTTCTGTCCCCTTTGTCTTCCCCTTTGCAGACTAAATATCATGCTAGTTCTCCTCTAGTGTGTTCCAGGAGACATGGTTTGAGTGGTTGTTGAAGTATCACTTTATGCATGTAAAGTTATCTTAACTATCTTCTGTTTTCATTAAAAAGTCATTTCTATAGGAACAGAGACATTGTGTATTTTTTCTACTTTTATCCCCAGAATCAAAGTCAGTGACTGAAACAAAGTATGCATCCAATAAACATTTATTGATAAACAGTTTCTAGTTTCTAGCCCACCACAATTTCAACAGATATCTTACAGAGTTTGCCGAGCCCACTAATATGCAGTATTCAGCACAGAATACTGTACTGAATGCCAGTAGAACCAGAGCAGAATGGAAGGGAGAAGTAGCCAACTTGTGTTAAATCTATATATTCAACGCATCTCAACATTACACGGACTTTTGGGAGAGCTACATCATCTTATCACCCTGTTACAGTCATCTTGACCCACAACATCATTTCTTAGGAAACAACTGCTTAAGTCGTATCTTCCCACTCTGTAGTTGCCTTGCTAGATTATTAAATGTTTTGATCTTTAGTTCAAAAGTTCACATATATCCCTGCTAAATGTAGCTCAGATGAAAGTCTTCATGACTTTTTATTGTGATTTTCTTGTCTAATCTTTGGTTCTCCCGGTTTTCTATTGTGAATATAAGTCTGACACTTGCTTCCCAGAGCCTAGGCTTTCTGCATCATCCAAGTTGCTACCAAACCTTGGCACATGGCCTGACATGAACAAGCTCAGTTGGATGTTCACTGGACAAACTTGGAAGACATAGATAACTACTATATTTTTCAAGTTCTAATTAGAGTGTAAAATAGGACAAAATAATTTAACTTTCTTCAAGAAACAGTCTTGGTATATTTTTCTCAATGTTTTAATCCAAATTAATTTGAATTCCGTTCATTTTTCTCCTTCATTTTTTGTCATAAAGAAGGCATCAGAATGTTTTGCTATCATCAAGATACACTGTACTTACACTTTAGAAATAATTTCCACCTAAAATTAGTTTAGAGTAACATACCTTAATAGTAAAGAACCTATACTGGCTCCCTGTGACTGCCTGTTCTTCAACAAGTTCCAATCCCTTTTTGATGGACAGAATGTCAATTGAGCCCTCTTGTGGACACTCTGGTGGGAGGAAGAATATATAGAAGTCAATTAGTTAACTGCATTGACTTTTCAAGTTGCTGCAATCCCCAGAATTTATGTGGGGGGAGTTGGAGTAAAGATGCAGCTACAAAAACCCCTAGAAAGTATATTTTTAAAATCTATTTTTGGACAACATAAATTTTCATTTACTTAGAAAAGCATCACATATCCAGTGAATATTCAATAGAAACCCACTGATGATTAAATCAGGGATGTTCAAAACGGAACCTCTGTCCCCTCCAATCCTTGAAGATTATTTCTGGCAGACTCCTCATGCTGGCTTTGGCCCAAAAGGGTACTGAATGTTGGAGGCAGGAAATAGGGGTCAGGGTATTTAGTGTGCTCTCCAGTCCCTTTTAGGGCCCCATTTGAGTTAATTATGTTGGTTACATCAATACTATTTTTTTTTTCTTTATGGATGTAATGATTCTGGAGTACTATGAAGATACTGGATTTCAATATCTTTTAAAGCCAAAATGCATACAATAGACCAACTCAACAGTCCCTTTCAACACAGAGCAGCATAATCCCTCTTTCTTGTCTTTATTCAGAATCCTTTGGCATAAAGAGCCACATTTCCTTAAAAAGTATAGGACATTTAAAAGCATCCACAGTATTTCCTACATGATGTGCTGCTGACTCTTCTCTGTGGGTTTTGGTAAGGAGACTTAAAGATTTGATTCTACATGGCCAATTCAACAGATTTCTAGTATCATTTTGTTCAAGATAATTTGAAGGGGCTGTCATCTTTCTCAAATTTGTGGCAATTAAGAAGATAACTATCACATGTTAATTAAGATTGGCTTAAAAACTCACAGAGATATTATTTTTTTTCTCACAAGAGATCTTTCAGACACTCTTAAAAGATTTCATGAAAAAGGTTTCCAAAACTTTATTTTTGCCTCCCTGGTGGTGCAAGGGGTTACGTTGCAGCACTAGGAAGATATCCACACCCACTGCAGCAAGAGTTCAATCCCTGGCCAGCCAGGGAGGTGACCCACGTGGTTGAGGAGACCTCTCCTGTCTTGCCCACTCTTCCTCTCAGCAGTGTATTTCAATCTGCCTGTTCTGTTCCCCATTGTGTCTCTGGTGAATCCTCTCACCTCCCGCAACTCTGGCCTATACCCCAGTTTTGTATGCATAAATAAATAAATCTTAAAAAAAAACAACTTTATTTTTGCTTTGGAAGGCATAAGAACTTCACTCCTACCTTTTTCACCCCTTCCCTTTCTTTTCCTTTAGAAATGCCCAGAAGAACATCAGTATCTTGTGGTCTAAATACCATCATAAAGCAAGTTACTACTAAAATGAACTAAGTACTAAACTCAAAGACTTAGAGACTCTTGACTTGTCCTATATGGTGAAGTGATTGCCAGAAAATAACTGAGCTGTAGGGGAGTTTAAATTATATAACACTTCACAGCCATTCCCAGGATGGGGACTAAATTTGGCTAATTCTGAGAATATAATGTATAATGGTGCCAAGTGCCTTGATGAGTCCTTGATGAGTACTGCTTGGATAAAAGTGATGAATAAAAATAATAGCCACATAAACATTTGCTGATGAATGTTTTGATGGACTCAGAAGTAAGTCTTGGTTCTATCTTAATTTCACTGTTTTCAAATTTCTCCACCAGATGGCAGAAAAAGGGCCAGTCTATGAACATGAGATATTTTTGAATATTAAATAAGAGATGGTATCAAAGGTTGGAAGCAAAGTGTTCAATATATTGCTATGATTTTATTTTCATTATACTTCTAACATTGAAATATCTTGAAGTAAAGGAATGTGTGTGGAGAATTTAGGTGCTAGATTGGGGGTCAATAGTTAAGCCAGGGATTACAAACAAGGAATATACTAATATTCTTTCTAGTACCCTTATGAAGTAGACAGAGAGGACTGGTAAAACACTTTAAATAAAGGTATTCTATCCATCCTCCCTTTGCACTAAAGACAAAAATATATGAAATATGCCCTTTTATCCATTACTGTGATGGCACTAACATTACAGAAATTATATTGTCTGTTCCTATCTAGTGTTAGCTTTGAGTATGAACCCTTCAAATTTAAGAGTTAAAGTATATGAGGAAATAATAAGGTTAGTCAGGGACCTGCGGGCCATCAGCCAACAAAAAGAAGAGTTGAATTCCTGTAGTCAATAAATGTTTAACAACTTGGCACTGTCAAGTGTTGCCCAAGTTTATTTACCAAGTTCTTAAGCAAACTAGAAAACATATTTTATTATTCCTACATAAATGAATTGACAGGAAGAGTTGAAAAAGATGGTGTGCTTCACTCAGAAAACAACTTCATTGAAGTTCATTCTTGCTGGTGTGTCTCACCATATCTAATAACTGAAGCATCTCTCAGGTTTTACAGTCTGTCTTTTGAGGTAAGTGGCCATTAGCTTACAGGTTAGAGAGAAAGGGATTGTTCTGAAAATACTTTTTTTTCCTGTAAAAACCTGCATGCTGTGAATGGAAAATTAACTTTAAGGCAATGATTCTAATATTTTAATGCATATTTGAGAATATTTTAAGAATAACACCCATGTTTATATTTTATTAAACAACCACTCTTGTTTGAGGTTTTGAATTTAACCTTCCTAGTCACCATGGGAACAAGGACACAAACACATCCATACCATGAGCTGGATCTATGAGGAAGAATTTCCAACTGTATACGTAGTATGTATGTTTGACCTAAGCATTGCAAAAAGAATTTAGTGTGATTTTAAAGTAGATTGCCTGAGTCACACATATAGAAATAGTATGCTTAGGAAAATGTAATCTCATAAATGAATCAGAGGAATGGTGGTAGATAACCCTTCTCCCTAGAAACTCCTTCTTGCCTGCCTTCATCTCTCTTCCTAATGTAAAGAATACCATGAAAAAAATTGAAGAAAATCACTCTATATTTTTCTTCTTTTCTAAAGTCAAAGTCTAAAATAAATGATTTATTTTTAGGCAAATCATAAACCTCTAATCTGAGACATTGGTCTTGCAAAAGCATTTTAACACTTCCAATTACTGGCTGTAAATTGCTTTCCTAAAAACCCTTGTAAATGTTCACTCTGCATTCTAAAAGGAGAAAACAGATGCTGAAATTTCATCGCTAACTACTAGGCCTAATGCTAAAACTTCATCACTAAGTACGAGGCCTACCAACCAGACAACTATCACTATTCCTCTTCCAGAATCCCATAAGAGCAGGGACAGGCACGTATATTCAGCAACACAATAAAGGTCAGACCTACACCCAGTTTATCTTGGACTTCAAGTTATATTTCAGGAGAAGCCTAAAAATGACCCTAGTTGAGGCAAGGCTAACACCTGCAGTGAGATTCATGGGAGACAGTTTTCTTAGGCAAGATGTAAAGAGGCACAAAAGACAAGCAGGAAAAGAATGCCAGAGACACAAAGAATAGCTCCTGCAGGGAGTCTTCCATAGATAATAAATACTTTTTGATTTGACTGATGATCAAAGTGAAGTGCTAGTGTCGGGGAGTCTCAGCACCATCACCTATGAACGCCTTTGGCAACCCTCTCAGTTAGTGGGGTGAGAGTGGGATGTTTGTTGGAAGGGATGCTGTGTCCTTGTGCTCAGTGTGAACAGGCTTTGCCTGTACTGAGCATGTGCCCTGTGAGTAGTTTTATATTTTTTGAGACTTCATAGGAGTAGCCACAACTCAGTCCCTCAGTTTTCTGATGCCTAACATGAGGATTAAAAACAAATGAATAATATATAATAATATTTGTGTATAAGATCTAACTCATAACATTACACCATGCTAAAGAAAAAAAATTTGGCAGATATTGTAAAAATGTAAGATTTTTTTCCTTAGAATGTTCTTCTGTTAGCATCCGTCAAAAATGCAGTATAGTGAGGGCCCTCCCTGGTGGCACAGTGGGTTAAGCAACGCACTATGAAGCAAACCGAAGCCACTGCAACACAAGTTTGATCCCTACTGCTGGCTGGGGAGGTGACCCACATGGCGCAGCAGACCTCTCCTGCCTGGCCCGCTGCTCCTCTCAGCAGTGTGTTTTGGTACATCTGCCTGTTCTGCCCCCTGCTCTGTCTGGTGAATCCTCTCACCACCCCCCGCCCCACCTCTGGCCTGTACCTCAGTGCTTGTATGCGTAAATAAATAAATCTTTAAAAAAAAAAAAAGGCAGTATAATGAAGTGAAAAAATGTTGGCCAAAGAAGCAAATTTATGTTCCAGTTGGGTGGGAACCAGCTACAATACTTGACAGATCCTCTTAGCTTCTCCTGACATTGAATTTTTTCATTGGCAAAATTAAGAGTTTGATCTAGAAGGTCTTCTACTTAATGTCATATGATTCTAGAGAGAATCACAAAAGAAATTGAGATCCAATGTCTCTGGGAAGGTCAGTTTTGATGCCCTGGAATAACCCTCTAAAAATCTTGGACAAGGAGAGAAGTATTTATATTCAAATTTTCCAGCTGAGTTTAGAAAAACATATTTAAAGCTGACACAATTTATATGCCCCAAAACATGACCCTAGGATGGGAAGGAAAGGGCGGTAATTCCTGTATGACACCCACCCTTGACCTTCCGTGGCCACACATGCCTTTTTAGGTGAACCATGTTGTATGGTCAGTAACCATATAAGAATATGCGTAAAGGCTGTGAGTAGGAGGATGAGAGAGAAAAAGACAAAGGTCAATGGGATGTCTTTGATATTGAATGGAGAAGAGGCATTACTATGGTTATTTGAGTCTGTCTTTTGAGGTAAGTGGCCATTAGCTTACAGGTTAGAGAGAAAGGGATTGTTCTGAAAATACTTTGATGAAAAGACTTACATCACTCAAGACTTTTTCAATGGGAAAAAAATGTGTTATATGCATATGTGTGTACGTGTGTACACACACACACACACATACCTGTTTCTACATATTTCACCATAAAGCAAATTCTAGTGAAATATTGATTAAGACTGGAAATGTGTAGAACTCTTCCAAGATGTTCTTGTTGTACACAATCCCTCCATTCTACCCTTCTGCCCTGTGCTCCCACCATTACAATAAAATAAAAACAGAACTTGGGAATTCTCGTTAGTTAAGGAAACTGTAAATACCCACACCATGTTTTACATTTATTATAGTTTCCATGACAGATTTTCTTCTTTTCAGGGGAAAATTACATTCCCTAAAAGATCAAAATTAAATCACTTTGAAGAACCAAATAAGGATGGTGGCTCTGGGAAAGTATCAAAATGGGAAAACACTCTGTATCTAAAATTGTTTTTAATGTTTTTGAAATTTTCCAAACACTTCAGATCTGCTCTGTTTAAAATCCAGTGTTCCTTGTGTTCCTTTCTATTGACAGGAATACAAGAGGTCAAATATTTTTTGAAATCTTTGGTGATAAAGTGAAATTGGATTCATTAATGGGGGTCATTGTCGAGTGAGATATTTTATGATAAATATCTATTTTGGCAGAGTAGAGAAGCTATATATGTATATATAGATACAATTATATGTACAGTAGTCCTTAATCAGACTAAATTCCTTTTGCCCATATTATTCTTAGTTATTCACATAAGGATATTACTACCATGAATCTATTTGCCAATTCTTGCTATAATTTCAACATCAGTTCTGGTTCTCCTCCTAGAAACTGTTGTGAAGTGATATGTGATGGATGCTAATTTATATTTCAAAGTTTCTTCAACCTAGACATATTTGGATATTTTCAGGAAATCCAACACCCCCATTCCCCACACCCACACACATGAATACAATCCACATTAGCAGCAGCAATAAAAATAGTTCCTCTCTCTACAGTTCTTGACTTCTGTTTTTCTTCCAGATCTTTCACCAATACAACTAGAATTAATATTCTTAAGGGATAAAATTCTGACTTTTGTCCATACGTTTATATAGGGCAGTGCATAGTTAATTATTGACATCTATGATGAATTCATCATAGTCTGTAGGCTCTGTCAAAAAGACACAGATCCCTCACTATGAACCACTAGCAGAAATGGGTGTGGGGAATGTTGGTGGGGGAATGTGTGAATGAAGACAGTATGGAAGAAAGGAAAGAGAGAGAAAGGGTCAATGAAAAATTTCACAATATCATTTGGAATTTAACAGAACTGAATCCAAATCCTGGTTCCTTCATTTAAAGCCCATTTTGTATACTTGAATCATTTACTTTAATCTCTATGGCTTTTGATCACTTATCTACAAAAATAATATAATACATTATTAACTTACCTTGAACATTATGTTTAATTATAAGTATAAAGCATATACTATAATTCCATTTAAAATAATTGATACTTTGAAAATTTCTAATTTCCCAAGAGTAGTACATCCCTAAAACCTTTGGGGAAAACTTTAAAATATTTTTGAGGGATGATAAGTAAATAATTTCTTATTCTAAGGAAACAATTAAATATTTGGAGGGAAACTATATGCAAAACAATGCTTAATATAAGCATCCAACCATAGAGATAACAAAAGTAAAAGATAAGATGCCTATGCTACAGAGGAAATGCTTTAGGAAGATATACTATGCAAACAGTAACCTTATGAAATTTGAAGTAAATAGAGGCATGGCATTACCTGACTTTAAATCATGCTTAAAACAGCAGTAATTAAAATATTATAGCACTGGAATAAAAGTAGTTACATAGATCAATGGAACAGAATCAAAATCCCAGAATGAAGCCACTACCATACAATGGAGAAAGAAGAATGTTTTTTAACAATGGTGCAGGGAAAAACTGTATGGTCACATATAACAGAATTAAATAGGATCACTTTCTAACTTCATGTGCAAGAATACATTCAAAGACTTAGATGTGAGACCTGCAATAATAAAATATGTAGATGACAATACTGGTGATGCTCTTCATGACATCTATCATATTTTTGGAGACTCAACAATATGACAAGCTAAATAAAAACAAAAATTAACAATTGGGATTATTTCGATTTAAAAAAGATTGTATACAGTGAAAGAAAATATAAGTAAAAGACATCTTACTGAATGTGAAAAAAATTCTCATATTGTATAACATACAAGGGGTTAACATTCAATATATACAAAAATATCCAATTTAACAATAAAAAAACCCAATTAATAAATTGGCAACAGATCTGAACAGACAATTCAGAGAGTCTCCAGAAGGCCAATGGATACAGTAAAAAATGTTCACCATTGTTGTTAATAAGGGAGATGCAAGTAAAACCACAGTAAGATATTATCTCACATTTATGAAAATGCTACATATTAAAAAGATCCCCCAACAAGAAGTACAGGAGAGGTTAACAGGAATCCTATTACATTGTTGGTAAGAATGTAAATTGGCACAGTCATTTTGGAATGTCATTTGGATTTACCTTAAAAAAAAAAAGTAGAAATATCATATGACTTAGCAATCCTCTTCTTGAGTATCTATCTGAGGAACCAGTAGATGAAACCATAAACTCAAGAAGTTATACACTCTACATTGTTTATTGCATCATTATTTACTATGGCTTGGAAATCAAAACAATCAAAATGACCACTGGTAGAAGAGTAGATTAAGATGCATTATAAATGACAAAATGTTGCCATTTATAGAAAAATAGAAAGAATTCTAGGAAATTATGTTGGTAAGGCAAGTCTGAAGGACAAAGGCAAATACTAAACATTTACATTGCAGGTGTTTTGACAAAGCAAATACTTAAAAAAATTAGTTAACACTAATAAATAAAGTGAGTCTTCTGAGGTTACAACAGAACAGATAGAGAGAGGAGGGTGAAAAGGTATAAGGAATGGTGGTGAGGAAAAATTATTTGAGAATAAGGTACATATTGTTCCTCTAGTACTAGCAATGTGCAGTTTGGGTTGTCTTCGTATCTACTGCTGAACTGGGGGTGTCAGATGGTAGGTGGACAGTTTAAAACCCACAGTCCTCTAAAGAAAATGAAAAGAAAAAGGAAATATGGAGTAGCTGCACTAATACCAGACAAAACAGATTTTAAGACAAAGAATATTCTTAGAGAAAAAGGACTTTTAATAAAAATCTAAAAGGCAAGCTGGAAGAGAAAACACTTATAAATCTATATGTTCTCTACAAGAGAGCCCAAAAATACATAATGAAAAAACTGACAATATGATAGTGAAAAAAAAGTAAATAATTATAGTTGATGATTTAGCTATTTCTAAATAATTGACAGAACTACAATAGACGCACTGAGAACAGAATGCACACTTTTCAACTGAATGTAGAAAATTTCCTGGTATAGATCTTACACTAAATTAATAAACAAATAATAAAAAATTTAATAAGATTAAAGTCATACAAACCAAATTCTCTGACTACAGGATTTAATTTGAATTCAAAAACAAAAGAAATCTGGAAATCCCCTAAATATTTAGAAATTAAACAGAAAACTTCTAAATAATTCATGCTTCAAGAAAGAATTCACAAGAAAACATAGAAAATAAACTAATTTAGAAAATTCCTATCATTTTATGGGGCAATGCTAAAATAGAGCTTAGAGTGAAATTTATAATTATAAATGCTTATATTAAAAAGGAAAATATCTAAAATTAGCAATCTAAATTTATACCATAAGAAGCTAGGAAAAGAAGAGCAAAGCCAAGCCAAAGGAGTAGAAAGAAGAAATAATGATGACCTGAATAAAAATCAGTAAAATAGAAAACAACAGACAAAAGAGAATCTGAATTATACTAAAATTTCAAAACGTCAACAAAAATCAATAAATCTTTATGATCTAAGGAAAGATGGAATACAGAAACTGTCAAAATTAGGAATGAAAGACACATTAAAACAATGAAGATATTAAAGTTAAGAGAATATTATGAACATTATGCTAACAAGTTAGACAATTTAAAAGAAATGAACAAAATCCTAGAAAGACACAAATTATTAAAATTGACTTTAAAATAGTAACTTTGAATAGATTTATGTCAAATAAAAATTGAATTAGCATTTAAAATTGTTTCCATGTAGAAAAACTAAAATACAATAACGTAAAGTTATGGTAAAATTATCAAGCAATTTTTTTAGTCAACAGATATTTATTTGATCCTTTTTTATTGGGTTTCAAAAATTGAGATATAATTGATATATAACATATTAGTTTCAGATGTATAAAAATGTGATTTGATATTTGTATATCATGAAAATGATCATCACAGTAAGTCTAGTTAACATACAACACCATACATAGTCACAAAAATTTCATTTTCTGTGATGAGAACTTTTAAGATTTCTCTTAGCAAGTTTTAAGTCCATATCCAACCATTATGGAATCTATTTCCTCTCATATAAAACACTGTAGAAGTGTCCATTATTTATTAATGCCCTGAAGTCCAAAGTAGAAGAAATTAATGTTTTAAAATTACCATGACCATGGAGTAAACATTATGTGAAAAAATCAAATATTTCATAAACATTAAGAAAATCTGAAGAGGCTGAACTATTGGCTAATGAAATAATTTGAGTTGCTTAATAGTGCACAAAAGCAATGTAAAACATTCTCTTTAGATTTGCAAAATCTTCATTTTTAATTTTTTAAAGTTTTTGTAATTATTCATGTATTCAAATAACTAATCTTTGTAAAAATGATAACAATACTCCAAAAGTTTTCCCTCTGTAACTTTGAATATTAGGGAAAAAAATCAAAAGTTGTTATTACTGTAACCAGCTTGAGATTCTGTTTTTTGAACCTAAGTGGAATCTGTCATTCTTTTTAGTAAAATGATGTTCCTAATGGTGAGTTAAATGTGTGTGCTCTGCTACCATTTTTCAGCAATACAGGCATATGTAGCAATATAGAAACAGCTTCAAGATGTCAGTTCTGCTTATGAAGCTGTTTGGCGTGTCTTAGGTGCTCAGTTTCATTTATGGAAGGAACTGAACTAATTTTATATAGGTCTTTGACTGTCACTTAGCAGACAGGCTTATGTAAAGAAAGTGAGCCAGTTCCAATGGGGGAGCAGTGCTACTATTTCTCGCAGGCAATTATTTTAATGTATAATATATTTCAAGGGTACACATACTATAATGTAAGGAATTTACAAGTAGAGCAACTCAAATAAAAGAAAAGAAGTGTAAAATTTTTTTTCTATGACTTAGAAATAAAAAAATTCTCAAGGTTAGTATAAACCATACATTGACAATGTCAAAATAATTTACTTCCCTGATTCTTAGGTATCTTAGGGAGAGCTATCAAGCATTCAAGGAAGAAATAACACCAATATTACACAAACACAGAAAATAAAGGAGGTAACAACTCTATTACCCTTATATCAATGCAAGGCAGGTATCACAAGTAAATAAATAAAACTATGGAATAGTAATTTTCATGAATACAGACACAAAAATTATCAGCAAAACTTGAAAGCCTACCACAGATATAAGGCATAAATAGGGGAGCAGGAGGGAGAGAGATCATATCAGGGAAGAGAAGAGCACAAGGTACCATGGTGATGGATAACGGTGCTATGGTGATGGGAGAACTGCAAAGGTAATTTAAAGTTCAAAAGTCAAGCAATATAATAAATACTAAGAGGATAAAGAGTAAAAAGGAAAATGGTGGAGGACTGTGGGTACCTTGATGATAGGTGTGGTGTGGCAACATACAGCTGAAGGGTGTGATACTAAACCTCTAAATCATATACTCTGTTATAAACTGATGTTATTTCAGTAAAAAACTATTAAAAGAAATATAATCATCTCAATAGATGCAGAAAAAGAACTGAAAAAAATCCAACAGCTATTCATGTTAAAATAAAACAAACACAAACTCTCAACAAGTAGGAAAAGGACATCCTTAATTTAATAAAAGGGATCTATAAAAAAAGATCTATAGTTTATATCATATTTAGTAATAAAATTCTTTATCCTATAGATTGGGGAAATTCATTGTATTGGAAGTCCTATCCAGTGAGGTAAGGTAAGAAAAAGAAACTAAAGGCATACAGATTAGAAAGGAGGAACTAAAATGTTTTATTCACAGGTGAAATGACTGTCATTTCACGAAGGGAAAGATTAGTAACCAATAAGAGACTTAAGCAAGATCACACAATATGAATATACGAATATTAATATATTAACAATATAATAAATAATAATGCCTTCCCATATACCATTAACAATCTGAAAGTAATTAATAACTGAATTCCATTCACAATATGAAAAGTGTGTATGAATATTTTTAAAACTACAAGACCTCTATATGGAAAACAAAAATATACTGCTGAGAGTAAAGACCTAAATAAGTTAAATAACCATTCATAGATTATAAAATTTGACATTAAGATATCAATTTTCCCTAAGTTGATTTAGAGAAGAAATCAAAACAACCCTTATCAAAATCCAATCTGGCTTCTTTTATTAGAAGTCAATAAGCTGGGCCTAGGCATAAATGTAAATTCAAAGGACATAGAATTATCAATTTTGAGAAAAAAGAACAAAGTTGAAGGACTTATATTAACTGATTTCAGAGCTTAACACAAAATAGTAGTAGACAAGACAGTGTGATATTGGCATAATGATAAACAAAGCTCAATGATGCAGAATAGTCCAGAAGTTTGCCCACATATATGGTAATTCAATGAGTCTTTTCAACAAATGGTGCAATACATAGGAGGAAAATGTTTATTATTTTGGTTTAGTAAATATTTCTTAGATATGATATCAAAAGCACATCCATTACAAATTTGATAAACTGGACTTCATCAAAATAAATAGGACATTGGCTTTTACAAGATGTGAGTAAGAAAACAAGAGGATAAAAGAGAGCTGGGGAGAAAATATTTACAAAATGTTCTCTGATAAAGGGCTTTTATATACAATAAATAACTTAAAACTCAATGATAAGAAAATAATCAACCCAATTAAAAATGAGTAAATTATTTGAATACACATTTCTCAAAAGGAGATATACAAATAGTAAACACATGACCATATTCTCCATGCCATTAGCCATCATGAAATGTAAATTAAAATCACAAGATACCACTACACACACGTTAGAGTGGCTAAGCTGAAAATGCTCAGTTGGGAAAGATGTGGAGGTACAAACCTTACATGGCATTGGTAGGAATAAAATGGTACAACACTTTGGGAAATAATTTGATCGTTCCTTAAAACATTAAATATAAACTTTCTAGAAGTTCTAGAAGTTCAACTCCCAGATATCTTACGCAATAGAAGTGAGAAAATATGTACACACATATTTTTGGCTATTACTCATAATAGTAAAATATGGCAATGACTGTCAATTAATGAATGTGTAAACAAATGCAGTGAACTCTCAAAATAGTACAAAAAAATAAAAAAGTAGTGGATTGCTGATACATGCAACAACATAAATGAACTTCAAAAATATATTGCTAAATGAAAGAAGTCAGACACAGCAGACTGATGATTATATTTAAAAATGTCTTTAAAAATAAGGCAAAACTTCCTGGGACTAGGAAGAGATCAGGGATTAAATGCAAATAGTTCAAAGGAATTATTTTAGTTAATGGAAATGTGCTAAAATTGGATTGCCTCTAATTGTTTACAGCACCTTTTTCATAATCACCAAAAACTGAAAGTAACCAAGATATTCTTCAAAAGGTTAATGGTAAAGCATACTGCAATACATTCACTACATCTATATAGTAGAATACCATTCAGCTATAAAAATAAGTTCTATCAAGACACAAAACTACAAGAATGCATCTTAAATGCATATAGCTATGTGAATAATACCAGTCCAAAAGACTTTATAGGTATGATTCCAACTATGTAATATTCTGTAAGTGGCAGAATTATAGAGAATAAAATGATTGGTGTTTTCCAAGGGTTTAGGAGTGTGGTTCAAGGACTACTGAATGTGTGAAACACAAATAATATTTTAGGGAAAACTGTTCCTTCTCATAAATTGTGAAGCAAAAAGTGCTGACCTAAGTAAATTAGAGAATAAGCAGAGTGTATAAAACTTAAGGACAAATGAAGCACTAATTAAGCACTGCACTCTAGTTGGTAAAATTGTTTCCCATAGGGCTTTGGGTTAACAGTTTTGAAACTACTCAATATAAAAGAATGGCAAGTGGTGAAAGTCAGGTGTCTCAATGTTTGAGTGGAAAGCTACATATAAACTAAGGGAGGAGGTCATGAGTATTCATGTTATAACACATAAGGCATCAGTATGAACTCATGTTTAGCTTAATATAGACACAGATGGTTATCTGTCAAAATATTGTTAGGTATGTTAAATCCAGGGGTTAGTAAATACATATACGTATTTTCTTGTTTTGTTCCTGTTCTGTCATTTGGAAGGTCTCAGAAGCACCTTAGTAGCCACAAGCTCACCTATGTCTGGATCTTGGTTTTTAATACTATTCTCCAATAAAAGGATCCAGGTTTGCTGATTCTAGGACTGGGGTAGAAAATAGTACCACAAACATTTAGGAACTGTCAAAAAAAACCCAACTACCACCATAATGAGGGAGATATTATAGAGGGACATAGGAGTCAATGGAAAGAACTCCCAGTGGCCAAAGTTGGAATAATCTGAGCAAAAATTAAATATTTATTTGATTGTAATACAATTGTATTTGATACATATTGTATTTGATTGTAATGCAAAGTATGAAATCATCATCCAGGAGCCCATACTCATATAAACAATTGAACAAAAAAGAAATGGAGTGCAAAGGACACATCTCCTTTGTAGAATATTTCCAATTAATTTATGTAGATAGTGTAACCTCAATGAGATGAGGCCTAACTCCCACTCCTTAAGTGGGGCTCTGTGTCCTGCATATAATGCCTTCCTTTAGAAGAGTATGTAAAAAGGGGAGGGGGGATATCATTACAATGCATAAATCTCACAGATCCTACCTCAACCAGGTTATCAAGGTTAACAACAACAGTGATAAGCTATTTTGATAGTGTACAGCCTTGGTATGATGTGGTGAAAATAATAGTTTACCTCCATGGCATTGCTCAAAATTCCAGTCTAAGCATGAGAAAAAAAAATCAGACAAATTCCAACTAAAAAACATTATACAAAATATTAGTACTACCCAAAACTGTCAAGGTCATAAAAAATAAGTGAAGTCTGAAAATCTGTCATAGCTAAGGGACGCCTAAGGAGCATGATGACTAAATGTAATAATGTGATGTGATATCCTGAATGGGATCCTGGAACAGGAAAAGGCTGTTAGATGAAAACTATGGAAAACGAAATAAATTACAACTTTAGTTAATAATAACATTTCAGTATGGCCTCACTGATTGTCAACCATAATGATATAAGATGTTGGGGATCTCCCTGGTGGTACAAGGGGTTAAGTTGCAGCACTATGAAGCTATCTGCAGACAATGCAGCCTGAGTCAATCTTGCCTGCTACACCCCTCAGCAGTGTGTACTCCTGTCAGTCTGACTGTTCTGCACCCCACTCTGTCTCTGGTGAATCCTCTCACCCCCTGCACCTCTAGCCTGTACCCCAGTTCTCATATGCCTAAATAAATCCCTAAGAAATGACATAAGATATTAATAACAGAGGGAACTAGATAAGAGGTAGGAATATGGAAACTCTCTGGACTATCTTTATAAGGTCTTTGTAAATCTAAAACTCTTCCCCCAAAAAAGAAAATTAGCTTTTCTGTAATATTTCAATATAGCTCAGGGAAAATCTGTATAAGAGTCTGGAATAAGCTGAACTTAGACCACACAGACAGTTAAGTTCTAGAAAAATTGTGTATCACATAGCTCTGTTCTGGCTTAGTGCTAAAGTAGAAACCAGAAATTGTTTAGATTTAGTATTATCATTGTTGCCTATCTGGCAGAAATTTCCATTAGCAGCTGAAAAAACATGACATGAAACCATTGAGCAGCACTGAACAGGAAAGTACAAACTCTCTTGACTTTATTTTCTGTATACAGTGACATCTCTTTTGAAACAAATGGTTGAATTTTTCCTTCTAGAGTATGCAAGACATTTCTTTAGGAAATTCTAGTTTTAATAACTATAAAATGCTCTCCAAATCCCAAAGCCTCTTTATCTCATTGATGCCTAAACAGTCTCTGAAGTGGGTTTTATTTTTAGTATTGAGAGGAAGAAACAGGTTGAGCAAGGATAAGTGATGTGTGCTCCAAATACATATCTAAAAAGTAGTAGAATTAGAACTTAAACCTTTCCTTAGTTCTCATCTAATGTCCTTTTCCTGCTCCAGGATCCCATTCAGGATGTCATATTACATTAGTCATCGTGCTCCTTAGATTTCCCTTAGCTGTGACAGATTTTCAGACTTCACTCATTTTTTATGACTTTGCCAATTTTGGGTAGTATAATTTTTTTGTATCACATTAAACTGAATTAAACCCTTACATCTACAACTAGATGTGTTTAGAGAAAGCTTTGTTCTTTGGCACCTGTTAGCAGATACCAACTCATGGAACAAGATGTCACCTATTGAGTGAGAGCACCAAATGTGGACTGGGGCCTTATAAATGGGCACTGTGCCAACAAGCCAGGAAATTCTGAGCATCATTAAGTCTCAATTTCAGCATTATTTCAATTTGTTCTCTGAACGCTTTCACAGTCCCTGGTTCTTGTACGAGTCTTATCAGACTTTATCACTCTGATTCCTACTTGGCTGGTGCATTACCACACTCCACCTTACTTGATTCCATGTCTGCATTATAATTCAGCATTTTAAAATTTTTTTTGCTATAATATTTAAGTTCTACTCTCTTAGAAATTTCAGTTATACACTTCAGTCTTATCAACTATGGTCAACACATTCCACATAAGACCCTCAGACTTTATTCATCTTATAGATGAAAATTCAGCATCACACTATTCACTCACTTGGTTGATCTTGAGACTGTGTGCCTATTTTGCCTTGGTCCTGGCCAAGAGTGACACATGACAAAAAGTATGAGACTATTAGAGACAACCCAAATGCTACTTTAAATAAACTGCCTGTACTATTTTTAAAGATTCACTGCAAAATGAAGTACTTGAGAATTCACAGAGCTACTATGAATATCTAATTCTACCTTATCTCTCTTCTCAAGGAGATAAGTCTTAATACGTTTCACTCCAATTGAAGGAAATGAGAAATGAGGTCATTATTTTCAATCTCACAGTAATATTTCACTGACTTCTAAAAATACCTACTATTAAGATGATATGAAACTAATTCTTTAGCTGAATCAGTTTTTAACAGAAGAGAAGAATAATACTGTACATTAGAACAAGCTTTCTTTAGGATAGGACTTTAGGTATTAGAAATCTAACTGACTTCAGTACAATGGAACACAATGAGACATACTTAGTTCTTTCCATATGGGGGTATTATGGAAGAAATTCACATTTCACACAGTATGCACAAAATGAAGCTGATACTTTTGAAGTCAGTCTGTTCAATCTATCTAGAAAATGAAAGTTCATATTGGGTCACTCCAGACCATTAAAACTCATTTCAATTTGTGTGGCCAGAGTGCTGAATGTTTTCCTCATTCCAGTGCTTTGTCAATGTTCAGAGCCTTTGCCTAATAATTCTGAATTTGAATGTATATACTCCAAAGGGGGTAGTGAGATTTAGTCTTATAAAGGTTGCCAAGTCAGTGGCTTTTTCTCCATGCACTGAATGGCAAAGATCTTTGCTTCAAGAAGTGGCTAGATAACCTAGGGAAGAGCATGCTGGGGATGACAAAGATTTAGAATAAGACATCAGGAAGAAAGGTCCAGCTACAGGGGCTGAGAAGCACAGTCTATCAGATAGAATATTGCTTCAGGAAGTAAGGAAATAAGCCACAGAATTGGAAAGGGGAGCTGGAGGTAGGAAGAATGTGTTATGGGATTGGGAGCTCAAAGTGAAAAAATAGGGAAATTATGAGAAACAGGAACATAAAGGCAGTGAAGGCTGAGACGTGAAGTGATGATACAAGTCCAGGCAGGTAGAACATAAAAATTTTGTTATCAAGAAGCAGTGCTTCACTTCCTATATAAAGTTCACAAATAAGTCTTTAGTCACTCTGTGGCTAAGAAACAAAAAAATCAAAGAAGTGGACAATCAATATCAAAACAAGACTTTGGGTACAAGAGGAAATGGCTGAGAAGTAGAACAAGGGTGACCAGGGGTTGTGGGGGAAGGAGAATGAGTAGTTCGTGTTTCATGGGTACAGAGATTCAGTTTGGGATGATTAAAAAGTTCTGGAGGTAGATATTAGTGATTGCTGTATAAAAATGTGAATGGACTATATACTTAAAATATATAAAATGGTTAAAAATGGGAAATTTTATCACAATAAAACAAATTTTTAAGAAAGAAATTAGAGACGAGAGGTAGTAACAGGTTTCCAGAGCAGAAACCAAGTTCACAGGAATGAGAGACAAGTGTAATTTCGGACTGGAATGGGAGTGGAGGGCAGATCTTGGGTATAAGAGAAAGGGCCTGTGTACAAGGTTGGAGCTGGAATGGAAGTATACGTGAGTTTTTTCAGTGCTTCTGGGTGTGCGTTGGAACATCTTGCTGCTGTTTAAGTCTGGGAAACTGACGAAGGGCTCTAAGCTATGGAGAGACAAGAAGCCTGAAGAGGTTGGATACTGGGCAAGATTAATCCATGCTGATCTGCTGTGATCTTATTTTCCTCAACTGAAGCTCATATTGGGGATGACAAGAAACGTCAGTCCTGAGGAAAGCCAGCCACCACTACTAAAGGAAATAATTTTGACAGTGAACAGAGTGGAAACAGAATATAGAATTCCTAATATTTCGGACCAACTCACTAACTGGTAGACAATTCTTCCTTTTAAAGAACTCTATGTCTTTTCACTAATGAATTCCTGTCCCCATAGAGTCACAAAGGAGGAGGATTTGGCCCAAATGTATACTTAAGTTAGAAAGCCTTGTAAGAATGCTTAAGAAAGTAAAATGCAGCCACCTGTGACCTATTAAGACTGTTAATATACTCATTGCCATAAATACCTGAAGGATTTCTACAACAGCTGGAACATGGCTCAAAGATCCTTTTTTCTGCTTTTAATGTACTTCCAAAGTGACTTCATAAAATTGCAACCGCTGCTGCCAGTGGGACTGAGGTTTTGCTTAACTCCCTGAGTCGTCATCTTCCACCACTACTGATGCAAGTGATTATTAATACTGTCTACTTTAAATATCTTGAAGATAAAAATCAAACCCCAAATAAATTACCAATTAAAAGAGAGATTTAAAAGACATAGGCAATCAAAAACCACATGTCCCTGGCTGCAACAACTCTCACAAAATGGCATTTTTTTTAGCTCCACCTTCATTCTCTGAAGACTCTTCAGTCCCCTCAAATTCTTCACACATGTCTCCTAGCAAGCCCCAAATTCTTCCCAAATGGTACCACCCAAGGGTTCAAACAACTAACTGGGTGGGTCTTGATGGGATAACAGTCTGCAACCTTCCATCGTGCTATCTCTACTTCTGCTGTGCCTGATGTAAGAGCTCAGTCTTCACTGACCACCAGAGAAGCTGGTTGCCTCAGATGTCCACATTGAAGCTAATGTTGACCAAAGCAGAGGGAACCAATGTCTAGTCAATGTGCAATCAATTGTGACAGACTCTGTTCTGTACTCAGAACTACCCTTCTACTCCATTCTCATTTGACTATCCCTGAATTTTGTTTGTTATTTCAGTCAACAAACATTCACTGAGCATTTACTATGTGCTGGGCACTAATAAAATAAAATATGTGTGTGGTAGAGAGTTAAGTGTAAAACCAGCATCATAGAGCTTATATTCCAATGTGCAGATTGACAGTAAATAAGTGAATAAGTTAATAAGTGGACAATTAGCTACATGAAGGGCTAAGAATAATCAAGATGTGAAAAGGAACCAGAGTTGATGGTATTGTCAGGAGGTAGCTCATGTAGAAAATGACCTTTAAGTTGAGACATTTAAAGTGAGAAGGAAGCAACCATTTCAGGAGCTGAGTGAAGTTTTCCAGGCAAGGGAAGAGCAAAAGCCATAAGGAAGAAAGAAGCAAGGTACATTCGATGACCTAAAGTAAATTTGGAATGAGTTCAGCTAGAGTGGAGTAAAAGAAAAGCAGAATGATAGGAGTGGGGACGGGAGCAGAAAGAAATGGCCAGGCTATGTTTGGGTTTGTGAGTTGTGGTAGGATAGCCACTTACAGAGGGATGACATAATTTTCTTTATATTTTGCAGAGATTATCTAGACTACTGTGTAGGGAATGAACAGTCAGCATTTTAATCACTTGTAAGAGGGGAACAATAGTGCAGTCATTCTGGTGAGAGATGGTAGCTTTAACTAGGATAGTGACACTGGAGAGGTTGTCAGTAATGGAAAATGCTTTGGTATAGGTAGGATTTGCTGCTAGAGCCAATATGAAGATGTGGTAAAGGAAAAGAAGAATCAAGTTTTGAGCTTGAGCAATTGTATGTTGATGCATTTACTAAGATGTGGAAGAAATCAAAAGAAGGGAAATCAAAAGTTTGCAGTATATGCAGTTAGATATGCTTATGACTCACCAAAGTGGAATATTTGGTATATATTTAGCATATACAGTATTAATTTTTTATTTAACAAAATATTTTTGAATTCTTATTGTATGTAAAAACTGACTGGGCCAGATTCTGGGGGTAATGCAAACAAAACAGAGATGGCCTTGACCTTATAAACTTTATAAGCAAGTAAAACAGACACTGGATAAGTAACTAAACACGAGGTAGGTATTGATAAAGAAATCAGGGTTCTGGAAGGGAGGAACAGGGAGTCTGGCTAGTGAAGCCTTCCTAAGGAAATGCTACTTCAATTCAGCTCTGAAATAGAAATGAATTAGCTCAGAAAAAAATGCAGAGGAAGAACTCAGGCAGAACATGTGCAGAGCATGAGTCAAGACCTGTAGGTAGAAGAGACTAGGTCTTTCCAGGAATGAGTCTTATAGTACTAATTATTTCCCCCCAAAGGGCCATAGTCCTTGTGAAAACAGCCTCTTGTGGGCTTGTTCCACCAGTCCCCGCAGATATGGTGGGGTAGCCATTGGGTCAACAGATTCTGCTCAAGTCAAGACTCCTGCTACACCATGCTTAAAGGATCTAAGGTTAATATTTCAATTGATAATCATCTGAGCACCAAACTATGGAAGGTAGAGTTCTAGATGAACTTCTTGCCTTTAAGGAAGAACTTGTCATTTAGTGGAGGAGTAAGTGTTATTATATCAAAATTATGTACGGGAAGATTGGACAAAGAGTGATTCTCCCCAGGGCCAACTTGAAGACATTACAGCGGAAGAAAAAGGAGAAAGAAAGGGCAATGATGACATCAGAGTCAGCACATGAAAACATGTGTGAAGTAAAACTTTATGTGCTTGGGAAACCAAACAATTCAGGCAAACAAACTATCCTTATGAACTTGGTTTATGAACTTATAATAAACATTAATCACTTCCTTGTTGAATATATTGTCTTCTCCCTTAGTGCTCAGACTTCTCAGCTTAGCTCTGTTTAGAAATAGCTATGATTTTATAACTGGTCTTTCTTCAAGAAGACAGCCTAGTATCAGGTCAAGGAAATGAGCCAATGCTTTTGGTTATGGGTAAAGGAGGGAAAAACCCCAAGGGGCCAAGCTCAAGACCACAAAGCTTTATTCCCAGCTGCCATGTTGCAGGTCCTTCACTGGTAGTCAGGGAGCAGATAGGATGAGAGTCTCTCCTTGCTGGGAAAGACAAGTCATCCACTTAACAGTCCCTCTGTCCCCATCCCCACAGAAAGACACCTGGCCATTTGGTAGTTCTCCATATTCCCACCCACCCCAACCCGACACCAGTACCAATATTAGATCATCTGCCATTTGGAATGTTTCAGGCACAGCTTTCCTCCATGACTGACTGAAAAAAAAATCAATTTGCTATTGGCCATTTCTTAATTAAAGTTGCAATGCATAAAAACAGATTTAGAAATCCCAATAACTCAAGCCATTAGAAAATGAAGGCAAGAAGAGGGGGAAAGTGGCAGTAGGGAGATTCTTAGAAAGAGGAAATGATTCTGTGTGAGAAATTTTTTCCAATGAGCCCCCACATTAATCACAACTGCAGACGTCAGCGTCAGCCCACAGCTGGGTGATAATTAGGAACTAAGCAATCTTTCTGAAAGAAGCATGGAATGGAATGGAACACTATTAGGCGAAGTGGGTTATTTCCCTCCTTTTTTTTTTTTTAACCTAAGAAATACATTAGAGCTCCTTAATAGTTTTGAAAAGCAAGAACATTAAACATGAAAACAATGTGTCAGGAGGAAAAGAAAACTCAAACATAGACTTTCTCAAATCTGTCCAGGGAATAGTATAGTCACTTTGTCACATAAAACTAAAACATCCAGAGGGTACCCAGGAGTAGGAGGGCAAGGAGAGAAGAAAGGGAGAGAGATGAAGCACAAGGAAGGAAGTTCTACGTTAGTGATACTTTTGTATGACTCTACAACGGTAGATACATGACATTATGCATTTATAAAACCCACAGGCTGTATGACACAGAGTGAACCCTTACATAAACTATGAAGTTTAGCTAATAATGTATAGATACCCTTTTTATCAACTGTAACAAATGCATCACCCTAATGCAAAATGTTAATAATAGAAAGAATTTGAGACAGGAAAGGAAGGACGTGGGAACTCTGTCCTTTCTGTGCAATTTTCTAGAAACCTAAAATTGCTCTAAGAAATATATTCCATTATTAAAAAATCGAGATACTCCAAAAATTAATTGCTGAGTTTAATCTCTTTGGCTTCATTCAGTATTGCAGAACATTTACTGAATTTCTACTATGTATTATTCCCTATCTTAGGCATTCAGGATTCAACATTTAATAACACATAATACAAATCCTCTTAGAGGTTTTTTTCTGGTTTGGAGACTGATAATAAACTCACTGAAACACATATAATGCCAGGCAATAGTGCCATGGAGGAAAACGAATCTGTATAATACAGAAGCAGAGTAGGTGGAAACAATATTGTTTTAGCTGTAGTGATCAAATTATTATTCTTTCAGAAGGAGACATTTAGGGATAGTTCTAAGGGAAGGGATGGAGGATGCTTATGGACCACACAGAGGCAGGTGCAGAAGTCCTAGAGAAAGAGGAAACAGTTTGGTGAGATGGCAGCCTGCATGGCTGGGGTGTAGTGAGGAGATGTTTAATAGGTAAAGAGACCAAAGTGATGACTGGGGCCATATCATATGGAAACTTGCAAGAACTTCAGATTTTATCCCATGGGAGATCAACGCCAGGACCCATTGACAGACAATAAGCAAAATGTGTCATACAGAAGATACACATTATATACAACGTGTGGTAGATACACAATGGAATATTAGCCAGTCTTAAAAGGGAATGAAATTTTGACACATGCTACGACAGGGAAAAAACTTGAGGACATAATACTGAACAAAATAAGCCAGACACAGAAAGACAAAACCAGTATCATTTCACTTAGATAAGGCACCTAAAGTAATCAAATTTATAGAGACAGAAAGTAGAAGGATGGTTGTCTGAGACCAGGAGGAGTGAACAGGAATTTTTTGTTTAATGAATATACAGTTTCAGTTTTGCAAGATGGAAACTGGTTGCTTAACAGTGTGAATGTATTAACACTACGGAACTGTTCCAATTAGGTCACAACTTCTATCTGGCTGATTCTAAGATGCACAATTATTAGATGCAACCTTAACTTAAATAGGTTAAAACATAAAGAAGTTATCAGTTTGTACCTGTATCAGTTTCCTATGTCTACAAAATTGACCAAAACTTGGGTGACTTAAAACAGCACAAATTTATACTCTTATCACTCTGGAGGCTAGACATCTGCTATGTTAAAATTAAAGCTGCATTCCCTTTGCGGTTCTAAAGAATCCCCTATTTGTCTTTTCTATCATTTAAAGCTGCAGCCCTTGCATTACTTGGCTTGTGGCTCCTTCCTCTACCTTCAGATCCAGCTGCACAGCATCTTACTGCCGTCATCACATTGCCTTCTGTTTCTGTAGTCACATTTCCCTTTGCCTCCCTCTTGTAAGGGACACATATGATTTAGGGCACAAGTGAATATCCTGGACAATCTTCCCATACAAAAATCATAAATTTAACCACATTTGCAAAGTCCTTTTGCCATGTAAAATAATATTAATAGATTCCAAGAATTAGGACCTGGATTTCTTTGGGAACCATTATACTAACTTATCACAGAATCATAGATTTGATGAAATATGTAGGTGTTATTTAAAGACATATTCTAGATGAGAGCACCCATGTGAAAATGGACAGAGACGTGTCTGAGGATTTGCCTCAGTACACTCCATTCCAAGAAAAGGAGAGGGCTTTTTAGAGAGGAGGAGGCTGAGCAGTAGCAGCCTCTGAAGTCCGATATGGTAACGTTCATCATAGCCAATTAAAGAAGGTGTTTCAGAAAAAGTGTTGGAATTATTACCTGCATCAAATGTTGTTATGAGGAGGAGCAACACAGATATTAGCCTGATAGGGGTAGATTTAGGAGAAAATGAATGGAAAGGAAGTAGGGAGACAGGAAGCTGGGATTTTTCTAAAAAGAAAAATGGAGGGATAGTGAGAATATCAGTGTTTTGCCAGGATTTCATAATGAAAGGGGAAAGAGTAAAAAAGTTGAGTAGGAGACAGAGTGATTCTAATTACAAGCTGCGGAGTCTAAACCCAGTTGAGTCAGTAAGTTGAGGACCTGGTGGAGTTGATGGACAATGATGGGAGGGTCAATAAAGTATTCTTGTTTAGGAATAATTATTAAAGCCGTGCTACTAGAAAGAGCACAAGGCTCAGTGTCAAGGTCATTGTGCCACAAATTAATTTGGGTTTCTAATCACCAGTGACAAAGAACTAAGCCTACAATGAAGTCTTACTGTATTCAAATGATAAATGGAATACAAATCATACTTGCAAAGGCTACATTCCATTTGATTTCCTTTTTCTCATCCTTATCATTTTTAATTGTTTCTTTTCCCCATCAGAAACTACTAATAGCTCTTGGGAAGGTTATTATAAATCCTTATTGTGGATATTATGAATTATATTACCCACTGGTGATTTCACACAGCTTTTATAATAAAAAATGGAAAGATCACTCTGAAAACATCTCTAAGGAGGTAAATTGTCTTCCATGTAAGTGATTCTATAACAATAAGTAACTGATATGCATTATTATCCTGGAGGTTTTCAGAAAGACACAACAAGAGTACCAATTATTTATTGAGATCTTAATGTCTGACATTTTGTTAGGAAACTTCTAATCTGTGTAACAGTTTTACAATATAATGTTAATTATTATGCTCATCTAATGAATGAAGAAGCAAAGACTCAGGTACATGACTACGACCATATAATTAAGAAGTGAAGAACCTAGGAATCTGAGCCCTAGTTACTATGATTCCAAGATTCCTTCCTATTTCTCCCCTCTCCCTTTGGAGTTTTCCCATAATCTCTCTGGAATCATTCACTTTGTGAACTGTAGGTAATATCACTCTCTGGTAGTTCAACATTTGCGCTATAAGAGGGTGGCAGTGGTTGACTGTAAATTGATAACTCATGTACAGTCTGAAGGTTGTGCTTGTTCATCCCTCATTTACTTATTTAACATAACAACCGTCCTTATAAATTGTGCATAGAGTAGCACTTTTCCACCGATGCTACCATGTTGTGCTGTCTCACATATAACTCATGCACCTGTGATTTTTCAATAGCTAAGGAAAAGTGGCTACTCAGTTTTGCTAATCTATTTTTAAAAATTCAACAGGCACAGAATGACTAATATCACCTGGCTCTCCATCAGCATCTCCTTTTGCCAAGTTACACTTAAAGATCCCAGTGTTACCTGATAAATAGTCATATTTTTAGAATGAGAAAGATATTTTCTAAAAATAAATGGGACATTAATGGTTCTCTTTCTCCTACACACACCCACACTGACATTGCAGAACTTGTTTTCCAGTACCTTTCCTCTTGGTTTCAACTAACATCTTGCTGGTAATATGACCTCATGGTTTATTTCTTTCCTCCTATCACTTGGTTTCCAGCATGCCTGTATTGTAGTCATCTGTTAAAAATGCGGTTGTCAAGTAGTAGTTGTCCTAACTTCAGGTTCTTATTTGGCAGAAATATAATGATCCTGTGATATTTAAATACCCTGGAGATAGGAACAAATGACTGAAAGTCAAGAGGTAAACATAAAATAATAGAAATGGATCATAGGCAACCCAGATATTGGAGTTACCAAAAGAAACCTCAAATTAACTGTAGATAACTGATGTAACTCATGTAAAGTCTATAGGTTTGAGCAAAATGATGACTAGCTGGAGAATAGGAATCTGTAATCTTTGAATAAAGAATCCAACAGAAATTGTAGAATTGAAAAATACAATATTTAAATTAATAACTCAATGTTGATAGGCTAACTTAACTGAAAGTTAGAACAGAAGGGATAATCCCTGAAATAGAAGAAAAGTTAATAAAGGGAAATTCAGATTGAATCACGGAAAGAAAAGAGGCTAAAAACTTACAGAGCATAGGGTATATGAAATACAGGTGAAAACGTTTTTAAAATCATATTTACAGAAACAGAAATAGGAGAAGAGAAATATTTAAAGAGATAATGACTGAGAATTCCAGGTGATGAAGTGAATCACCAAAAGAAAAACAAAGATAAAATTCAACAGCCTAACTAGAACACTATAGGCAAGAAAACTGACTTTCAAAAATTAAGGAAAAATAAAGACTTTATAAATAAGTAAAAGTTGAAAAAGTTCATTGCCAATAAATATATACAACAAAGAAAAAGAAGTGTTTTTATTTGAAAATTTGGATCTACATTAAAGGATTAAAAATGTAAAAAATTATTAACAAGTATAAATATACATGTTAATTTAAATATACATGTTAATGTATGTAGAAAATATTTGATTATTTACAGAAAAATTAATAGTAGTATATTATGGGATTTATAATATATAGATGAAAAATGCATCATAGTGACACAAAAGACAGGAAAGGGAAATACTCAGTGGTAAAATTCTTATACTATATAACAGGTAGGTAGTACTCCATTAAGATAGACAGTGATAATTTAGAAATGAATATTTTAATTCCAAGAGAAACTGTTAATAATGATCATAATAAGCACATAAAGTGGTATAGTTAATAATACGATAGTGGGAAGAACATGAAATCACAGAAGTATTAATTCCAAAAGGTAGCAGAAAAGGAGTAAAAGAAAACAAAGAAGCAACTGAGGAATAGAAACTATACCAATGTGGTGAATTTAAACCAAAAATTATATTAACTTTGTTTAAATGTTTCAAGTAAATGGAAAAAATTGTTCGATTCAACAAAAAGAACATCTAATTGTATTAACAGTAGATAAAGATTATTTTAAAGGACAGTGTTAGAATAAACTAGTATATTTCATAGAGAAGAGCAAACTGGTAGAGAGGGTATAAGAATTATAAATATGTGTATTTTTATAATAGATATTCAAAATAGATAAGAAACACTGGTGAGGGGCCCTCCCTGGTGGCACATTAAGCAATGCACTATGAAGCAAACCATAGCCACTGCAGCATGAGTTCCATCCCTGCTGCTGACTGGGGAGGTGACCCACATGGCACAGGCAGACCTCTCCTGCCTCACCCACTGCTCCCCTCAGCAGTGTATTTCAGTTGATCTGCCTGTGCTGTTCCCCACTCTGTCTGGTGGATTCTCTCACCCCCCGCACCTCTGGCCTGTACCCCAGTGCTTGCATGCATAAATAAATAAATCTTTAAAAAAAGAAAATGAAACACTGGTGAGAACTCAAGAGAGAAATAAACATATCCATCGTTCTAGCTGAAGATTTCAACACATTTCCCTCACTAACTGGTAGAAAAAACTAGACAGAAAGTACTTAAGAATATAGAAGAGTAAATAATACTGTCAAGCAACCGATACAACTGACATTTATGGAACTTCTATCCAACAACGAAAGAATACATACTCTTTTCAAATGTACATGGAATAATAACTAAGACCATAATGAATACCATAAAGCAAATTTCAATAATTGCAAAATAATGTAAATCATATAACACATGCCCACAACAGACTAAAGTAAAAATCAGGGACAGAAAGATATCTGTAAGTTTTCCTAAAGAATTTAAGATTATGTGATTTATAAATAATAAAATCATGAAGTCTTACACTATTGGTCATAGACTCTTTCCTTATAAATGAAAGAGTCAAGTGAGAAAATACTGAAGCAAACTGTCTCTGAACATAAATTACATTCCAGATTGTGAAGAATCTGAGAAGTGTGAAATTTGAGGTATGTTATAAGGAATATATAGAATGAAAACATTACCTACAATCTATTATCTTCCAGATCTAGCTATTAGTCTTCCACTGTCTAAGAGCATGCTTCTCTGCTCAGGTAAAATGGTTCTGGATTATAAAAACTCAGTCTACCTTTAAGACACTCATCAACTTCTAATTTTAATTATTAATTATTAAATAAAAATTATTCTTGCCCTTTTCAGGGGCAAACTCTAGCCACATTAGCCTTGAAGTTACGCAAATAATCCATACATGCTCTTGCCTAGGGCCTTTGCACTGGCTGTTCCCTCTGTCTGAAACACCTGTCTTCCACATATATTTGCATAGTTCATCCCCTTGCCTCCTTCAGGTCCTTGCTCTAATGTCAGTGAAATCTCCCTCTAGCCATGATCTATAGCACTCCCTCTAAGTGATTATTCTACCTAGCACCTCCTTAGGTTTTATTATTTAGCTTTTATTTTTCCATCTCCAATAACATGTGAGCTCTATGAAGTTAAGAATTTATCTGATGTGTTCACACTATATCCCAATACCTAAAACGATGATGCCTCACACATAGATGAACAAACTACCTTTGCATTTGCTATTCTTACCAGATGTTCTTTTTTAACACTCAAGGTTAAATTCCACCACCCTGACCACAATGTTTAAAGTACCTCAACACCCTCTAGTTTTTCTTTCTCCTGATACCTTTTTTAGTTTTCCTCAAATGCTCATGTATATCTGAAATTATCCTATTATTTGTTTACTTCTGTATCATCAACTTCTTTTGTAATGTAGAGGACAAATGATCTCAAAACCTAAAACACTACTTACCACAAAGCAGACAGATGAATAAGTGGGTTTCAGTCTTTTGTGTTTTTCATCACTTCTGCTGCAATGCTCATACCAACAACAACAAAATTTAATTTGAGAATTTTATCCAACTACCCTGTGCTAATAAAGATAAGTGCCTGTTGTTCAGTTTCCTATTCCAACCACAGTTATCCTATATGAATCTTTTACCTTTCTGAACTGAACGTACTCAGCAGAAAAAGTGGAATCCTAAGCATCCATTTTGGAGACTATATTTGAAATGGATTAAGGAGTCAAATAAAATTAGTTTCCAAACTTTCAGTTTTCCAGGGCCACAGGAAAACTCTCATTCAGAAATAAAGGTAGCTTTGAGCCACCTGTTACTTTCCATGAAACATTTCCCTTGGCTATTACTGCTGATTGTTCTACATATATCCATACATATATTTATATAAATTATGTGTATGTGTGTACATCCATACACACATACACATACACAGATGGTATATGTATACACACATATATAACTATAGAAAGAGAGAAAAATAAAGAAAGAAAAAGGAGAAAGACAAAAGAGTAGGGGGTAGGAAGGCATCTCCTGGCCACCCACATGTGTAGCTTTGTTTACTGGCCCTCTAATTTCCTGAGGAGATCCTGCCAAGAAGAAGCTCCATTTATCTGACAACAGCCATTTCTCATTAAATCCCCAATTTAAGCATGAAACAGAGTAGAAAACTTCAAAACAGAAAGCTTGCAAAACAGAAAGCAATGTTATTTGACATGGGAGTAAAAGAGCCTTTATAACATTGGCTTTGGGGATGACACTGAGAATTCCATAGGAAAATTTAGGGCTTTGTGTGCAGGGCTCCTGTGAGAACTGGCTCCCATCGCTGAGTTGCATGTATCCTGAAGAGACATGCACCTATTGGCAGTGATCCAAATTCTTCTGAGAGATGAAAGTTATGACTAAAGGTTAAGTGACAATCAGGGACAGTATATTATGCCTGTTGTCCCAGGTAATTATGAAGTACCTCCTCCCTTTCTCAAAAAGTATTCCTTCCTGAATAATTAATTGTGTGGTAATCTTAACTAGAATAAGTATAGCTAGTGTGAAGCCATAAAGATTCCTGTTCCTATGTAATGTACTGCAGAGTTTTCTGGATGGGAAAGAGAAATCTTGCCAATTTTTCAACTATGTACAACTGAGTGCATCCATTGATTGATTTTCAGCTGGCTGGAAAAGAAAGTCATTTTGGAAGATTTAAATACAGGTTCCCAGCTTTGGTGTCTCAAAAATTGAAGGCAGTCAGTCCCAGAGAAGTGTTCAAGAACTAAATTTAAATTCTCTCCTTTCCTTACTTCCTCCTCTTTGTTTATTATTGAACGCTATACTGTCCATATGGCTATAGAGCACCTGAAATGGGTCAGCTCAAACTGAAATGATTCTAAGTACAAAATTCGCAAAGACATTTGTAGACAACAGAAAGAAAGGTAAATGATCTCAATCAATAACTTTTATACTGATTACATATTGAAACAGTAATTTTTTGATATACTGTGTTAAAGTATGTTATTAAAAATTTATTTTGCCTGTTTCATTTTCACTTTTCTAATATAGCTCCGAGAAAATTTTAAATTACTTGTGTGTGTGTGTTGCATTATTTTTCTACTAGCACTGATCTAGCCTTTTTAATTTTTATCACGGGGGACCCACTGAACTGAAACTAAGCACAAAACTTCAGGATGCTTCTGTATTTGACGCTCTGCTTTCCTTGCAGGTACCTACTAACACTTTCAGACTTATGTAGATAACAAATAATAATTATCCACCACAGGTAGGAACTCAGTAAATACTAATATAGTTTTTCATCCCTAGAAAAATTGATTTAATTTCTCTTAAACAATTATGTTTTTGCTATTTAAAGCACACTCGCCCTATATAATCCATAAGGAAAAAACTATTTAACATGAATTCATTTCATCAAGCATTAATTCATAGGCCCTTATTTCAGGAGATATTTCTAGCATCACTTTTAGGCAATTGGTCTTTTTGCACCTATGTGCAGAATGTGAAATCTACACATATTGTTCTACTAGTAAAAGTTGCTAAAATTATTAGGTTGGTTAAGCCGTACTAAATATATTTCATAGTCAGTGATACAGGTGAAATTTGGTGATGAAAAGATGAAAAAAGATACATAGCTTTCTTTTCTAGGAAGATAGAATGTATTTCAGGAGAAGTGAGAAACGCCTTTGAATATGTACTCAGTAAATATGGAACTCCTATAGCAGATGAAGTCAAGAATACTATGTCAATCAATTAGATTTTGGACTTCATTTCACTTGAAATAGAAAGACAACTTTTCAAAGAAGAATTCAGCTTACTTAAGATCTCTCTGACTGATACATAAGTAATGAAAAAGTGATACAATTTTAAAAGTGGGGAGTCTGTGAGGAAGTTGTTGCAATGGCCCAAGCAAGAGACAATGGCACTATAAATATATACTACGACAAAAGAATTTAGGGAAAAATACATTAAAATAAAGAACATCACCGTGACTGTAGTACCCACACACAATCACAAATACTATTAATATTTCTTTCCAGTAGTTTTTCTACATGCAAATTTTGGCCTGGTAAAATTTATAATTTATATGTAATTTAGAATAGAATTTTTTACAATTAATGTTAAAAGATTTTTTCATGTTATAAAATGCTGTATCAATATAACCTTTAATAGCTGTATATTTTAGAAACAGTTGCCATGGACTACCTAACTACTTCTTACTGTTGGTTGTTTCAGGTTGCATAAAGAACTATGCTATTTTGAACTTAATGCATTTTTAAACATTCATGGGTTGAATGGCAAAAGTATAATTACTACACTAGAGGTTATGAACACTTTAGGTATTTAAGTATGTTGCCAAAAACTTTGACTTCAGGGGATATCTTTAAAGACAAGTATTTATATTATTTTCATATTCAGGTAATAGTAAAACTAGACTAGCAAATTTTCAAGTAAAATGCTCTTAGGGATATTCTTTATTTAATAAAAATTTTAACTATTATTTTACTCACTCAAATATTGTTTAGTAAACATCCATTGTGTACTGGGAACACTCTAAATATGGACTGCAAAGAGCAATAGATTCTTTTCTTTTCCAGGTAGAAATATAATTCAATAAATCCAAAGGAATAGGGGATATTTGAAAATTTTTATTAAAATATTTTAATATTTAATTCTTACTTGCTTTTTAAAAGAGTAAATTATTTCTATGAAAATAATCATTGGGTAAGTTTTATACACTGACAGATTAAATATTATAAATTAGTAAAGTCAAAAGCAATACATTTTACTTTTGTTATAAATAAAAGTCTATGTAGTTTAGTCTAAGAGGTAGACAATCTCAGTTTAATGACACTACATATATAGGTGGAAAAATTAAAGCTCTATGGTATCTGCACATCTAAAATCTGTATTAAGACCTAGAAGTCACTTCAACTGATGTTTTAAGATACTAATTAAATTGGTTTTGGTGGTACTGCATTCAAGCACCAGAAACTAAAATCTTAACCCAAAGAGGCAGATATTAAGTTGGTCAAATTCACAAAGGATAATCTAGAAGTCTAAAAAAAACCACAAAAATATTTTTGGGAGTATATAAAAAAACTATCCACAGCCCACATGCATCCAGTTTCCAGAGACATCAGGGAAGTGAGGAGTCATGTGAATTAGAGTACATACTGGTGGGGGAAGTGGTAAATGCTTTCTAATATTTTTTTCCTATTATTCTAACAGGAAGCATATGAATTTGAGATATTGATAACAAAGGACTTCCAGGAATACTTTCAATGAACATTGAACTTTACATTATACAACAGAGACTTAATCGGTTCAAACTGTCAATGGCACTCTGTTCTATGTATTACTGAAAGAAAGTTTGAGTCACAGTTTTGGAGAGAGACCTCTCCAAAATCCATGAGGATTTGAGCCCATTTAACTCATTTATTCAGTTAATGAAGATCTATTGAATACTTACTATGTACTATATCTTACTATGTACTATATGAATTCCTTTACATGAATGACAATATTTTTGAACTCAGTCCTTTCAAGCAGCAAATGTGTTCAACTGCACTAATACCAATTTTCACCCCATTAAAATCAATATTTTTATAGAGAACTTTATTTATGTAACCCTCCCAGAAAGACATTAATCTATAAAAAATCAATCTCTGCGTAAGTACAAAGTTGATGTTAGCCCTAATCCTTCCTCTGTTAAGCTCTGTGCACAATCTTGCAACATTAGTGGTAAACTGCACAAGTCTTTTCAAACAATAGTGCTCATTTTCCTATTAATTTTCTAGTGTATATTTATCTGGAATATTACTTTAATACCAATGTGTCTCATTTGGGGGAATGGACATCATTTCCTTATTTTTATCTTTTACAGATGAAAATACAGGAGTGCTCTAGTGGTGAATGATAAAGGCCTTACAATGAATAGGTAGCACATTTCTTTAATGGAATCCATATCATATTATTTCAAATTCCACATCCTATTTAATTTCTATGTAGAAAATGAAGGCTGGTTTAAAAAACAAGCAAAAAAAAATCAGAAAAGAATGATTGTTTTCTTATGAACCATGGACATTTTGATAACCTTGAATCAAGGTGTGACAAATATTATAATGAAGGTTATGCTAGTTTAATTGTATTTCATGTCTCAGACATTGCAAGTTAGATTGCTTATTTACAGTCATTTATTACAGGTAGGAGGTATTATCATCAAATTTGATTTAGTTGCATTTTATTGAGCAGGAGGGGGCTGGTTTAATTGAAAAAGTTTCTATTTTTAAACATATTAAAGTTGGTATTCTTTGTTTTGAAGGGCTTAATACCTGCTGTTCCTCCACTACTCTTGTTATGTACCTAATTTAATGAAGTTAAATAATGAATCATATAACCAAAACAGAAAATTCAAAGAAGAAAGGTATAAAAAAATCACAATTATTTGAAGAGACATAATTTTAGCAGTTATGTATCAACCTATCCTTAGATAATATAATCTCCTACAGTAAGTGGTTTCATACCTTTAAGCAAAGGTCCAGTTCTTAAGCTGTTTCAAGGGAATCAAAAGAACACATTTCTATTAGAAAAATGACTACTTTGACTTCATGAAAGTATGTCAAGCCATATAGCTTCACTGCACACTGAGTACAGAGCTCTGTATTTCCATCAGTAACTACTTGCTCAATACAATGTGCCTGGAAATGCATGGGTACTGTGCAAAATGTACTGCAGAATAAAGTGGGAAAATTTCATCTTGAGTATCAGTTTTAACTGATGACAATGACTCATTTAAGTGATATCAAATAAATCAGAAACATACTGAAATCTGATACTAAACTATCAGTAAACATTGTTTTTATTTTTCAAATATATTTTTAATGCACTCAAAAGTCTTTCTAACTGAGCATTCTAGTATTCCAGTCTCCTTTCCTATAGCACCTTAACCTCAAAACCTACATTCCTGCTATAGAGTTTTCTCAGGTCATGTCACATGTTATCACCCTTCTAAATCTCTACTTATAATATCCTTTAGGACTAGACTTTATATTGCACCCTCCTTCTCTAACTCTGCATAGTGAATGTCTACTCATCCTTTAGATAACCCATGAAGGCTTTTCTAAAACATTTTCATTCATCATACCTCAAAGAGAATTACTACTCTTTATATATTAGTTTACTAGGGTTGTCATGACAAAGTACCCTATATCAGGTGACCTGCACAACGAAAATGTACATCTATTAGTTCTGGAGGCTAGAAGTCCAAATTCAAGGTGATGACAGTTGGGTTACCTCTGAAGGCTCTGAGGGATGGATCTGTCCCAGGCCTGTACTTTTCTGTCATGAACTTTTTCTTCCTGTCTCATCACAGTGCTTTTCCTTATATGTCCAAATTTCCTCTTTTTAAGTGTACTTATCATACTGGATTAGAGCCACCCTAATAATTTCATTTTAACTTGATTATATCTGTAAAAACTCCATTTGCAAATGAGTTCACTTTTAGAGGTTCCTGATAGTAAGTCTTTAACATATGAATAAGGAGGCGGGAGATACAATTCAACCAATAATACCCTTTTTCAATGGTGAAATGATTTATGCTATAATAATTTTATGTGCTCATGTTATTTTATTTTCTACCTGAAATCTTCTGCTAGGTCAACAGTTTTTACAGAGCTAGTGCCATATTTGATTTTCCTTTGTATTTCTGACCTAGTATAATTTCTAGAACAAGAGACTGTTTACTAAATTCAGTTGATTGGTTCACTGATAGAATGATGAATGAACAAAAACCCAAAATGATAGTAGAAAAGCTCGTCCATTTAATTTATATAAATAAATATCTGGAATTCTACATTTACCTAATAGATTCTGAATAGCCAAAGCAATTTTGACAAAAAAAGAAGGGGAATGCTAGAATCTCACTTCCAGATTTCAAACTACATTACACGGTCACACTAAACAAAACAGTATTATATTGGAGTTTAGAAAAGATACACAGAACAATGGACTAGAATTGAGAGTTCAGGAATAAATCCAAATTTATATGGACAATTAATCTATGACAGAAGAGCCAAGAGCATAGATTGCAAAAAGGAAAGTCTCTTCAAAAAATGGTGTTGGGAAAACTGGACGACCCCATACAGAAAAATAAAGCTAGATGACTAGCTCACATAATTCACACACAAAAAAACTCAAAATAGATTAAAGATTTGGACATTAAACCAGAACCTATTAGATACACAGAAGAAAACATAAGTAAATTAATCCAAACATTGATTTCCCTCATGTCTTTGGGGACTCAACACCAACAACAGGAAAAGAAAAGCAAAAATAAATAAGTGGGACTGTATCAAGCTAAAAGCTTCTGTCCAAGCTAAAAGTTTCTCTCTGTAGAGCAAGAAGACACCTTACTGAATGGGAGAAAATATATGGACATCATACATCCAACAGGGGGTTAATACCCAAGCTCTACAAAGAACTCATACAACTCAATAAAAACAGAACAAAAACCCAGTGAAAAATGGGCAAAAAAGCTAAATAGACATTTCCTCCAAAAAAGATATAAATAACCTACAGGAACATGAAAAAAAAGTCAACATTACTTATCATCAGGAAAATACAAATTAAAAGTACAGTTAGAACCTTAATCCAGTGAGAATGACCCAAAAGAAAAAAACAAAAAAACAAACAAATATTGGTGAGAACGTGGAGAGGAGGAATCCTCATATACTATTGGTGGGAATGCAGACTACTTTAGTCCCTATGGAAAAAAATAAAGAGGTTCTTCAAAATTTTAAAAATAAATATATCATATTATCATACTTTCAGTCTGGCATTTATAGAAATAATGCAAAAACACTAACTTTCAGGGATATATGTACTCTTTTGGTTATTGCTACACTATTTATAATAGTCAAGTTATGGAAACAACCTAAGTGCCCAATGACAAACAACTAAAAAAAGATGTGGTACATATACATGATGGAATACTATTCAGCTATGAAGAAAGGTGAACTTCTACCATTTGCAGCAACTAGAGGAAATTATACTAAGAGGATGGAACTAGAGGGGATTATACTAAGTGAAATAAGCCAGGAGGAGAAAACCAATTACCAGGTGATGTCAATCATAAGTGAAATAAAGGTAACCAAAACAAAAGAATGGACATAACTAAACCAAAATAAAGTTTAGAAATGACTGCAGCGTTGAGGCCATTAGAGGATGAGGTGGGGTGGGAACAAAGCAGAAAGAGGGCCACATAGTATATGATAAAATTATATGATATATGCGTACTCTGGCGTAGGTGGGTGTGGTGATGCACACCTGAGAAGTTGTGATCTAATTCCTCTGAATCACATACAGCGATATAAACCACTTACCTCAAGAAAATAAATTTTAATAAATAATAAAAATATGCTGATATGCTCCCAAACTGACTTATAAATCACTTATTTCACTTGCTACTTTCAGATACTAATGAGTGTTGTTCAAAAAAATGTGTTTAAAGTGAGAACTTTTATCTAATGAGTCTTTAAATGCTGGGTTATGCAAAATTTGATAGATTTATTCATTCATTCATTCATTCATTTATTTTAAGCAGGAGTTGTCAGAGCTATAAAGTTCTTATGTATTGTCAATTTCAAAGAGGGAAATCTTATATAAAACACTCCTCAAACTTACTGAACTCCATAGTTGCTTTTCTGGAGCATATCCATGGATTTCATTTTTGCAAAATGCCTTTTAGGAAATAACTTCAGTAGACCATAATATAGATGTTATATGTCACTATATCCATTTACAGCTCAGAATGAATTACGAGTTTTCGCAGTCAGGTTGTCATCGTGCTTAATGAAGACTGCATTCTCTTTTTCCTTTCACTTGTATTTTAAAAATTCCAAGTAAACACACTGACTTGTTTTGTAAGTGAAGGAAAGAAGCCTTCCCTGTCTATGCCTGATACTTCTTTGAGTAAACATCTATAAATAGGTGGAAAAAATGATGCATCTAGAACTGCTTCCTAGCATCAAATATCTGAAAGACAACAACAAAGGATAAGCATGAGAAATAAGAGGAGAGAAGAAGAAGGCCCCTGATGTCTTTATTCCTGCTGATGGTTACCACACAACAAAGAACCCTGCCAATTAGAAAAAAAAAAATACACTGCCATCTGTAATTGGTTGAAAAAGCATTTGTTGCACATGCTTGGAATGCATAAAGGGAAACTGAAAATGCTTAGTTGTAAGCTAGTACTAATGAGTGTACATATACTAAGTATCTCTTTCCTTCACCTTTTACATCTGCCAATCACACCATTTCCAGAGAGCTATTGTTTTTGGCATTTTTCACCACTTTGAAAATATGTCATTTTAACTTGTAAATTTGTTCACACAGCACCAATTCACCAAAGAGCAATCATGAGAAGGAGACAGGGCAAGAACCCTGATGTCCTTCTTCCTGCTGACTGCTAACATCATCAGATAGAGCCATACCCAGGGCACAAATATTTTGAAGAGAAATTATAAGCTAGAGCTGTAGAATGGGGACTTGTGGTTTAGAAGAAGGAAATTGCTTCCATTTGTAACACTGGGATTTAGCATAGTTTTGCTTCTATAGTACATTGATTGGGATTAACTCTGATTATTCTAGATGGTGAGAAGTAGGGAGCTCCTACTTCCAAGAGTTATCTGAAAATCAGAAGACCTATGAAAGGCATTTTTTAAGGTCTTCTAGGAGAAGATACTTTTGATGACATCATAAGGGTCACCTTACTCTAATCCATAGAAAAATTAAATTCAGCAGAAGTATCTTCATTGCCTGAAATTATGTTATGAATTTTTTCCCTACTCAATTATGTAGAAGCAAAAAAGTGGTGATGTGGATTCTTCAATTCTTCCAGCAAGGAAATGCACTAAATTTAATGTTTCCAGACCCTTGCTTCTAAGTGTGACACAGCAAGGGTGTTGGTGAGATGATAGATTATCTGTGTCCAGGAGATTCTCGATTCTGATTACGCTGACTTTGATCATTCAGTCACTAAGTGACAGAACTAGACTACGTCTTCTATTGTTCTACATTTGTTAAAATTGCGCATCTGTGCTCTCCAGTTAGCTCTTGCTAACCATGAAAGTGACAATGAAAAATAGCTGTCCACTAACACAAAAGTAAAATGTAATGTAGTAATAATGCTTGAAGTTTCCTGCAATGCTAGAATTTTTAGAAATCATTAATAATAAATCACCAGCAATGCCATGAGAAGCTGATGGCCCTTCTGTTTGGTAGGTGAAACTCTCCATTTTTAAATAATAATACTCTAAATTGTATGACACATTCTGCAGCAATTTCTCAGTTATTTTACTTTGACACTAGTATCATCAACATTTCATTAATCTTACAGATGGGAAACAGAGGCTATGCTATCAAACAATAGTTCAGAGTGAGTCAGACTATTACAACTGAGATCACCAGTTCAGCTCTAAATTTAAATTAGGGTCTCTGGCATATTTGTTAATATGATAGGCACAAGTACAAATCACTGGTTAATGAGTTGGGGTTGGAGTGAAGATGGGGTTCCATTAATCACAAACTCTAGGTCATTTGTTTCATCTATCAAATTCAAGAACAAGCAATGACATGATAAATTATTAAAAGGTAGACTTGGCTCTCATATTTCTCAGTATGTAGTTTGGCACACCACACCGAATGAGCAAATGTTCTCTTAGAGGTAAAGAAACAAATGAAAAGTTTGCAAACATAAAAATAAAACATTCATGTCTAATACCCATGTTTATTAGCTCAAGTTATTAGTGTATAGGTGGGGTCCAAGACAAGGAGAGAGTTCAGATATGCTCTGAGATACTTCCTTTCTTTCATTTCCCTCAATTCCACTTAGCAATTACCTAAGAACCTGAGGACTTCCTCTCATTTACAGACTATGTAGTGGAAGATAGAAATTAAAGTGGTCTAGGTCATCCAAAAGTCCAGAACAAATGGACAATCTACATGAATGATAATTCTTTCCAGTGCCATCATTTGAGACTTTCTCTTTGTTATAATCCAAGTCAGTGTTTGAATGTTACAATAACATGTCAGAATAAAGAATAAAGGCTGGCTCAACTCAACCCTTTTCTCTGAAGGAAATGTACTAGATGATGACTTTTGACATACAAAGACGTTTCCCTTCTAGGATTACATTTCGCTTCTAGGATTACGTGTCCTTACAGTAATGGGAGGTAAAGAGGAATATAACCAGTGTCCCAAATCAGGCTCTCCAGACAGCCCTGGACCATACTTATCAGAAGATTTAAGTTCCTGCTTCAGAATTTTGCAGTGCTCTAGTACTGAGCAGCATTGGTATTAAATAAAGCCATGGGTTTGACCCAGTTGCAGGCCACACACACACACACACACACACACACACACACACACACATCCTTTTATTTTATAAATTCCTAATATGATGATCCTCAAACAAATCAGAAAATAACAAATTTCTGAATAACTGTCACCTTTCCTATTTTGATAACTGGATCATGGTTGATAGCTTATGAAATGACTATACATCATCTGTTTCCTGTCTATACAATTACAGACCTCAGGATTCTATTTCAAGTAAGGAAACAGACCTCCCCTCTAGTTTTCCAACTGTTGAAGCTGTAGGCATACTTAATAATAATGACTTGGGGCAAAATCTTAAAACTTAAGCTACCTTAAAGAAGAACACATTTTAAATTTCATATTATCTAGGAACTAATCAGATTCTAACAAAAATCATAATCAAATTTCTCATCAGACTTTGCTAGAAATTCATTTTTTACCTTAGAAGAATTAAAGGCTATATGGGGGCAAAACGAGAAGGAAAATGTGTCAAAAAAAAATTAAATACTGATACGTTCTCAGAAGACCAGAAGGTCAATGTCCCTCATTTAAAGCAAGAACAAACAACAGAGAAATAGCTATGAAAAGAGTTCATTTTCTGGATGTGTACTGACTTTGCATAGACTGTCATCTTCATTGTGTTCTTTCTCATGGGAGAAGGTATTTCAAAACCATTTGCCAACAGAACCTCAATCACCCTGAAATAAGGAAAATAGCATTTCTCCTTCTAAAGATCTAACAGGAAACTGCTTTGGAAGATTTGATTGGTCTCTCTTTCATAGGACATCTGATTCATATCCTTAACAGATTTAATTCTTAATGAAAGGAGAACTCATTACTGTTTCTCTGAAATGACTGTGTATATTGAGAGCCAATTGTCCTAAACTTGGCTTTATCAATCTTGTAGAGCATTTTCAAGAAAAAAAAAAAAAAAAAGACCCTGCTGCCTTAGCTGACCTTTGACAACCAGAGCCAGGAACGTCCCCTGGACACCTTTGACTCTTAACTGGGGTCAATATCCAACATCCTGCAAGCACTCCTAGGGATCTCAGCACATGTTCCATCGTCTTTGTTTGCATTACTCCCTGGGAAGGTTCAAATTAGTCAAGTGTCAATATTTTGATGCAGTAACATGATAAATAGCCACAGTCAAGACTTGCAATTGCATTTTTGAAATGTTAAGCTGGAGGAGGTAAGACAAGCAAATAAAACAAATAAAATACCACAGGGAAAAATCAATTAATAGCTTGAGAATAGGGCCTATAAAACAATCTCTAACAGAAAAAAATCCCAATCTCAAAATGTCCAAAATAGAATTTATGTTCTTCCTTCCAAAACCTAATCCTCTTCCTGTGATTCTTATCTTAGAGAATGACATCACTGTCAGGCCTGTTTGCACAAGGAAGAAACTGAAAATATATCCTTGATGTCTCCCTTCTCTTTAGTCACCATGAAACTCTCACCAGGTCCCACTGGATTTTACCTCTTAAACGTCTCTTGAATAAGATCCCTCTCAGTCTGAGCTGTTTCCATCATCATCTCACATTTGGTAAAAACTCCTGAGCTGCTGAGCTTCCTCTGTTGACTTTGACCTTCTACAATCTACTCTCACTATTGAATCCCTGGTTTCTAGCCCATATTAAACCTTCAGTAAGTATTTTAAATGAATGAATACAGAGCTGGGGGTTCAGAATTTTATTGCATTATGTCATTTAATCCTCCCCATAACCATATGAGGGAAGTATTGTTATTCCCTGTTTTAGAGAAAAGATAACAGAAAATTAGATAAGTAAGCAGATTCCTAAGGTCATCACATGTTAAATGTTCTGTAAAACTTCTTGAATAAAATCGAGTTTTTCAACCTGTATATGCAGTCTTTTATTTTTCAACATGCATACCATTAAAATATCCTTCAAGCTTTTCTTCATTTTTTTTTGTCCTTTTTAAAGTCCATGTCTTACTTTTTGAGATCTTTAATGCTTATAAGCATTTTACTAGCAAGTAAACTAGAAAAATAAAACAGAAACTCACAACAACTGAGTAAGGTGTCTATGCACAACACACCAAGGGAAGGACAATCAATTAAAACAAGTAAAAAGTTGTTTCACTTTGCTGTTATAAGTAGATATTACTTTTAGTGTCATTTTAGATTCACAGCAACATTAAACAGGAAGTACAGAGTTCATATATATCCCCCACACACACATGCACACACACAAACACACACTCAGAGAGAGTGCCATTCAATACCATTGGTGAGCCCACTCTGGCTCATTCATTTTTATCCTGTTGCGTGAAACCACCTGGGATTTCGTGTCTGCCCAATTTCAACCATCTTATTTTAAGAATCCTCTTTTGACCTATAGTCATAATTGACAATTCTGTTGCTTTGTCAGCAATTGTTCTGTTCCCAACAAGTTCCGGTGAAGTTCATTTGCCTCTGGACTTTGACCTGTCTAGCACACTTCAGTACTCATAAGCTTAAAACCAGGCAATTAACTTTAATACTGCATTCTTAAAGGAAATCAGGTATAATTTCTAGAAGCTGTAAATAACACACTGTCTTGAATTTGAAATCATTATCTGCTGCTCACATTCAAGGTGTTCTCTTCTTCAGTCTAACAGACCAAAGTTTGGCTTGGATCCCACCAGATTTTTGACACTCCTCCTAAGATAAGATGAACCTGTTGCATATAAATGTTTGTAGTAACATTATGCTCTGGAGTTCTGCTGTATCTGTTGTAATTTCTCCTCTTTCATTTATGGTCCTGCTATTTGAGTTTTCTTCCACTTTTTCTTTGTGAGCTTGGTTAGAGGTTTATCTATTTTATTTATTTTTTCATAGAATCAATTTTGGGTTTATTAGTTTTCTGGATTGTCTTTTAGACTTCTATTTTACTTGTTTCTACTTTAATTTTAAGTATTTCCTTCCTTCTAATTTTTGGGAGGTTCTCCTTTTTTCTAGCACCTCAACAGGAGAGATTAGTTTGTTTCCTTGGGTTATTTCTTGTTTCTTGATGTGGGTCACACATTCTGGAAGGTTGTGTCTTTATTGTCAATTGTCTCAATGTATATATATTTTTTTATTTAGTCTTTGATTTCCTCATTAACACAGTGGTTTTTCAGTTGTGTGTTGTTCTCTTTCCAGGTATTGGATGATTTCCTTGACTTCATTTTGTAGTTGATTTCTAGTACCCTAATACGCATTTTTAAATCTACTTAAAAGTGAAAGAAAATAAAATGGACTTGATTCTGAGGGTTTAGTTAAAAAAAAAAAAACACTGTATGGGAATAAATTAGCAAACCTTTCCTCTGCAATCAAAGTATTGTCAGAATAAAATTAATTATAAACAATATAACATAAAATGGTACTATTTCATTCAGGCAGCAAAGATCATTGTGATTTTTCTTATTAGGCAAACAGGCTAAACAAGCACAGAGAACAAAGAGTTCTTAACATTAGTGGGTATATTGTTCCAAAATGGGCAAAGCAAAAGTCATGGTAATAGGGAAATAAAGTGACCATGTAAGAGAATTGGTCATGGCTCCCTCACGTGAGTAGGAAACAGAAATGGAACTGGGAGACCTACATGATTTGCCCTTGTTTTGCAAAACCATAGACAACACCCCCTCTCCCTTTTCCTTCAGAACAATTTTACTGAACAAAGGTGTGCCAATGAGCATCCAATTGAAAAATCTGAGGAGGAATATGATAGGGTATTTCAACATGCAGAAGGAGTCAAAAAGTGAATCATCCACCTTTGGGGGAAAGAAGAAATTTCCAGGGTAAAGGTTGGGTTACTAAACTTAGAGACTTGAAAGTCTTGTCTGTGGTAAGGGAACTGGAAACAAGAAGGTTATACCAGGAGTGCAGAAAGTTTCCATGTGGGATCATCTCCTTAAATGTCTGTTTCTAGGGGCCTCCCCTGGTGGCGCAGTGGGTTAAGCAACGCACTACGAAGCAAATCGCAGCCACTGCAGCACGAGTTCGATCCCTGCTGCCGGCCAGGTGGGGG
>JAGFMF010011574.1:10956311-11093708 GCA_019455555.1 Galemys pyrenaicus
CTCCCCGCTCTCTGTGGTGAATCCTCTCACCCCCCTACACCTCTGGCCTGTACCCCAGTGCTTGTATGCATAAATAAATAAATCTTTAAAAAAAAATGTCTGTTTCTAGAAAATTCCTTTTCTTCTGCTTTCATAGCTCAAGTAGCTAGTGTTTCCCTTTTTCTACCATTAATGTTGATATCTGTTGTCTTAAGTCACTCAGTTATATAAGGGCAGGGGTAGGAAACTACTAAACTGAGTATCTCTACTCCACAGTGAGAAAGGCATGAAGTCAAGGAGGCACCCAAGAAGACCCTGCACCTGATTCGTACTCTCCCATCCAGTGGGACTGAATGGGTCAAGAGGGTCATGGAAATCTGGATCTTATTCTCTACAATCATTTCTTTGACTCTAGAAGCAGAGCATTAGAAAAGAGATATCAGGAGAACATTAACTATTGTGATAAGTTAGATTTATCTCATAAGATTTATTGAAGTCCTAAGCCCAGATGCTTGTGAATGAACCTTATTTGGAAATAGGATCTTTACAAATGTAATCTCATTAGGATGAAGTGATAAGAGATTAACTAGGATATGCCCCAATCTAATGACCAGTGTCCTTATAAGAAGAGAGTAGTTTAGACAAACACACAAGAGAGAAGGCCACAGGAAGACCGAAACAGAGTTAAGAGTGATGTAGCTATAAACCAGGGAACACTGGTAACCTCTAGAATCTAGAAAACAACAAAGAAAGAACCTCCCCTAAAGTCTTCAAAGAAATTATGGCACTACTAACACCTTGACTTTGGAACTCTAGTCTCTAGAATTGTTAAAAAACGTATCTCTGTTGTTATTAGCCACCATGCTTGTAGTCAGGGCAGACATTACTAATATTCTATTTCTATCCCACAGTAAAAGGGACATAAAGTCAAGGAGACACCTGAGAAGACTGTGAGAATGTTTATGGTTCATACTCTTCAATCCAATGGGAGAAAATAATTGGGTGTATCTTATATATTCTAGGTGAGAGCTCAATGAGCATTCAATGCATTGATGTCCAATCCTAGGAAAACAGCACTTTTGCTGAAAGACAGTGATCCTTGAACCCCTGTCCAGAACCGTTTCAGAGACTGTCCCAAGATGATAATGAAATTAAAGGCAATGGTGGGAGAGGGAGGTAGAAATTTGAAACACTAGGTGACTAGAAACTAAGCTTTCACAATTCCAATCAGACATTTAAAGATGAGGGGGAAGTAAGAAAATCTCAAAAGTCAAGAAACTCAGAAAAACTAAGGAAGATGCAGAGTAAGATTCCTGTACTTCGTGGAAGCTCCTGCCAAGGTAAAAATGATGTGATCCTTATCCCAAATGGTGTCATGTTTTGGAAATTAATTACGTTGCTGAGCAGCAACCAGTAAAGTATGAGGCAGCACTCTGTTCTGAGTAGTGATAATGGGTCCATGTTGACTTACCCAGTATCTCACATCAACATTGAGGTAATTATAGAAATTTCTGAGAAGGGCGAGAAAGGTTCCACTAATTATCTGGCCCACTTGGGAACTTGGCTTCAGACATTACTTTCTCCAGATTCAAAATACTCATTCTCAAAAGAGCCATGAAGCACAGCTCTCATTTCCTGAGACTTCTTCTGTGTTTAGTCTAAGTGCTCTTCTGTGGTCACCTCACCTAATTATCACCATCTAAGTAGATTTGGGGACAATCTGCCTCTGTCCTATTTTATTTATAAAAACAATGAAGCCCAGAGACCTTCAGTACATCATCCAAGATCTTATATGACAGAATTAAGACTGAAGTTCAGGTATATTTCCCTTCAGTGATCTACTGGTCTGCCTCACTATACCGTTATGAAATTTAATACTAAGAAACATCACACTTACAAAGGGAAAATGACTTCTTTATGTAGTACCTGTGCTTGAGCATTGTTGCCTTCAATTGTTTCCAAAACCTAGTGCTCCTTCCCCGTACAGTCACCTCTACCGGGGCCCATACCCTGTTGGGAAAAGCTCTATGGAGTGACTGGAAGACCTTCAGAGCTGCCTGTTTCTGTTGGAAAAACAGTTTTAGTGAGGAATTTGGTCGCATTTTGGACTCAACATTCTGGCCTAACATAGCGAACAAGTCCAAGTCTCTGAAACCAAAGAGAGAAGGGTTTCTGCAGATAAGTCAATGTGACTTTTCAATAAGAAACAGCCTTTATGGAGGCAAGAGACAGAAACTCTCCTCCTCTGCTGGAGCTACCTGTTTAACTTGGGGAACCATCCCCATACTCACCATCCCACCAGGCATTCAGTAATTCTCAAATGAAGGACTGCCTCTCCCAGAGCCTACTCTCTTCACCTCCTGATGGGACCCAAGCTCTCTCCCTGTATTCCACCATACAGTACTTTCCCCAGCCATTATGCTTGCTCTTTATGCCACTTTTCCCCTACTAAACTATGAGCTACTTATGGTCATGAATGAATCTCATTTCTCTAAGAATCTCCAGCTCTATAAACCCTTAGTAACGGTTGAGTAAATAAATGAACGAAGGTGGCTATTCCAACACCTTGTGGTGTTCACATGTGAAACAGAGAAAATGAGTCTAGGCACCTCCCACATCAGGTCCCCCCACTCCCCCTTCTTCATCCCTCAAAGCTTAATCCTTTCTCAGACACTTCAACTGATGGTATCAGAGATACTTTCAGAGATTAACTTTCATCTATGAAGTAGGAGGTATGAAAGGAGTTAGGCTTTGATTTATGGGCATGCTTCATTCTGGGGGATGGGAGCTGATATCCTAGTCCTCATGTCTTCCCAGCAGGGAGGAAAAAAGTGCACCTTCAGAATCCTATTTGATGCTTCAGCAATTATGGTTAAATGTGGTCATGGGAGGGAGAGTTGATAGCCCGACAAACCCAAGGTTGATCTTACACTTACTCAAATGTCCTGTTCTCTCTGGACCTAGTTTTCCTTATCTATAAAGTGAAACTAAAAATCTCAATGTTTCAGGTTGTTGTGATGATCAAAGTTGTGATTTCAACCATGACTTCCCATTAAATTTCTCTAGGGAGTCTTAAAATGCCAATGACGGCTCCACCCACATCAATTAAATCAGTCTTTGGGGGGCAGGCCCAGGGACCAATATTTAAAAGATTCCCAGGTGATTATTTTATTATCCTAGATTAGAGGTAAAGTATTGATATATGAAGTCAATGACATAGCATCCTCAAAATATATCATTAATATATAATAAAAGTATTACTACTATTACTCTTATTACCTCTCCCCTTAATTTTACTTGTACTGACAAAGGAAGTTTGGTAATGGGGAAGTCTGTTTATATCAAATTTCAAATAATAGAGACTATACCAGTCAATGATCACTAGTCTCTAAGGTGCTCCATGAGACAATGAAAATGACCTGAAACTCAATTGGCTGTGAAGACCCCAGTTCTCTAAAATATTTGCATGTGCTCATTCACCTCCCCGTGATGTGACCTCTAGCTGGGCATGCTTCATCCAGCCTGGGTTTAGGTCAGTGTAAGCATTTCCACTTGAAGCCCAGGGCCCTCATATCCCAGTACTAATGGTCTCCTGAGAGGCAGCTGTCATCTTTTGCTACCAAGTTATCTTTGCTCTGCAGTAAACAAATGAGTCATGCTTGATTCTCAGCAAATCAACTAAGGAGCAGCCTAGTGGCTTAGGCTATTGAGACAATGTCCTTGGTGCCCTTGGGGGAACTATAAAGTTAGGTTTGACACTCTTTAAAGTTATCTTTGTTTGCTGATTGTTTGGCTGGAGGGACTGGTGCTGTGTTGTTCCTGCCTTCTTTAGGGCCCTGTGATGATAAGCCTAATTAGGGTGAAAGGAGGGCAAACAGCCCTTCATTAGCTGAAGCAATGGGTCAAGTAGATTAGCACAGATAATTGACATTGGTAGACAACCTCCAAGCTCCAATTTAGATATCAGTTCTCTTCTTTTTCCAAACTAAATACTTTGTAGGTATTACCTGATTCATTCCTAGCTATATGATAATGAAGTAGGAGGTAGAGTAATGCTAGCTTCTGTTTTAATCCAAACATTTAAATTTGCCTCCCAAATCCAAATAAGAATCATCAAGAGATAACGCATTATTACCTATGTGATGGCCACAGCCTCCTACCAGGATCTCCACAGTCTCTCTTGCTATACAGAGCAGCCAGAGTGATGCTTCCCTATCTTGGCTCAGATCATCTCACTCCCCTACTTTAAAGACTTCAGCAATTCCCCTTATCATTCTCAGGATCAAGTTTCATCCTTTGCTTTCACGTGACCTCCAAGCCTACTTTGGAACACGGCAACCATTCACCTTTCCACCTTATCTAGCTACAGATGAATCAAGATGCCACAGCGCCTCTCAGTTCCAGACTTTATTCTGGGTCTTGGGATCACATTCCTCAACCTGTCTGCAGCATTCTCTCAAGTGTAGACAACTCCCAGAATCCTTCCATTTCAACTCAAACTTCACTGTCCTTCCTCCCTCTATAAATTCCTGACATGTGAACCCCTCATAATCTGAGTTTCTAAACCTAATACCGCTCAGATTTTGTTGCTACCACTTGTCTGACCAGAATTTAAGTTTTCTAAGGAGGGACACTATTCACCTCTCTGTGTCCCCTCTCTGTTCTTAGCACCCTAGGAGATGAATAAATTTCAAGGGAATCCTGTTAGTGCCTGCCAAATGTAGATGTTTATGCTCCCTTCACCAGGTGACCAATTTTCCACTGAGAAACATCAAAACAGGAAAATTAACGAATAAGGAGACTATTGTTCAGAAAGAAGACATGTGACCTGTTCACATAGCAACAGAAGAGCCAGTAGCTACATATATTGCAGATGGCCCTATAATATGTACGGTACAATGTTAGATTTCTTAAACAGCTTTATTGAGGTATAATTAACACACAGAGAGAAAAGATATATATAACACCTCACACCAGGATAGAACAGCTGTTTTAAAAAATAGAGAGAAAGAACAATTGTTGGAGAAGATGTGGAGAAATAGGAGGCCTTGTGCACTATTGGTGGGAATGTAAAATGGTACAGCCACAATGGAAAACAGTATCAAGTCTCCTCAAAAAATTATAAGTAGAACTACCATACAATGTAGCAACACCTCATCTAAGTATGTAAAAAGAATGTTAGATATTTTATCTATATGAAAACTGCATTTTTTGGTAATTGTAATTTTTTCAAAGAATACTTTGCTTAGGCTATCAAAGAGATGAAGCCACTGTTAACAGCTCTGAACAAAGAGTGTAACAGTTGACAATTATTTAGTACCTACAGTATGCCAGATACAACAGCTTCATGAGGTAGGGACTATTATTACTCCCATTCTGTGAATGAGGAAACTGAGAGGCACAGGGAATGAATTTGCGCAGTGTCACTGAATTGATGGGTTAAGACCAAATGTGAAACCAGACACTGACATTCCAGGGCAGATACCATTATCCTGTCTCCCTGTGGAACTGTTTACCATTTTCCAAAAGCCAGGGTCCCGCACATTTGCAAGAAAAGATCATGGGCTGAGTTTATCCAGTAGGTTTGCTTTTCCCTTTTTAAGACTGAAAATATTGTTAGCATCTCAGAATATAAAAGGGTAGGGTTTGATTTCTCACCTCTGTGAATTGTTTCTGAAGAGTTTATTACATTATCATTGACTAAGTAATTGTGACCATCAAGACATATAAAGGTGTTTCATTAGAGATAGTCTAATCTTAAACTTGGTGTCTTGCCACCTGCTTTGTGACCCAGCAATGTACTGATTTGAAGGAGTCCTGTGGTTTGGGAGGTTATTATCAACTGACATATTGATCTGAGGAGGTCTATGGTGTCTGGCAGTTTCCATGTCAGCCTCATGATCTGGGAAAACTCATATAATGCTCTGTCTATCCATCTTAAGCCAAGCGCACAATGAGAACATTGTTGTAGGCCTTTCTATGTTAATTACTTTTCTACAAAGGGTATCTGCTGTTTATTCTAGTTTTGCTGGTGCCTCATGTTACATGGGTAGTACAGATTCACTACTACTGAGCAGACTGTTACTAATTGTTAAAAGCATGTAGATGCACCGAGGGCTCAGCTACCAACAATACTGTGATTATTACTGTTTAATGGCCAGCTGTCCTCATCCCCATGTTTTGTAAACCTCATGCCTGAGTTATTGGGTCATTTTGACTTTCACTAATAATATCACTTGGTCTATCTTGAAGCCTGGTGACAATTCCAGTCATGATTAACTCTCCCAATTTCTTGAGTCTGAGAAACAGATTATTCTACTGTAAGGAGTTCAAAAACACTCTTAATAAAGCCACTTTTTGATACTAGCACATTTTAATGAAGTGTTGGACACATTATATGCACTTTCTCATTTAATCCTCAAAATATCCTTATGAAATTACTATTATTGTATCCCTTGCATAGATGGGAATACTGGACATACAGATTTTGTTTGTTTTTATGTGACCTAGCAAATGTCACACAATAACTAAGTAGCAGAACAGGTATACAAACTCATGCAACTGACTTCAAAAGCCCATATGCTTAGCAAATGTGTGCTGTGCTAGTCTTACTTCCTTGTACCGGTTTTAATTTTAGTTGTTTTACCTACAATCATTGTATCCATGAATATATGATTGCTTGTTTATCAGAATTATGTCCCTAATTAGAATGCATTTCTCAGCATCATTCAATTTCTGTTAGACACATTCTCTCCCACCTCAGTTCACTCAGAAGTATGTACTCCAAATTTAGGTATATAAACTTTGATACATCTTGCTTTTCATAGGATCAAATTATTCTCTTTCTCACATACAATCGCTTTATTAATTCTTCCAAAGTGTTCTAGAATCTATTACTTGTAAGCTCTTTAGAAATTAGAGTGACCTTTTAAAAAGGTTTCCCTAATAAAATATGAAACTCCAGGGAAGGTATATACAGGGGTCTGGAGATCTGAACAATGTTTGTTTTTTCAAATAGGCTTGAAATAATGTCTGAAACCCCTTAGGATTGATTTCATTTCACCTTAGAAACTAAATATGCCGCAAATTGTGTTGGATGAACATAGCCTCTTCATCTCTTGTGCAGAATTTCCCTTCTAGAAATGATGGAAGCTTATAACAATAACCAGGCAGTTGTGGGCAATACGATAAGGAGACCTGAGTCAAGCCCAGTCTTACAACTATAGCACACTCCAATCTCTTGATATTGACTTTTATATCTTCAACATAAGCTTGGCAGTACCTGCCAAGCTAACAGTTAGGCAGTACCTAACTCTTTAAAGGGTAAAATGAAATAGTATGGGAAGCTAGCTGGCACGGTGACACATGCACAGAGTAGGCCCTCGTTGTGAAGTTTAAACCTAATGTATTAACAGGCTCACTTAACACTTCAGAAACTGTCAGATATGTTGTTAAAATGGGCACATTGCAAGGTTTCAGATCCCCAAATTTCCAGAGGTATAATGGAAGTGAAGTTTCAGTTATTATGATAAAACAGCAAAGAAACAAAATGGGAAAAATCAGTGACTTTAAGACTCCTAGAGAAAGAGGTAATCTCTAAGGATCTTTCTTCTAGATCCTAGTTGGAAGGAGGGTATATTAATCTTGATTTTTAAAAGTTAATTTAGTTAGCTTTTTTTATAGCTAGACCATACATAAGATTAGAAGGAATGAGGATAAATTCTACTTTGATGACAGAACAAAAAGTATACATCATAGTAACTATTACAGAATAAATCCACTTTCTCTCCTTAGGACAGTGACTAGTAAGTGGACAACACCCAGAGAAAACACTTTAACAGCATTTTGGGGGAATAGAATTCCTGTTGCCAAAACAAAAACATTATTTTCATGTACCATCTACCAGGACATAAATAAAATTTTATTATTACTGGCTCAACTTTTTAGAGATAATTCTTTAAGTACTTTTTTTTTTAAAGATAAATGTTGATGAATAGAGTGAGGAATCTACTATAAACTTCAAGGTAGGTGGGAGACTCAGCCTCAACACCTGTGTCTTCTTCCTTGTATAAAGGGGATCTCTCTGATTGTAAGAAAACAAAATTTTACATTTTGTCAAGCTGGGTGGTGTAGTTGAAGGTGTGGACCTACCCAGTTTGGTCTTTCAGTCCTTTGCCTTCTTCTTCTCCTGGATGCTTTGTAGCTCCCTGCAGAAATCCATCAACAGATTCCCTGTTCCCAATAGTATGGACTCCGAAGAAGTTCTTTTTGTTGTTTGTGGCTGAGAATTCTCACTAGAAGAGCAAAGATGATTACGTATCATTGTGACATTGATAATTATTTGGTTATGAAATAAAACGAGACTGTGACCATGGAAGAGGCCCAGGGAGCCAAGACTTTAACTGGCAGGAGCAATGCTGACTGGTGATACAGACAGCTACAACTTCCCTAGCTGTGTTGCTGCCTCTCTGAATGTGAGTTAGATGTCATCTTACCTTTAGAAAGAGGAAAAACATCTAAAATATCTCTGTTGATATTCATTCACTCATTCATCAAATTTAATTGAACCAAGACCAGAGAAAGGCAAGTGACAACCTTACCTCAAGATAATATTTAAGGGGACATCAAAAAACTCAGGAATCAAGGTAAATAACACTTTATGCAATATGTTTTTTAATTAATATAAAATCCATGATGAATAACATAAAAATTTTCAGTAAATACAGAATCAGTGACAGTGCTTGACCACGTGGAGCCTGAGGCAAAAGGAAAAATATGAGGGCAATGGTAAATAAAAACAAAAATACCTATTTTGTCTTCATTGAAAGTTTTATATTTTGTTCACCATGAATTATTTTCACTAATATTAATTTTTTAATGTTACATTTCAATGTTTATTTTGACTGTTTTTTTTTTTGGGGGGGGGGTTGGTCTTTAAATTCCGAGTCTGAGAGAAGCACCTCAGTCATCATCTCCCATAGCCTCAGTCCTATGGCAATATGAAAATCCTACATCACTTTAAAAAGTGATTAGTGCAAGAAGAAAGTTATGGAGAAATGTCACAGGAGCTAAAAGGAAGGACAATTTATTTCCACTTTGGGGGTCAGCAGAGGTTTGGAAGGGGGTTGTATTTAAACAGGACCTTACCATGCTTTCATGTGTTAGAGCATTAACGAGAGAAGATGCCAGAAACCCAGTCAAGCCAAATGAAGAAAGAAGCATCCTTAGGTCAAACTAAAGGAAGGGAATCCACCATCTATAAATGGGAAAAGTGTACCAGGTGCTGCTGAATGTGTGTTTATACAGCGCAGAGCATGTCCAGAGTCCTTGTGGCAAAGGAGGAGGCATTGCAGGAATGGATACATTTTACAACTCCCTTATATAAACACTTTCCTCTTCTGTGGATGGAAACAGAAGCCAGTGTGTGAAAACGGGTAAATAAATCATTCTGGTGAATGGTGAAGGAGGTGCCTTGTACCTAAAAGGTGTCATCAGTCACCAGATGACTGTTACTGCCTCAGCGAGTAGTATTTTGTGGTGGTCGAGATCCATGTACGTGTTCATGCCAATGACAGAATTCCTGATGTGGAAAACCAAACTGTTATCAGCCACAATTACATAAAATAGAGAAGACTGTAAGAATTAATACACAAGATAGAAATCAGGGCTTAGCTACAGTGTTTGATTCTAATCCTAGAATTTATTCAGAACCCATCATTCTTTATTTACTTCTAAATTACCCAATTTGTCAGGCTCAGAAACAGATTCCAGGAAGTTATTTTGATCCAGCTTGTTTTAAATAAAACTAAGTCACTGTGAATGTATACCAGTCAGCCTGAGGAGAGAGGTGCTCCATAAGTATACTGATTTTTAAAATTAGTACATATCACCTAATGCACAAAAAGTCTTAACTATATTGTTTTGGGGGCAAACAGTGGTATGGTTACCATAAGCAATTATTTACTGAATTAATAAATAAATATCACAAAACCTATTTTTCCAAAATTAAGTCACAGTCATATAATATCTTACAGAAAGGGAATGAATTAAACCACTTGATTATGAAATCCATGGTATTTGATACACCCAAAATACAGAAGTTCCTATTCCTTTTCCAGAAGAAACCATAGTTTTCATCTTCAACTGAAGAGCTCTAAAACCTACATCAATAAAGCTCTCACCTCCCCAGAAGCTCTACTTTCTCAGAACACTAAATGATCCAGTGACCAGAACTTATAAAGCAATGTATTTAAGAATGAAAAAGCTAAGGTCTGAAGTGTATTAATTTACTCACTTTCAACAGAGTGATAGGAATCTGGTTTTCACAGACTACAGGATGTGAGTACTGAAAAGCAATGTGGAAATCACATAGTCCGATAACTTTTGGATGACTTACACAGGTAGAATTCCTTCTCCCCAGCATATAAAACAGAACGAAGGAGACTTCCCTGACCAAAGTGAGAGAAGGGCTGGAAACCTCAAATCAAACTTTTATCTAACCTCCAATGATGCCATCTTTAAAAAAATCTCCTGGGGAAATAGCAAGTTTAGATGATTTGCTGAACATCATGAAAATATAAGGGAGGGGTGTGGGATAAACCTCCTGAATGCAGGTGTCTACCTTTTCCTTCCATGCCCACAGGTAGGATGCCATATTCAAAGGGAGTCATTGCCATACGGTGTATTCGGATTCACGTCTGCCCTAATTTGGGTAAGGTCAGTGATCCCCAACCTCTGAAAAGCTAATGATTCTAAACCTGGCCCAGCCACTCTGGAAGATGAGAAGAAACACTTTCTCTATAGATCTATAACCCATTCCCATGAGCCTTCAAATCTCTAGGCTCGGCAACTGGGCTCATTACTCCTCCAGAGACAATTAAGAGAGGCAAAGACTCTGGGCTTGCACTGTGTCATCAGTGTCTATGATGTTCAGGAGCAAGATCTATGTACAAGGGACAGGGTGTATACTCAGCAAAGAAAACAGGGTCTTGCTATTGTAAGGCATGTAATCATATTCTTTTTTACTCCATATAATTTTCTTCATATCAATTTGGACAAGTCTCTAAAGACTGTGGTGAAAATGATGGAGGTCATGCAATACATATCTGACCAATCCTATCAAAGACAGATAAACCAAATGGACTTCATGGAAAGAGACCTTTGAACTGTCTTTTGAAAATTAAGCAGGGTTTCCACAATGAGCAGAGAAAAGGAAAATGGCCACCCTGGTGAAACAACAGAGGGAAATCAAAATCAGAATGGGAAAATTAAAGACTTGTCAAGGGAAAGACCTCCTTTGTGGTTTGCAAAGAAGTAATGACCATGAAGAAGCATATGGAGAGAATGAATGGGACACGATTATGGGAGGACTAGAGAAGACTGTTCCACTCCTAAGACAAGATATTAGATACCCATTGGATACCAGGCATTGCTAGGAATTCGGCACCCACTGGAAGCTAAGCACTATGCTAGGTGTTGGGATACAAATGCAAAATAACAATCTTGGAGGCTGGGGAGAGATAAAAAGAAAAAGCGTGTCATAAGTACTATGCTTTAAATTGTATAAGACATAGTAAAAATAAGTAAATAAAAAGCAGGGTAGAGCTTAAGCAAGCCTCCACTGTAATGAGACAGGAGCAGGTACTGGAGGTTTAAGCAAACCGAATTGTTAAGGCAGAACCATGATTTAGAGTGTATTTTAGCAAGATTATCCTCGTTGCATCTTATGGCAGGATTTGGAGAGGGAAGCAACTAGAGACAAGGATCCTGGCTGGGGGATCTTTGCATGGTTCACAATGAGAATAATGGTAATAGTGATGGAAAAGAAGACATCTGTAGATTTGGCAGCTTCTAGTGTCAAGTCAAATAATGTATTGCATAGCAACTATCTACAATAGTCTAATTCACATAATTAAGGCATGAAACCAAAGTCAGTTCTATTTCTCTGCCAGTTATAAAGGAATACTATCAAAGGCTGATATAATCCAGACACTCTGACTCGTAAAACTTTCCCCATCCCTGTAATTAGGAACTGCCATTTATCCATTCAGTCCCAAATAAATTACTCCTCTTTCTAAATACATCCCTTTTAAGCCCATCTCCTGATATTTTAACTAAGAATCTTTACCAATCCCTCCACTCTTTGTTTCCAAAGTGAATAAATCTTTTCAAAGAAGATTTATGGGGAATCAAGTAATAATATCCAAATATTTGAGATCTAATCATGAGCTTACATTTTTTTGTGTAACTGGAAAAACAAACCTTTCTAGCTCTGGCCACTAGAAATTTGCTATACACAGTGATAATAAATCCAATAAAGCTCTCAACAACTCTCTAGCACAAGGCACACATATTTTAGCTCAGAGATGAAGGAAAAGGATGTTTCCCAGAAATTAACTGGATAGCAGGGGCTTGAAGTAGAACTAAGAGAAACTTGGAGAAGTTGTAAATAGAGGGTGGATTTAAGAGCAGCCTTTTTCCTTCTCAGTGTGTAAGAAGGTCTCTGATGATGATGAAGATCTCAGTGTGTAAGAAGGTCTCTGATGATGATGAAGGTCTCAGTGTGTAAGAAGGGTTGAGGTAATGGGGGGGGGGGGGACATATAGCCTAGATTCAGATTAGTGAATATGATCTGTGCCTAAATGGTAAAATTTATACATAATACTACTCACTAAATAGTTACAAAACTTAGTTTCAACAGGGGAGATTTCAGATGAATAATGGGAAAAATTTCCCTATAATTAGAGCTGTCCAGTCATGATGACAGAGAAGCAGAGCTCTCTGCCTTTCCTTTTCTCCTCTTCCTCCTCCTCATCCTTATCTTGATCCTCATCCTTCTCCCTCCTCTTTCTCCTTCTTTTTCATTAACAACAACATGATTGTTATTACTCCTTCATGAAAAACATCAAACTGTAACTCTGTAACTACAGTGACTAGAAAGTACCAGGTGCCCAAGGAAATGACAGATGAGAGCATGTGTTGGGGGAGAGGGGAAGTTGGAGGAGGGAAAGGACCGAAAGACCAGAAAGTTGGAGATAATAATAGAAGTTAAAATGAGATGCAGCAATTTCAACTCATTTTATGACAGAAAGGTTCAAAGACAGAATGGTTACATATAATTGAGAACATCAAAAGAGAATTTTTAGAGACTGAAAAATAGGACCTTGAAGGATAGATAGCATTTTAATAAAATGCAGAATGGTTAAAAAGAGAAACACAGCCATCAACTACAATTTGGCTGGGGCAAAGGATGTACATAGAAGATTGGACAGCTTGTTGGGATCATACAGTACAGTTTATTAGGGTTTAGATGTGGAGTTTGCATTCTCTCTCGATAGGAATTTAGGGTTTTGTTATAATGTTAAGATTTAAATTGTATTTTGGGGAGACTTATATCACAGCAATGAAATGAAAGGTTTATAGGGGAAACAGAGAAGAGGCAGGGAAACAAGTAGACAGGCAACAGTCCAGAAGTGAGATAATGACTACCTGAACAAAGGATGGAGAAAAGGGAACAGATGTGAGAAAAATAGTGAAGTATGAGGGAGGCATTAAACTGGCCTTGAATTACTCAGTCTAGAAAACACTAGGTAAGTCAGTTCTACTGATGGAAGTAGAACACAGAAAGGATCATAACACACATAAAACAAAAAGATGAAAAAGAGAGGAAAATGTAGAATTGCTCCATTGGAAATGCACTGAAATATAGACCACTATGCCTGTTTCATTTAGACTTTGAACACATCTGACCAACATCTGTTCAGTATCTTGTGTATAGTTTATTACAAATAATTGGGGAAATGGTGTGGTTTGCAAATGTGCTATTTTATATAAATAATATGGATTCAAAATTATAACTCTAATAACCATACTGTATCACTTACATTCTAACTGGAAGAGAAAGGAGTACAGATGTAGCAAATTTATCATAGACCTGAGTACACCCAGTGGGAGTATATAATTCATTAGAACAAAACATGCCATTTATTTCACATGTAAAAGGTAAGAAAATTGCTGGTTTAAGAGATTAGGACCTATGAATTTCTCTGAATAATGTCGGAAAATGTTGAGTGAATGAGTGAGAAATAATCTGATCTTCATACAGCTCTAATCAGCCTGTTTAAGCCCAAGGGCCCTTTGTATTCTGGTTGTTCATCTGGAAATTATATGAAAGTTCCCGAATTTCTACTTTTTCTTACAAACATGTGAAAGAATAATTAGAATCTTATAACAACTTACCTTAACTGAGAACTTGATTTAATTTGAATTTTTCTTCAACCAAGAGAAATAAATTATGAATAACTAGGGTATGGATTTTGAAATTAAATAGTCTTAGGTTTGAAGGTTAGTGCCTCACATAGTATCAAAGTTAGTTATCCTTCTTTTGCATTGGTATCCTGATCTCTAAAAAGATCAAAGTACCATTCTCAGAAGATGATGATGGGGATTGGGAGTGACTGTTATAGAATAAATGTCCATAAAAGAAAGATGAGCAGTACAGTGAATGGATGCCATTTTCCCCAACCCCACTTACAAGCAGTCACCTTGGATTACAAGCTCCAGTATGCCATGAACTAGACTTCTAGCTGAGTGGCCTCTTTATTAACCAAGAAGGCAGGTGGACCTGTCTTACTCTCACTTCTCCAACCTGATTTGGACCCTGGTACTGCTGGAAAGGGACCTGGAGGAGACACATCAAGGAGAGACATGTAGAGACACTTGGAAGAGATGTGGATGAGACACATGGGGAGGTTATCCTTGACAGAGACAATGGCAATCATTATCTTGATGTGTACTTTGATTTTGAATTTTCTCTCTCCTTCTGTCCCAGCTGTGTGGGACCTCATTAGCCCCCTCTTGTGGTTCCACGCTAGTATCTTCGACTGACTACGGCAAACTTTCAGGCTTCATTGGTCCAGCTTCAGGCTAACTCTGCTTGATTGAGCATTTTCCCATGAGGGGGTGGTAGTTTTAGGAGCTTTACTGAGAATCTTTTATTAGGAATATCCTTTCTTCTCTTTACTCTTTATATACACAAATTCTATTAAAGGCCTTTCACATTAAGAGTCTGCTTCCTTTGCCTTTGTGCAACAGATGGCTGGACCCCTTTCACAGCATGTACCTCTTAACACTTTGGGAACCCTGGGTGCTCTTCAGTTGCCTGCTAAATGATGACAGACTTAGTATGATGCCAACAACACGAGGTGATCAAAGAACACTTCTCTCTAACCTCCCATCCCATTCACCCCCCAAAACAGTGATCAATAGCAGGCTCTAAACTACAGAAAGCTAGTGTCCACTAACTCAGGTTTGCCCCAATTGCTTGATATTTTAAAAAGCAACTTTCACTTTAAACACAGCTTTAAAGAAAAATCTCATTTCCTTTTCAGCCATAATACTTGCTAAATCTACTGTTAATATTGTTCTTAAACATTCAACCTAAACCAAACAATAGCAGACCAGAAATTGAGCAATGAAAATTTCCACATACATACTAGTTCAGTCACTCAACTTATCTGATGTACTTTCTGCTTAGAGCTTAACTATAACTGTTTCATTTTACATCATACCTTCCCATTTGAAATGGTATGTGGTTAAACCAATAAATTCAACATAGTTATTTACTATTTGGACTTCTGTTTATATTTAAATATTATATAAAATGTTGCAATAGTCCCTATGTAAGGGAGTTATAATCATTAAATATAATTTTGCGATGTAAACTTATAAGATGCATAAAGATAGTTCCACCTAACTAGTTGTATGACCTTAGAAAACTTAGTTATATTCTTGGGTTTTAAGTAGTTTCCTGAGAAAATAGGTTTTATAATGTTCTGTTGTTATGAAAATTAACTGTTGGGAGTATTGAGATATGTACATAAAATTTCCCAGTACAATCCCCCTCCTAGTTTTCTATAGTAAAGCAAAATAATTCAGATTCTGAATTTGCCAGAGCTATTCTAAGTGCTAAGTGTATGTGTATTCTAAGTTTATATGAACTCAATCTTCTCAAGGAACTTATGAGTAGGAACTATGATTATCCCCACTATGTAGAAAAGAGGCACAGGGAAATTAAAGGACTTGCAGAAATGCACTTATAAGTAAGTCCATGTAATTGGTACTGGGTTTTAGATTCATATGTTCTATGTTCCTTGTAAAATTTGAGTTAAGGCAAAGATCTATTTTTAATAGTCAAAGTGATGGACAGAAGTTCAAAATTTCATTAGATTTGGTTTCCTTTCCCAGGTAATACCACTAGATCCAAATCAAGTCAATAAATGACTACTCAGCTACCTTTGCCAAACATGCTCTTAATTTAACCAAGGTATCAGAGAAATATCTTTTTCTTTTTTGAGTCTCAAATGAATTGCTCCACATTTCCATGTGAGGGGACCTTGCACCCATTCTGGATTCTGGCAGCATAAAGAGGGTGTGTCTTTCATATTGCTGGTCACATTCCAGTTCCCCCCATTGAAATACAGACCCTATGTATCAATATGCAGATTGTCTAAATGCCCTCTGTGGTCTTTCTATAACATATCGATCCAGATAAAGAAAATCCAAAAGGGTCCTTTGATTTTCACAGACACATGCACACACACAGAGCCATTATATGTACTTTATTCTAATTTATAAGTACTTTTTGTTCTTTACTAAAGTCTGATATAAATGGAGGGATTTACAACCAGGAAGTTCAATACTCTCAGCCTCCTCCCCTTCGACTCTTACTCTGAAAAAGGAATTATCCTAGCAAGAAGTAGTACCCTTTTATTTTCTTAAAGAGAGCAATTCAACTTTTCTCAGCTCTATATTTTCCTCCTCTAATTTCCTTGGGACCTGATCTTCTTGATCCACACTTCATGTCACACTGGTTCATAAACATAGGAGAAATTCTGAAACAGGCTGGCAAGATAGTGTACTTTCATCCCATTAAGCTTGCCCACACCTAGAGTGAGGAATGAATCTCTGTTAACAAGCAACCTTGACAATTGGGTGGCAAATTCTAGCACCCCACTTTAAATCTCAAATCCTCTTATTCTCAGATCTGCAAATTACCTGAAGATTTTAATTTTTCCCCAAAACCTGAGGCCACCGGCTGGTGGGGAAGAAATAAGAAGTGAGGCAAGTGAAGCAGTTACCTAGAGGTCTTTCAGCATCATGGGGCGGAAAAAGAAGGATGCTGATGGAAGGACAAGTGGACACAGTACAGTCAGTACCACTGGAAGCAAATCAGAGGAGAGCACAACACAGAAAGCCCTGGAAGCTTCACCTGACCGAGATAAGAATAACTTGCAGATACAGGATCTAGTCCAGGGCTACTAGATGATGACCCTTGTTTGCATCCTTTGCTAATATGCAGCGAGCTGCCATTTCACCTCTATTCTACCTCATGGACAGCATTTCCAGCTGATGTTTATTTAACACCAAGCAAGGGGTAGATAATTGGAGAACAGACTAAGAAGCAAAGCCTAACCCTGCCCTGGAAAACTTTTGGGGTCTTTCCCAGAGGTATCTGCTGATTCTTCTAAAATTGCTGTGCTGTGTAACTTTAAAGCAAGTATGGAATCCATTTAGCCCAGATTCAGTCCCAATCACCTTTAAATGGTGGTAATCGAGAATATGATAGGAATTAGTGACATTTTCAATTATGCTAAATTCATGCATTTTTATGCACAATAGGAATGTTTTTATAAAAGTTAAGATCTCCTTAAGAAGGTGGACACTAAGTAGACAGTCTTTTAGCCCTGACAAGGACTGCCAGCTCCTGAGAAGGGGGCAGTCTGGGCATTAAAGGCAGGTGCCTGGCTGCTGTGAAGTCTCCAGCAACACTTCAGAATCAATGTCATCAGTCAGTTTCTCCTCATGGAAACCATTTTCCATCAAAGAAAAGTTACATTTTCCCCTCATTTAATTATATGGACTTTTGCTAAACTAAATGTACTAAGCGGATGGGAGCCAACATCTACAAGGGAGAAATCTCAGACTTCTCTGTTTTCTGCCGATCTCTATTTCCTTGAAAACAGACACTGGGCAATGGAAAATGTGGTAAACATTTTAACATTCATACTAAAAGGAAAAACACCTTTCCTTTCCTTTATGTTGGCCAGTCACACCTGGCAAGGCAGAGACCAGCTGAGTGAAAAGTCACTTGCAAAAAATCCAGCTGAGTTGTCAGCTGAGCTCAGCAAGCAAGGACTTGGAAGCAAAAAAGAAAACTCAGGGGAAAGAACTCCAGCTTAAAATATACTGCATTTCCCTTATTTTCCTATCCCATGATGCTGAGAAGCCTCCCAGGTAATTGCTTCACTTGCCTCACTTACTATATCTTCCCCAGCAGCCAAGGCCTCAGGAGTTGAGGGGAAACTATAAACATTTTTCTTCAGGTAATTTGCAGGTACTCTCTAGGATTAAGAGGATTTAAGACTTAAGGTGGAGTGCTAGAATTTGCCACCTCGTTGTCAAGGTTGATCATTCACCAAGATCCATTCCTCACTCTGATTGCAGGCAAGCTTAATGTAACTTAAATAAAGAAAGCTTAATATTCAGTTACACGTATATGTACATGTGCATGCACATATATAATTTGATTTGAGTTCACAAGAAATAGACCATTCACCTTTAAAGAAATGTTCTCAAGAAACAACATACACAATTTCATTTTACATGATACTAATGCCTGGCACAAAAATATGGGAAAATTAAAAGTAGTCAAAGTCATTCTCTGTAAAGTTAGAGACACTTGCTCTAAACTCTCTAATCTGATTCTGGTCCTTTGTGAAACTGAGTAGAAAAGAAAGAGAGACACCTAGTAATTCCTATAAGTCTCTCCTTTAATTTAGCCGGAAAGGAACTTATACCTTCCTTGCTTCATCCTGGAACAAGTGTTCCTAAATGGAAAAAAGAATTCTGCTTGTGGGGAGAAGAGGAAATTCTACTCTTAGTGTTTTATCCTGACTTTATTCAAATTTTTTTAACTTTTCAGGAAACAAGTTCTTGATTAGAAAATAGAAGAGTAGATGTTTCCTAACAGAGACTGACTGCCAAGTCTTGAGGCTGAGGTGTAGAGATGTTTCTACCTGCCCATAGTGAGTGGAATGGTACCAAGAGTCACCCTCCCAGCATGCTCACTTCCCTGTCCGAACACCAGGGCCAACTCGAAAAGGTTTGGAATCTGTGCATAGTGTTAATGAAGGCTGCAAAATCTTTCCCTAATGTGAAATTCCTCAGTCAACTTCTGGGTCCCTTTAAAATGTGAACAAGACAACCCTTGTTCTGGAAAATCTACCACTTCTTGCCAACACACACACATATACAAAAACATGACTGTTGGGCAAATAAATCTTTCCAGAGAAAATAGAGATTCCTTTCCAATTCAGTCAACTGTACTGAGCTGGAAAGGGAGAAATGTTATTTTTCCAGGATAAAGGGAAAACAAGATCTCTCCTTGTTTACCCTGTCTAGCCCATTTCAAAAGGTCAGCTTAATGCCTTCATTAAAAAAAAAAAAAAAAAAAACCTCAGTGTTGTTGATCAGAAGATACTTGGTTCTTTTCAGGTTGGGAATCACACATTGGGTTTGTGTGATCTAAGTTTTTCTCTTTAACCTAAGATACACACAACAAGGTTGAGTTCCCTATAGCTCTAGGGATGTCAAAAGAGCCAAGAATGGAAAAGACAGATGGTGGGGACTAAGTCTGGTGATATGGGATTCTTTCCTATTAGACAGTCTCTCCATTGCCAGTTTGGTTCTCACTCAAATAACTGACCCTGAGCTTATGAATTGATTCCCACTTCATTCAAGGCCACACACATTTTCTGTGCTTACTTTTACCTACATTCTGCATCACTTGTGGGCCTGAATCATCCCCTAGGAGAGTGAGAAAAAAAGGATTAAATGAAGTACCTGACTAAGGAAAAAGGATGGAATTTAAATTGAACACTGCTGTATATTCCCTTACAAATTCAGAGCTCACCAGAGTATGTTTCAAGGAACTTGCAATCATAGCTACATTGAGACTAAAGATTCCAGCTTTCTAGCTCATCAACATAAAAATAGGGTACATGTCAATAGCACATAGCACAAGTTGTTGTTCACTTAAAGTTTGATGAAAATCAAATATCTATTTTTAAATACTAACCCTAGGATTTTTTTTTTCATTATTATAAAAATGTTTCTGGGCCTCCCTGGTGGTGCAGTGTGTTAAACAACACACTATGAAGCAAACCGCAGCCACTGCAGCACGAGTTTGATCCCTGCCGCCAGCCAGGGAGGGCACCCACATGGCGCAGCAGACCTCTCCTGCCTCACCCGCTGCTGTCCTCGGCAGTGTGTTTAGGTGGATCTGCCTGTTCTGCTCTCCACTCTGGTAAATGCTCTCAGCTCCCGCGACTCAGGCCTGTACCCCAGCTCTTGTGTGCATAAATAAATAAATTTAAAAAAACTGTTTCTAAAACATGGATGAATTTTGAGGACATTGTACTAAGTGAAATAAGACAATTACAGAAAGACAAATAAAGATTGGTTTCACTTAAACAAGGTATCTAAAGTCGTTAAACTCTTAGAAAGTAGAATGGTGGTTATCAGAAACTGGGAAGAAGGGGAAGAGAACTGTTTAAAGTGTATAGTTTCAGATTGACATGATGGAAAAATTCTGGAAATCCACTTTATTACAAGAGGAATAAATACTACTAAACTTTAAAAATGGCTAAGATGGTAAATTTCATATTATGACTTTACCATACCAAAAAGCAAAAAAAAAGTTATTTATTTATAGATTACTTCAAAAACCATAGAAAACATAAATGACTTACAATGGATTAGAGAGAAGTTACCTGGTCACCCTCACACCCAAAATAAACAAATATTGCAGAGAAAGCAACAGTGTCATATTTTCATGTTTCAAGAATTAATACTTGTCTTATCCAACTTGTTATTGCCATGTGTTTATGCAATATGTATTTCTTCCTTCTCTGTTTCATTCCAAACCAATGCCAAACAGAACCAAGCTCTCCTTAACCGCACTGGAACATGAGGAAGCCTTGAATGGAAAAAGTTGCCTCCTTTTTCACCATTTGCTTAACTGCTAATGTGGTTTGGATAGTCCCAGGTGCTAGAAGGGAATAGATTTTAGAATATTCTGAACCCCAAGAAGAAGAATCAGGAACCCCTTTTCCCTTCAAGGTGCAGTCAAAACTGCTCCAAGGAGTCCTTGTTCAAGAGTTCCTTCCAAAGCCCCACAGCCTGGCTCCAGAGTCAGTGTCCTTTATCAAATATTTAAGTCTTCTCAAAGACGTCCTGTTTTCTAGATTAATTATATTTTCAGCTTTTCTTGATATTTGAATAACATCTTGTTTTTTTTAAAATAACTTTTTAGTTGTTTGCTGTTGGAAATACTCTTATAGTTTGATCATGTCAATCAAGTTCTTATCATTTATTTGTTGAATCTATTGTTTATTCCGAGTAGATATCACCTACAAAAACTGAGTTTATTTTTTCCAATTTTCTTTTTTCTCTTTCTTTCCTCCAGCACTGGCCAGGATTTCCAACAGTACAGTAATGGTATAATTTTACACTGATATTTGACAGTGAGAATGTGTCCTGTTTTTCCAGGCTTAACAGGAATGCACTTAAGATTTTAAAATAAGTATAATATTTGCTGAAAGTTTTAGACTTTAAGCATCATCCATTGAAAGGAATTAAAGAAATCCTTTTCTACTCTTAGTTTGCTGGAGCTTTAGCATAAATAAATAAAGAATTTATAAAGTGGTTTTTGGCATCAATTAAAATTATCACATTTAAAAATTTAATATATGAATGTTACCAATTATGCTGGCAGAATCTCTAATGACAAACCTCTCATTAATCAAGCTGCATTATTTTAAAACATGGTGTTGGAATCAGTGAGTACTGTAAAAGGTTTTTCTTTTATCTGATTTTGAGGAGGGGGGTTGTAATATTTTTTACACTATATTGATCTATTAAAAACAATTATGAAGTGTCTCTTCCAGAATAATTTATAAGCATATAGAAATGTATTGTTCCTCAAGAGTTTGATAAACTCAACTGTAAAACCATTTGTACCTATAGTTTTTCGAGAATTGAAAATTTTTAGTTCATAAAACTTATAGTAATTTAATGATTTTTGAAAATGACAGATGGTGCCAAAGATATCAAATAATGAAATAAGTTTAAAGAAATCGAAAACTCTTCCCCCCAATTCTATGGCCCAGAAACAGTCATAGTGTAAACATCTCTGTAGATGTACATAGTCACATGTTTTATAGCAGACATTTCTCTGTGTGCATAGTTATAGCATGAATAATAGCAAACATATAGTATTTACTATTATTACAGAGACAGAGAAAAATGGAAGCCTGTAAACCTAAATGATGGGTAACTCTGCTTATATTCCTATTAAAATACCCATAATATATTTTTTGTATTCACTGCTTAAAAATACACCCTCCACAGAACTGTCCACAATGAAAATAAGATGCCTGTTTTTTGCATCAATACAGGTAGCTTGGTTTCTACACTCTATCCTAGTTTACTAAACATCTATCAACAGTGTGAATGGGGAATGAGACTATGCAATGAATGTTACATAAAGCACTGTTTTGGAAAGTATATAGGCTTTATTTACATAATCTTGCCCAGATGCTCTGTAAGGAAGGAAGGTAGTATTATCCCTACTTAAGTAAATTGCCCAGGGTTTAACAAGTGATAAAGGACTGGCAGGATTCTGGTATCAGATCAGTTTAATTTTTATATCAGCTCTCTTTCCACTGAATCACACTGATAATCAGAACAAACATCCAGAATAAGAGAAAGACAAAAACACAAAAAGCAAAAGAAATACCAAGACTCTGTAGTTCCTTCCCTGAATGAGTGCTTATTAATTTCCTCCTAGATACCAAGCAAGATGAGAACTGGGCTTCTGTGACTCATGAACAGGGATTTGACCTTTTCTCCCCACCCTAAGCAAACAGCAAAACAGAAAGCCTTAGGGTTAAACTGCTCTGGAATATGGGTTGAGAGGAACAAGGAAGTAGAGGGTTTCCAAAGTCATCCTATGTAAAATGGGGAAAAAGAAGGTAGGCACCTAGAGGATAGGTTCCACATCAAAGGGGGGTACAAAAACAGGATGCTCTGGGAGACAGAAGAAAGGTTGTGTTCCAACATAGACCACTACACAAAATGGTGTCCTCTGGGGCTACCAATCAAGAGAAAAAATGCCTTCTCTGAGCTGACCAACTAGAAAAAAGTTCCTTTTTTGCCTGTCCCATGTGATACACCCAGGAGCTGAGCAGGATCAGATTTCAGTCCCTATTGCTCTAGCTTGTCTGCGTATCTGTTTCAAGGAAAATACATACTGCCACTTTGCCTCCTGGCTACGTACTCCTGGTTAAGGCCATTCTCATCATGATTCACTTCAGTTAAGGTCAATTTACAAGTCATTAGACTAGATCACTGTTGACTTCACGATATCTGCCATTTAAGATGTACACATCTGCCAATAAAAAGTATTATAAGGGCAGGAAGGAGAGACAGAATGGGCTATTTTCTGGTGATTCGCATATTACCAGGAATTCCAGCTAAGAATTTCCAATATCTGAACATTATTTTCAAATATCACCAATTATTTAAGAAAGTGTGTATTTTAGAGGATGGTAAATTAAACAAAACAAAACAAAAACACACACACAACTGGAGAACCCTGTTCATGTCTTTTGTTGAAATATACACAGAAAAATGCACAAATTAAAAGTGTATGGTTCTAAAACTTTTCACAAAAGGAATATATCCAGGTAGCCAGCATCAGAGTTAAGACACAGAACTACAATTAGCATGAACATCCCATGGACCCCCTCATGTCTTCCAATAACTGTCTCACATTCAGACAACCACTGCTCTCTCACGTCTCATGCTCCAGGCTTGTTCTGCTTGTTTGTGAAGCCCATGTAAATGCAATCATTCAGTGTGTTCTTTTTTCTCTCTGGCTTCTTTCCCTCAGCCTTATATTTGAGATTGATATATGTTGTTGCCAGTAGCATAACTTATTCATTCTCATTGCTGTATACTATGCCTTTGTAGAAATGGTCCACAAATTATTTAATTCATTCTACTGTTGATGGACTTTGGGGTCATTTCCAGTTTTGAGCTAATGTGAATGGCTGCCAGTCATTTTTAATGTCTGATCACTAACATACTCCTGCCGAAAGCCACACCAAATATGACTGATTTCAAGCTCTGATAAATTAGTGTGGCTGTAGGACACAAAAATAACTTTAAAAGATCTTTTTAAAAATCTTTTACCTTGGAAAATTTAAAGATACGCCTACTGTATAAGGCATTTATATGCAGTTCACTGTGTAATGCCAGTAGTCATTAGTCAAGAAGAAGAAAATAAGATTAATGAATCTGCTGGTAAAATAATGGGAGTCTTTGTAATCGCAGCAAGGGCTGGTTAAAATACTTTTACCCTCTGCCTTTAGCAAAGCTTAGTAATTTTGTCATGATATGATAATTTGACACACTCAGGATTTAACATATAAACTACACTTCATTAACTTAAAACTCTTTGAGGTAGGTGGCAAGTGGCAATGCTCTATTTTCTAGGAAAGGGAGTTTAGACAAATCACTTTACCACCCTCTTGCCCTGCGCATGACAACAGCAAATCGGTATTGGCTTCTAACTGAGAGCTGGGAACTGTTTCCAGAAGGCCTCCCCACACAGCCAGCCTGGCAGGATGCCAATACATTGTCGGGAAGTCCGTAGGAGGAGCCACAGCCTAGAGGTGGGAAGATTTCTATTAATACCTTGGATTTTTATAATACTCCGCCTCTAGAGGACTTTGAGCATCCTTTCAGAAGAGCTGGCCAAAGTTTGTGACTCAGATGCCACATTAGGAGATGTCATTTTGGAGCGGGGCCATCATATGGCTCTTGCAACAACTTCCAGGACTCCGTTAAGGGCCTGATTTCTCATCCCTGGTTATTATGTTCAGGATTTAAAATATTGACGAAATAGTCAAGGCGTAATTTTCTTTTCTTCTCTAAATATCACTCATAGCACCACTTCTTAGCTTTTAGGGTGTCTTCATAGGCTACCTGATCCCAGGGCTTCTATCTCTTTGTGTCACGGACTGTCTGGTGAAGCCCTTTAAAGGTGTAAAATAAAATACCTAGGATTACCGAGGAAATAAAGCACCTCAAAATGTAATTATCCAAAATTAAAAACAATGCAAATTTGCAATGGAGTAATATATGCTTCCTTTTGACAAACTATATAATAAGATCCAGAGGTGGGAAAAAAATAACTTCAAATCATGATGAGTATTCACAATATCTGAAGTTATCTGCAACAACTGTGACGATATTAAGATAGTTTCATTTCTGATGGGAAAAATATTTCATATCTACTGTTCATTATCTAAAGTCACAGATAACAGTAATATTGTAGTTTGCTGTCCCTTTTTTATTCATTTACTTTCTTACATCTTTGTTAATTTTTGGACAGTATTTGATTTGCTACCTGTATTTATAGATGAAAGACTATAAAGGTTAGTAACAAATTAAGTAACAAAGTAGTAACAAATTAAGATGGATATGTCTTATTCTTACCTAAACACACACCTCCTGAATTCCATCTCAAACCCCTGAAATCTAGTCCCACTTCATGCCCTGCAGATGGGCCCTGTTCTGGGCCCCCCTCTGCACACCTGTGTACAGCTACAGCAGCTGTCTGGAGGTCAAGGACATTTCTTCAGAAAGCTGGCCTCTGGCCACGCCCGCAGTCACATCAGAGAGTAGCCAACTACAAACGTGCTACTAGGACTCTCAGGCTCTGCTAGTCATGACCACATAAGAGTTGACCTTGAATTTAATCACTGCTTTCTCTTTTAGTTCCCAGCATAATTCCATGTGACAGGTTGAGTAATCAAGCCTCTTTTAAATGCTCCTCTTATTCTGAAACTTCAGGTGATAGTCAGAAATTGATGTTAATTTTAAGTTGAATCAGGTTGATGAAAGCACTGTGGTAATGATAGAAAAGCCCATTAGTTTTGAGGGAGCATGTAAGAGTTAATAACATATCTGGGATTTATGATTAAAAAATTTTAATTACCCTGGGTATAAAGGAGATGAGTGAAACAGGAATGGTGAAAACTTGAAAATTCTGGACTCAGGGTGATGATTATATGGAAGTTTAGCTATACTACTCTACTCTGATGTAGTTTTAATATTTTTTATCATAAAATAAGCTTAAAAATATTTTGGGGGGCCCTCCCTGATGGCACAAGGGCACTTGTGCCCTTGTGTAGCACTATGAAGCTATCCTTAGCTACTGTAGCATGAGTTCAATCCCTGGCCATCAGAACTCTCTCTCCTGCCTCACCTGCTGCTCCCCTCAGCAGTGTATTTTGGTCAGTCTGCCTGTTCTGTTCCCCACGCTGTCTCTGGTGAATCCTCTCACCCCCACCCCCCACACCTTTGGCCTATTCCCCAGATTTTGTATGCATAAATGAACAAATCTTTTAAAAAAGTAATAATTTTTGGGCCAGGAAATCAGGCAGAGAGTACTTTTTATAGTACTGGTTTGCCTATTATATACATAAAACTATTGTTTAATTTACTACCATGTACAACACAATGAGTGTATTATTTGTCGCTCTCACAGTAAATACACAAGTTTTAAAAATTACTTTCGTTCGTACCTTCCTGCTAGTCCACTCAACATGCTTTGTCTACCAATTTATATTCTAATTGGGAAGGTTGAAAATTACATAAATGACAAATAGTGTATAAATGCCAACACGGCATAATGATGGCAAATGTGAAATGCATTCAGGAAGAGGAAAGCTCCGTAAGGCTGGGGAAGGTTGATGACTTTGAACCGGAAGTTGTTCACTGTCTTTTGGTCTCATAACTTTGGATTATTGTCTCTTGCTGACTTAGGTTTCTTCCTTTAGGCTCATTTCTCTGTATTCTTAAAACTTGGAGAGCAACATTCTTGCTCCCAAAATCTCACTGTCCCTTTCCCTAAGAGGCTGTACTTGACACATACTGATTCTCCATGGGCGTGTCCCCATTCTGTTCAGTGCTGCTCCATAGCTTCTTTCCACCCCCAGATGGTGAACTGCACCCCAGAGGCCAACTACCACCATGAACATTTTACCCAGTGGGGTCCCTAGCCTTGTGGGGTAGCAGTAATGCTTTCCAGGCAGGCAGCCAGGAGATTACTGTGCTTGTATCCCCAAGGGGTTGCCTCAGAGGAGAGCCCCTTCTGTCAAGTGCAAGGGAAGGGGAGTGTGGTCTGTAATCAAGCTTCACAAAGATCTGCCATGAAGACATAATGAAAGCAAAGGAGTGGATGTCTAAGCACGACTACAAAGCCCAACTGACAGCAGTTGTTAGGGTTAAATTACAGCCCTTAGAATGGGCTATAATGATCACTCAGAATAGCAGAAAGAAACATCTCTAAAAGCCACTCGAGAAGATTTAAGGCCTAGATGATCTAATTTATTTTTTATGTTTTTGGTTTTTGTTTGTTTTTTAACAATCCTTAGGCAGTTTAAGCCAAAGGCAAGTGTTTCTTTTTTTCTCTTACTAATTCTCATTGTGAATGATCTGACGCATTGTGACCAGGCTACTTAACCAAGGTGAGCTGGCAAATAGATGAATTCCCATCCATGCTGAAGCTAGAGACCACTGCAACTGCTGAAGCCTTCTGAGTCTTTCTTGGATTCTTTCTTTCATCGCTTAAAGTTACAAATCTCAAGTGAAAGACATAGCATCTTAAGAGAGCTAAGACTCAAGAAATCTGTCCAGTACATATCTGCCCGAAGACAGGTATGTAAAACTTCAATCCAACTAGTCATCCTTATCTGGGACCTGCCTCCCCTGGCCTCCAAACTTCCCCACACACAAACATGCCTTCTTGAAGTAGGGGCTTCCATAAGTCTACAAGACTCAGTTTTGTCGTGCCTCTCACCTTGAAGGAAATGAAGGCCAAATGTTTTAACAACAAATGACTGCTCTGCTCTGTACCTGGGGGAGTTGCTGCTCAAAGAAAAAAGCAACAGGGTGTGGCTCTGACTGATAAAAATGACCTGGTGAGTTGCCAAGTATGTTCTCAAGAAGCTGGGGCACAGTAGCATGAAGCTGTTTTATAAAGTCAGCAGAATTTTGAGTTTCCTCAGAGAAACGGAGAGACACCACAGGTATGAGTCTCCCAGAATAAACAGTGGTCTTTGGAGAGAGAGGAGAGGGTCCCAGGAAAAAGGCCCAAAAATGGTCATTAGAAATTTCTTGGGGTGAGAATGTCTACAGCATTGCAAATAACACTGGCATCTGATTTTCAATTTTAGATCGTTTCTATTCTTCATTATCTTGTGACACCTCAACCTTTCCATAATTATGCTACATACGCTAGTTTTGATTGCGAAGAGCTTTAGGGAATGATCGAAATACCGACCTTGGGGAGAAGGAAGGAAGGATAGATCACAACTGAAAGAGTTGGAGGTGTTCATCAACAACAGTCTAGCGCTGGGCCTCCCTGGTGGCGCAGCAGGTTGAGGGCTATACTGTGAAGCATCCGCTGCACAGCAGTGCCCGAGTTGGATCCCTGACCAGGGAGGGCACCACATGGCGCACCAGACCTCTCCTGCCTCACCCACTGCTCCCCTCAGCAGTGTGTTTGGTTGATCTGCCTGTTCTGCTCCCCAATCTCTCTCTGGTGAATCCTCTCATCTCCCATGACTCTGGCCTGTACCCCAGCTCTTGTATACATAAATAAATCTTTTTTTAAAAAAAAAAAAGAACAGTCTAGAGAAAAGAGAGGAGCATGGGCAGTCTCTCTTCAGGAAGAGAAGTGAGATGACATCCTGTCACTGAAAATATCCTGGAAGAAGGTGACCCTGAAAGGAAGGCAAGAGGAAGATAGTTCTTACCAGAAACAGGATTGTACTAGAAGGAGACATCTGGATCCTTAGGCTACCCATGAAAAAAAAATCACATTTTTCTGGTTTGGAGGGGACCCCCCCCAATATATACATGTGCACATGCGGACATGCACACATACATACATGATCACTCCTATGTCTTGGATTCCCTAAAGTTCAATTTATCTTCCATTATAATGACCATCTTGTTACACTTTTCTGGTATACTCACAGTTTTATAATTACACTTGTGAACTTTTCTTTTACCAATAAAGCACTTTACTTATGTTAAGAGTTGTTGATGTCAAGTATATATAAGTTAATTTAAAAAAAAGAAGTGAAAAAAAGTCGTTTGTTAAATGAATATTTAAGTCAATGGCTGCTACACAAATTTTGGAACCTTGATTCATGCAGCAGACTTTAGTCTCATCATCAAGGAGCTGATGCTAGTTTTGTTCCTGCCTTTCTGTACATCCCTGAATCAATGCGATGAACCTTGGATTTCAGGAAGCATTAGTCCTGTGATGATCCACAATGGAATCGGTAACCCTCCTCCGTGGTCTGCAGCTTCTGGCTCTGGAGGAGGTGTGATGTGGGTATATCAGGGTCACTGGGCATGGCCAAGTTGACCCAGTCTGCACTACCCAAAACAGGGGCGAGTCTACCTCTACAAGCAGCACTGGCCATGAGGAGTAGGTAGGCATGACTTTTCAGTTATTTGGCAAATACCTTGGAAGATTATCAGCCCCCAAACCACCCCCACTGGCAACGAGTAAGTGGTTTCTTAACTCAGTATTTGTGTTGTCCTTTATAGATAAGGAGAGATGAGGACACAGAGCAAAAGGAATGTAGACAGGAAAAGAAAAAGGATATAGACAGACTTTGTGCTGCTTCCAGTGATTTTTAGCCCAGGAATATATCCTAAAATATACTCAGCCCATCTAAATCTTCTCAGACAATATTAAGAAGTCTAGGGCTTAGTACTCACCACACATATTCTCCCAGACATGCAGCTTAAACACTCAAGAACATAAGAGACATGAGAACAAGATCAAAATAAAGTGTGCACTCGAGAAGGCACTATCAGTATTATCTTGGCCTGCATCAGGCACACTTCCCCAAGCTTTCTTCTCCAACCAGGTACAACCTAGGGTCTGAAGAAAGAACCCTTTTTGAGATGATGGGTAAGAATTTAAAGGAAACATAACACTGTATTTTCTTAGTCCCATATTGGATGGCCATTCAGATAGATATGGAAATCTTTATCTGTGAAGTCTAAAAACATGTCTTCACTTTACATGTAATAGAAGTCCTTTATAGGTCCCCCCACAAGCTGGAGCTAACTGTACTGACTAACAGATTTAGATTTCTTGACTTCTGTACTAAGAGAGGTCTGGCAATCGGGTCCTCCATCCTGCTAATGCCACTCCTGGAGCTGCTGCTCTTAACCACTTAGGCCATCAGCATATGCACAGACTGGACCCTGGAACCTGCATTCCAGTGGCCTTCCATAACCAGTATGAACTGGTGATTTGTTGTGCTTCTTCTTGTAAGGAAATACTCATGTCTGTACCTAAGTTTGCATATGTGATTCCGTTTGTTTTCAAGAGGACTCTTATCTGATATTTTAAAACCAGCACAAAGTTGGAGCTGTCATTTCAGACATGTACTCATATAGTGTGTGTTCACAGAGTGCATAATTACATAGGAAATCTCAATTCATGAGTGTCCTGATCACGGTGATTTTTAGTGAACCAGAATGTTCTCTGCATAATACTCTTGAAGCAAATGATGAAATTAGAAGGAAAAGAGCAGAGAGTGGGGGTTTCTAACTTTAGAAAGATACCAAATGTTCTACCTTGTCCTCAATCTTTTCTCCTTCTACACACACGGAAAAGCATGATAACAGTTAACACTTACATAGTATTTAATGTGAGCTGGGCCTCATTTACTCTTCACAGACATTCCTTGAAATGGGTTCCCAAACTGCACTCATTTTGCAGATAAGGCAACTGAGGCATAGAGAAGCTAAGCAAATTTCTCAAGGTTACACCTAATATACAAGGAACAGAAGGGAGGTGACCCAAGTCATCTACGTCCAGAGTCCAGGGTCTCCATCTTTAAGCTAACTCTTTGTGTAGGATCATTGTTTAAGTCTGACATGATGATTTAGAAATAAAATCTTTACTTTGTTTTTGATTGCCAAATACTCCCATTCCACTCAGAATTCTGGTTAAATGGAGTTGTGATTCTTCACATTCAGTTTCATCTCTTCCTCAACTACAAATGAGAGACATCCTTAAAAAATCTACATACACTGACACAACATAACAGGTTGTAGTGGGGCTGAGCGGTACCCCCCAAAATTAGTCCTAATCCCTAGAACCTGTGAATATTATTTCACATGGCAATATCTTAGCAGATGTCAGTAAATTAAGTACTTTAAGATGAGATTATCCTGAATTATCTGGATGGGACCTGAATTATAACATATCAAAATCCTTAGAAGAGAATGGCAGAGGAAGGCAAAATATTCAAGAGCAGAAGGTGCTGTGAAGACAGAGGTAGAAGTTGGAGTGATGGAGCCACAAGTCAAGAAATACCAAGGAATGATGGCAGTCACCAAGAGTTACAAGAGTCAAGGAGCCAATTATTTTCCAAACCCTTTGCAGGGAAGGTAGCCCTGCTGACACCTTGGCTTCAGAGTTCTGGACTCCAGAACTGTGAAAGAAAAAAAAAGTTCTGTTGTTTTAAGTCATCAAGTTTGTGGTAGTCTGTACACAGCAATAAGACACTAATACAAAGGTTCAGACGAGGTAGCAATAGCTTAAGCATATTAATATTCATACTGCTGTGCTATGAGGTCACACGGGAATTAAGTGAAAGAGCAAGGATTTAAACCCAGATCTGTCTAACCCCAAAGGTCATGAATAGAAATACTATGTCAATTCCAACACCTTAAATGGAAATGCCCTGAGCTAGAATGAGAGTCAAAGTCCAGCAGCTCTTATTTATTTCTCAGGGGTTAGGCTTATTAATTAAACTTTCCTTTGCCCACACACCCTCTCATGTTTGGTTCTATTGGCTCTTCTTAGTGACACTTTAAAAAATGAGGTACATCCACTATCATACCATTTTCTAAATGAAGAAGCTGAGGCACAGAGAGGTTCAGTCACTTGCTAGAAATCATTCCCCAGAGCCTGGTCTGTGAAACTTTTGCTCTCACTACTGCCCTGTATCTCCCACAAAATCTCAGTCTGGGTCTGTGAGAAATAGATGGCAACTCTCAATTTTTTAAAATGGCTTTTAGTTCATGGAGTAGGTGTGCCATTTCTCTGTGCACAAAGGTTAATTAAACCACGATAAAATGCAGATGCAGCCAGGTCTTTGTCTCTGAGGTAATAAAAGCACAAATGACTCCTGTTCAAAATGAAGCTTGTAATAATCTGTTGCCAGTGGGTTGTGTGCATTTTTCCCATTTTAACAACATGTACTTCTCTCTTCATCAGAAACATTAGGTCACAAAAGTCAATCTCATCTACATCTTTACAATGTTGTTTATCATCTTTCTGCATACAGAAGAAAGAACTGGCAATGAAGCAGCCAAATTGGATTCCAGGGAGGATTTGTCCTGACTTAGAATACTTTCAGAATCTATTCAGAATGTCTCTGATTTATCATTAAGCCCTCTGAAGCCATTTATTTGGGGCCAGCTTTTCAGGGATAGGACATCAATTATGTGCCAGTTACTGGGAATTATAATACAGCTGATGAAGTGTGACAACACAGAGTCCAATGGATTTGCAGGAGATTACAGGATGGTGTTATAGAAGTCAGCAGCTATTATGCTGAAAATGTTTCTGCACAGAGAGTGAACATGAAAATAAGAACATAGATTCTATCCTGTCAACTGACCTCTCTCCTGTGCACTCTGGGTTGAGTTTACATTAGTCCCCACTCCCATAATTCTCTTTACCTGCCTCTATACTTCTTTTCACATCTATTCCACCTACTCCATCTCTTCCCCAAGCAGATGTACAAAACTAAGAGCAGGGTTGACGCTTGCAGCTACGTAACATAAGTGGTAAATTCAGGCGTATCAAGCACCGTTACACTCAGGAAAGGGCAGGTGGCATGTTATCTAATGAGATTTTAGCTGACCCCTAAAATGAAAAATACTTCATAAACTATGAATCACGGTCTTGTCATAGTCACAGCTGCATTCACTTGAAGGTCAGCCTGCCCCTTCCCACAGCACACGTAACAGGCTCAGAAGAAGCTTGTGGGAGGAGCGGTGGTGAAGTGTTTCAACCATCTTGGCAACAGGGTCTAAAATTACCTATATGCATATCTTGTGATTCGACCACTCCACTTCTGCAATCCTATCATAAGAAGAAAAAAAAATGCCATCCTATATAAAGACATACTTGCAAGGTGTTTGGTGCAGCATAGTGTACTGTGGTAAAAACAAAAACAACGCTGGCAGCAGACAATCTGCATTTCTTACAGTAGAAAATGGTTGAAGAAAGCATTGAAAACATCAATTATCAAATATTATTCAGCTTTTAAAAAGCACTATTTAGATCTATATTTATGAACCTATAAGGATGTTCACGTCAATTAAGTGAAAAAAGTCAGTTGCGAATTAATGCATATAGAAACCATCATCTTTACATTACCAGGATTTAGTGTTCCCAGAAAGTATATTATCATAATAGTGTCATTTGTAACTTTGAGATGGGTTCATCATCATATACATAATGTAAAAGAAGTTTGAATCCCAAATCAGTTTGGCTTTAATACAGATATTACCCTAGTAATAATCATGAAGTAAAAATAACTTTTACCGTCCAAAGAAATGCCTTGAAGTCAGAGTTCTCTGGTGCTATGTTAGGTTGATTAAAAGGGTTTAAAAAAAAAAAAAGCATTTTAGGCTTGCATTTTCAAAATATGCCTATCTACCTATGTCTTACCCCACACCTACTGAATCTAAATTTCTAGGTGGTTGAGGATGGGAAATAGAGAGGAAATCCAGAATGTATAAAAGCAAGGGATCTAATCACTTTTTCCTCCTTTTCTTAGACTCAGTTGAAAATGTCCCAAAATAATGAAGAACTATCCAGCTTTAATTGTCAAGAAGCAGCTGTAATGATAAAAATGACAACATCAAAATGTGCTAGACATTGACATAAGGATATTAATGTAAACAAATTCATTTAATTCATACAACAACCTACAAGGGAGGTGTTAATTAGTATTTGCTCCATTTTACAGATGAGAATAGACAGACAGGTTAAAAGTTGTGCTTAAAATTATTGCATCAGTTAGTGGTCAATAGGTAAAACAGGACTGGCTTATGAGATCAGTAAAATATTTTCATATCCCTGATTCCTATTTCTCTTGTCTCCTGGATGAGAGCTAAAGAATTGTTCTGCTTCTCAAACTTCACCCACTGCCACTCTTCTGGTGACTGAATTTCTTTTACTCTTTGAATTATTCCATGTATCTAAAGAAATGAATCCAAGAAAATAAGCGTTACTGAGTCTCCCTCTTCCTTCCCCAGTTACTACCTTGCCATGGAATCAGGGCCTTCCATTAGAAGACTGCAAAAATGGGCTGAAATCTTATTACATCTAGTTCTTCTTTACCATATTCCTAACAGATGTCGCTTTCTAGACCTGTCTGTAATATTAGCCTGTAGATACTGGCTCACCTCTGAAATGACTTGTTTAGAAGAGGAAGATGCAGCATAAATGTTATTTTCTAAAGAAGGCTTGTTCTCAGTCCAAAGGGTGGAAATTTAGTCTGCCTTGCCTTCAAGAATTACAATGGTGTGCAAAGAAAAGTGTCCTAAGAATTAAGAACCAGATCGGTCACTCTGTAGTAATGTATCTTCAACCAAGTCACTTAACTTTCTGAACCTGTTTCATCATTTACAAAATGGGACCAATAATTGCTGCTCTAACTTACTTCACCAGGCTGTTGTGTTAGTCCAAATTAGAATTTATCTTCTGGCTTCGTGTCCATGGTGTCCATTTATCCATTCTTCCATCTATCATTCTTTCATTTCTTCTTTCATCCCTTTAATACGTATTGCATCTTCCAAGAGTTAGCTAAGAGAAAAACATGTGTGTTAGGAAGCTGGGGGAAAGGAGAGAGGCACTTCAGATTGGAGATTGGGGATTGGGACTGAAGGCAGGAAGAATGAGGGACTACAGAGCATAGTATGAGGAGGGACCTACAGCAGCCCATGAGCCCACATTCTAATATTTTACATACTACTCCACTTCTTCTGAAGGCAATTATGACATATGGTATAAAAAGAATTAACTTCCAAGGTTTTCTTAAGGCAGAGTCATATGTACCTCATCAAGGCAGGACTCTTTAGTTGACATCTTCTCTCATACCTTCTTTCTAAGGCCCCTCTGCTAAGTACAATATCTGGTGAGCAGAAGTGGGCAAGTCAGGCCTGTTCCTTAGATCCAGCCTTAGGTATCTTTTGCTTTGCTATAAAGGATTTAGAGGGCTGTTTTAAATTGACTCCTGATAGATAGAAAGATAAACTTTAATATTTTATAGAGGATATGACATGCAGATTTACATGAACTAGAAAAAGATTTTAAAGGTATGCACCTTTATATAAAGGAAACAGTAGAATAATACTTTGAATTGTAAAAGACTTTTCCATGTAGTTACATTTATCTGTGAAGTATCTTAAAATGGTAATAGTCAAAAAGAACAGGAAATATTGCTTTATTTCTTCATTGACCCTACTTTATAAATGAAGAAAGAGACTGGAAGCTACAAGTGGCAGTAAGTCAGCAGCTGAGCAAGAATTCCACTTTAATCAGGTTTCTTGGAATCAGGACAGACCTGACTTCCCCATCTTAAATGATTACTGAGTACTATTATATAGGGCTCCTCCTATTCTGATAATACTGCTGATATTATAGAAATAACTCATTCAAGAATGTTTTAATCTCACCTAACCTCAGCTGGGGAAAGGGAGAGGAACACGCCTACAAATGAGACTGGAGCAGTAATCTGGAGATCAAATCTCCATCACCTTAAAAATCAAGTTCAGCGTCTAAGACTTTAATCGTTACCTTATGGGAAATCCAGTAAGAGATTTTTTATATAGAGGAAATTTTCTGAGCATTCAGAAGCTGAAGATCACCCTAGATTACAGTGGATCTGACAGCAATGAGAATATTTTGAAGGAAATACGGTCAGAATTAAGGTGACAGAGCATGAGAGAGACGGCTTTGGGGTGATGGCAGCCCTAAGCAACAATGTGAAGGAACCATGCGAAAATGTGCGAACCCAGGTGTGATTCTTTCCTGAATCCCATTATTTTCTGATTTCTCCTTATTGGATGACTATAAATGTGTTTTCTGGTTAGAAAAGAGTTCATGCATTCCCTAGCACATGGTGGGCCCCGATTCCTGGAACATTCAAGAATTAGAGGGAGACCCATCAGACTCAGACCTCATAACAACAATTGTCTGGAAACCCTAATCCAGAGTCTGAGGGCCATCATTTAAACCAGCACAGCTAGCTAAAGAGGGTTCCCACACTCCTTACACAGAATCCAGGCCTCTGCGCAGCGGAGGCAACTGCTGTGTAGCCTGAAAAGTCCCACAGGGCACCAAGCTCTGCAGCCCACCATTGCTGACTGGCCCACAAAAAGCCTGCTACTTCTTCCCACAATGCCAAGCATGGCCAAGGGGCAAACCCACCCAGCCCGTAGTCCCATTGGCCTAGGAGCCTGCCACTCACAGAGCGCTCACCCTCAGGTCCACCCCAGAGCCTCTTCCAGCCTGAGCGCCTGCCGGGCTTGTTCTTCCAGGTGGTTCCCTGTGCTTGGAGTAGTAGTTACAATTTTGTGGCCTGCAGTGGACTTGAAGAAACACTTTCTCCTTGAAGTCTTACACTATAAGATAGACAAGGCCAGAATCTACCAGTTTTGCAGGCGAGAGAAATAAGGGTCACTGAGGTTGAGTGACTTCCCAGAGAATCATGTGCCAGGATTTTTAAAAGGGAATAACTGCAAACAGAGCAGTGTTTTCTGTTCCGCAGCATTGGCACAATCCTTAACAGCTTCTGAATTTATTCCTTGATCAGTGAGATGGAGAAAATAAAGCCACCTTGTAAAACTAATTTGAAAAATACATAAAGTAACGAGAATCGAATACCCAGACTGGTCCACAGTAAGTTGTTTATGGATCGTGTATACATACTAGTGGATACACACACATGCATCCCTGGCCTTATCCCTGGTCTGGTACTATGGCTGTTAAATCACTGATTCTCACAAGTCCAGAAAAAGCAGGGTACAGGGACATAGTGCAAGCATTCAGAGAGTTCTCACATGGGAGAAACACTGCAGGAAGACATACTCCTCTAAGCCGAATACTGAATATTATTTCTCCTTCTCAGCATCTTCCTCCCCCATTCTCCTTCTCTTCTCCCACCAATAATAATATTGGTGTGTGTGTGTATGTGTGTGTGTAGATACATAAGCTTTTTGCAGGCATTGTTCTAAGTTTTATATACTTTTATGTGCGTTATATATATTTTTATATACATTTATATACACGAAGGCATTTACTATTCACAGTGACCTATGAGGGATATCCTAGTGTAATTCCCATTTTATAGATGAGGAAACAGGCACAGACAGGTTAAGTAACCTATCCATGTTTAAAAGGCTAAATAATGTCAGAGTTGAGATTTATAAGCCAGCTAGTTCATAAAGTCACACACATTCATATTTGTAATATACACAACATTCTTGATAGTGATTACCTTTGTCACTATCTCTAAGATGTCTGCCCTTTTTTAACTCCCTAAGGGTACGAGAAAAAAAAAAAAAAAAAAAAACAGACAGAGGAAGCCAAGCCCTAAATTATAGACAGACTACATAGAGGCTGATTACTAGAAACCATGTATGGGTGCTGCTTGGAATTCCATTTCAGCTGAGTGCTTTGAACTGTCACATCCCTCACTGTCTCCAGGGAGGTGCCCACTATGGAAGAATGACTAAATGACATGATTGGAATGGATTGTGGCAGTCATCTTATCTGACTATACAGATAGCTGCTAAGAGAGGAATGAGAATTTTGGAGACTTTCTGAGAAGGTGATAATATTATTCCATGACTTCACAATCACAAGGCATATTGCACGGTGCAAGCCCTGTATGCCTCATTCAACAGGTGGTACAAAAAAGAAAGAAAGGAAAGGGGTGGGGGAGGAGAGAAGGGAGGGAGGGGAAGGTAAGAACTGGCAGACCAGAGGACACCAAGGACTAACCTGAAGGTAAACTCTGTGAGTGGGAGCAGGGATTTCTTTGCCACTGTAGCTGTGGTAGCCTTGAACTCCATAGCATAAACTTCCATATCCAGTTTTAGTTGGTCCACAGCAGTTCTGACTCTTGCCTGAGGAAAATTTCCAGGGTTTTAAGCATCAGCTGCTTCCTTTTCTTCCTCCATCTTTTCAGGTGAGCCCAGGAAATACAGGGTACAAAGAGAGAACTAAATGGAGGCTTAGTTTTGATGAAATGTGAACCTGATTGGTAGTTAAAGGAAGATTGATAGGGGGGCAAGTCTGTGTTCACATCCTCCTTTCTTCATGGATCTTTGGGGGGGTGGGGATTCATCCCTGTCTCTTCACCTAGAGAGTAACAGAAAGACACATCAGATAGGGTGGTATTGGGGCTTGTGTTGCAAGTGCTTTGTCAACAGCTTAAAGTCATAGCTTGGGGCCGGAGAAAATGCAGTCTCTATGGTGAGCCATATAGGACAATTCTAGTATAGAAACATTGTTCCTGAGATTTTAGTGGTGTAAGTACAGACATAGACAGGAGATGAGAAATTGGGAGACATGGACACCATTTGTTTGGGAAATGGAGTGAAGGCACAAGGAATAAGCCCTCAGGCAGAGGCTATGGATTAGGCCATCCTGTGGGTGTTGGCCACATGAGACAAGAGCAGGACAGTAGAGTTAAAGGTCCTGAAATAAATAGCCCCAAGGCTTAATTCTCATTCCAGAAAGGAAATGGCTTTGCCGACCACCGTCACAAAAGCCGCTCTATCCCTGCCAGCCGAAGCCTGAAGTGAAGAGAAGCCGCTGTGCTGTTTAGGGTTCATTTAAAGATATTGATTGTGTATCTGCTCTGTGCTGGGCTTTTGTTAATTGTCTACAAATGCTAACCTGTCATAGATGACCCTATGAAGGGATATTTCTGCACAACACTCCGAGCATTTATGATCTGAGCCAGGAACAATGAAAGAAACGGTTCACTTAGTAGGCCCTTTTGAGTAGTTTTGGAGAGACGTCAGGGACACTCAAACTGAGATAAGGAAAACTGTCCTTTCTTTTGGCACCTGAAGTGCGTGAATATAGACACTTTGATGTTCGCCTGGGCACCATCATTAATGAGCAGATATGCTAATTATTAGGTTAAACCATGTGAAGTGCTAATAATCATCTTACTGTCATAAATCAGGTATACAAGAAGATTTTAACTTCATTGATTGCAAGAGAAAAATCTGAGGAAATTCCAGGGTCTAGGTCTCTGTCAGAGTGAGTATTGCTAATTGTAAACAGTGCATTAAAAATAGTCTCACAGGATGTCTAGTTAAAACACTAGTTTATTCATTTATTCAAAATCATTCAGCATCTTCTATGTCTTAATCACTGTGCTATAGAAAATAAAACTATATCCCTGCCCTGAAGCCAAACAAAGGTAGTAAAACAAAAGGTAGTAAAAGAATAAGATGATGCACCAGGGACAGGAGGCAATGAAGAAGGAAGTGATCTTAATCAAAGAAAGTCTTGATGTGGGAGAAATAAATAATAATTAACTACATGGCCAAGGCAGGAAAGAACATTCTGGACAAAACTGGCATAGATGACCATATAATTTAAAGAAATGGGTTGTTTTCAGAGTCAATATAAGTGTATTAAATCTACAGAAAGGCATTTGTCAGAGGGCCATAAGTGTCTAAAAATTTTAAATGACATTCTATTCATTCACATACCCAGTGTTTATCTTAGACAGTGGCAAGCACATAGTAGGACTCCATAGATGTAGAATTAAAAGCACTTTGGATAAAAGCCTGAAATGGAAATTTATTTCATTTAAAAAATTTTTTACTTCAATTTTTGGGACTATGTGTTTGCTTTTCCATATGTACACATGTTCCACTCACCTGCCACCAAGCCACCTGTGCCCATGCTCCAGCTCCTCCCCTTCCCCAGCCCATCCCCCTCTCCCCATTCTCTCTGCTAACCATTATATTATTTCACTGGCTTCAAGATTTATTCCTACGATACTTTGCTTATGTATGTTTTCTTAGGTATTTATATTCACAGTGAGTGGAACCATCCAATATCTGTTTTTTGTTTTTGTTTTTTTTTTTTTACTTTTTGACTTATTTCACTTAACATAAACACGTCAAGGTCCATCCATTTTATCCCAAATGTCACTATTTCCATTGAGTATACAGTCCACAATTTTTTATCCATTCCTCTGTTGAAGGGCACTTGGGTTGGTTCCCGCATGACTTGGTAATTGTGGACAGTGATACTATATACATGGACATAAATCTCTTCATATTAGAGTTTTCATGTTATTTGAATAAATACCCAATAGAAATATTTCCATTTTTGTTTTAAGAAATTTCCATACCACTTCCCATAGGAGCTGCAGCAACTTTCATTCCCACCAACAATTTCTTTGTCTGAGTGTTTCTAGTCTGGTTGCCATGAGGGAAATTTACCACATATTTCTAAGAACACTTCTTCTTCCCTACTCATATTAATCTGAATTGATGAGATTTTAGAGGATTTCTCAAAACATTGTGCATGAAAACCTGCACTGCAGCCGATATATGGAAAGAGATAGTTAATATATCCTTTTAATCTGTGTGTTTGAATAGATAAGAAAAGTATGTCTTGCCTTGGGTACTTTTTTTGTTCCTTATTTTGAATATTTATTATACAGACACCAAAGACAAGGCAATATACCAGACCTGGGAACACAGTGGTTAATAACACTAATAGAGCCCATGCCTTCAAGGAGTTTAACGTTTAGCAGATAAAACAGGTACTAAACATAACTAGACAAACACTTTCTAATTTAAATGTCATGGACATAGGGACATATATAAGGTGCCTAACCTAGTTCTGATGAGGGTTGGAAGGATGTTCAAGAAGGAATACATCTTTCAGGAATACATATTTAAACTGAAATCATATTAAAAGAAAGGAAGAGTGTCCCAAGCCAAAAGAATAACATGTGAGGACCATAAAGAACAGGAGGATGACAGTCTAACAGGTCTGCCTATATGACTGTGATGATATTCTTCCCGTGCTATCCATCAATCTACTTCCACCAGACATGAAGAGGTTACAGTGTAACTGTGAGGTTACTTAGGTGGTTTCTGCCCAGGGGCTGACTCACAATGTGAGGCACTGGAAATTAAACAGAGAAAAACCTCATGAACTTCTTGAAGTTCACAGTCTTGTAAGGAAACACATGAACCAACGCACTGTTCTTATACAGTGTAGGGTTTCTGTGCTGGAGTTAGAAAGCACAGTGCACAGGAAGGAGAGAGCCATGTTTTCCTAGGTAATCCAGAGAAGGCTCTCAGATGCAGTCTCTCTGAAGAATGAGGGCATTCCAGACAGTAAGGGGCCATAGGCATTGGTACAAGAAGATGTGATGTGCTTCAGAAATAACACTTAATAAGTCACATATGAAGCTATCGGAAATGAGAAGGAAAGGTGAAAGGAGGAGAAATTAGAAAGGTGAGCGAGGATTAGGTTTTGAAGCATTTTGGAAAGAAGTTTTTATTTTACTCTATAGTCAGTGAGGAGGATTTTGAATAAGGAGCTGACGTGACTGACGGATTGGAATAGTTGAGGAAAGAGGTAAAAAACCAGGAAGACAGTGGTTGCAAATCAATAATCCATGAACAGGTAGATGCACAGGAGGAGAGGTACAATCAATGGTCTTTAAGAACGCCTGGAGGTGGGCACAGGAGAACTAGAGAGGTAGCAGAATCTAGATGGACTCCAAGGCATACATCTCAGGAAACCAAATGGCAGGAGGCATTTGGAAAGACCAGAGGCACTTCCTCTCTTTCAGACCTCAGCACTTAACCACCAACAGAGCCGACTTGCTCTCAAGAAAACATGCACTCCAGCCTATCCTATCCATATAAATAAAAGTTGGACTCCCAAGCCACTAGTAATTTTCAGATTTTACATTTTTATCACCAGAGAGAACGCTCTGCAAAGAAAAATATCTAAAGAAAAATAAAGTATTTTATCAACTCCTAGTCTCTCTCCCAAATACCTCCTTCTTTCTCACACCTCCCTCCCCAATTCTACTGATGAAGCAGTAATAGCTCCCATGTATTGTATCATTATCATCTCTAGCCAAATAACTACATAACCACCAGAGGGCAATGAAAATGGCTATAAAGGACAGAGTAGCAATTATTTTCCCATTAGCACCAGTCCTACTAATATCAACATAGAACAATTAACATTCCTAACCTCATAGTTACGCTGTAACCGCCCATGTCTGGTGGAAGTAGATTGATGAATAGCATGGGAGGAATAAGCAACAAGGCAGCCATACAAGGAGGCTCTTGCAACCTGACTATGTCTGTGGGGAATCAACCATATTATCTGGTAGAAAGACAGTGGTAGAATGACATTTTGATAGGCACCAATCTAGTCAGTCCCCAGGCAGAAACATTCTGCCCTTTCTTTGGGCCCCTGGAAAGTAAGCCTTTGAGTGGGAGAAAAGCTACAGCAGTAATAACACAGCAGGCAGAGTCCTTTGCATTTATATCTCTTTCTTCTGTCCATCATCAGGCAAACATTCCTTGTGCTTAAAAACACACATTTTTCTACATTATAACACCTTATTCTTTGAAGTAATTGTTCTGGTCTGCAGTATGCTAGGGGATATCCATTCTATTGATTTCTGTTTAAGTCAACTGCAATGAAATCCAAGTCATTTTGAACTTTCAGCCTAATGTAGGAGCCTTTCCTCTGTACTCTTATAACAGCATAATATAACACAGACCACAAACCCCATTTCAGCTACTCATTTACCCATTTCTCCTTCCAGACTGTGAGTTCCTGAAGGGTAGATCCTATGTCTTATCTATGTTCATAGGCACATCTCAAGTACCTAACACAGTACCTCACTATATGGACAATACTCTTAAAACTGTTGAATGGATGAATGATGGACATATGGATGAGTGAGTGAATGTTCTTGAAATTCAAGCTTTGGTGGTTGAAAGTGGTTAAAGAATATGCCAGGCCAATTGAATAGATTGGACTTGGCCAGGGAGAATTGGACAAAATGCAAGATAAAGAGAACTCATTGCACTGGACTCTGATTAGGGAGGTCTGATATGGATGAGCCAGGTGCCAGCTGCAGACACAAGTCCATTTTCCTTTTCTGGCTAGGAACATCATGTGGCAGACTCACCAAGGATATGAATAGCAGAATCGAAATGTACAAAATGCCTCATTATTACACACGCTAAGAAGGGAATGCTCTCCAAGTAACTGTGTCTTAGGCCAGGTTCCTGAAAGGAGAGCCAGAGGCAAGAACTCTTACCTAGGTGATTTATTGAGGGCAGGAGAAAGGGAATGAGGTAAACAGAATAAGATCATGGAAAATGTCAGTATGTGAGCCCAGCCAGAGTCTAACTGCAGTTTGAGCACCAAAAGTTTTGGGATTGAGTTGTCCCATCTTAAAGCAAGGAGGTTAACTCTGCCTCTCTGTATGAGTGAGTCATTGGCTGTGGAATACCTCTCAGGAGCAGGGAACCATAACCACTTAGTGGACATAACTCTTATTTCAGTGGAGAGTAATTCTCTAGAGAACAGGCAGTTGTGAGTTGTTGGCAGTCAATACCCAGAGCTGGGAGATGGGTGACTGGTAAAAGTGGTCTGGGCAGGGCACCAACAGTATCTACAAGAGTTGGAAAATGTGAAATAATGTTAATTATAGTAATCACTACCATGATTGAACTACTATATGCCAAGTGCTATCCTATTATAAATGCTATCTGTCTATCTAGCTAGCTAGCTAGCTATCGGTCATCTATCTATATAATCCTTAGAATACAGCTATCACGAAGGTAATATACTACTGTCTCCATCGGACTGATGATGAAACTCAGAAAACACCGTATTTCATACTTAGAATAATTTTTATGTTGTCTGCATTCCTATGATGGAATCACGATATGGGTATACCTTGTTTAGTTGCGCATTCCTTTATTGTGCGTCACGGATACTGTGTTTTTTACAAATGGTTCATTTGTGGAAACTCTGCTTTGAGCAGTCTTTCCATGCCATTTTTTTCAAATGCATGTACTCCATGTCTCTGTGTCACATTTTGGGAATTTTACACAGTATTTCAAACTTTTTATTAACTTTATATCTATGACCAATGCTCTATGACCAGTGATCTTGGATTTTCTCATTGTAATTATTTCAGCACTCCACGAACCACCTATGGGAGTTCATGTTCATGTGTTCTGACTGTTCCATTGACTGGCTGTTTCTCCATCTCTGTCACTCTCCTTCAGCCTCCTTATTCCCCAAGACACAACAAGATTGAAATTATGGTCATTAAAAACCCTACAAAGGCCTGTAAGTGTTCAAATAAAAGAAAGAGTTGCATGTCTCACACTTCAAAACAAAAGCCAGGAACAATTAAATTTAGGTATGTTGAAAGTTGAGATAAGCCAAAAGTTAGTTTTCTTGTGCCAACTAGCCAAGTTTTGAATGCAAAGGAAAAATTCTTGAAGAAAATTAAAAGTATTACTCCAATGAATACACAAATGATAAGAAAGCAAAATAGCTTTGCTGCTATAGAGAAAGTTTCAGTGGCCTGAAGAGAAAATCAAACCAACCACAACATTCCCTTAATCCCTCCTAATCCAGAGCAAGGCCCTACCTCTCTTCAATGCTGTTAAGGTTGAGAGAGGGGAGAAAATTGCAAAAGAAAAGTTTGAAGCTAGCAGGGGTTAGCTGGTGAGGTTTATTTGGGCAAAGAAGCAACCTCCAAGCATAAACATGCAAAAAGTAGCACCTTACATAGATTTAGCTAAAATCATTGACGAAGGCAGCATTTTCAATGTAGGCAAAATAGCCTTATATTGGAAGAAGATATCATTTAGGACTTTCCTGCGTAGAGGGAAGTCAATGCCTGACTTCAAATATTCAAAGAATAGGTTGACTCTTGTTAGGAGTTAATGCACCTAGTGACTTCTATTGAAGACAATGTTTATTTACATTCTGAAAACTCTGGGGCTCTTGAAAATTATGCTAAAACTACTCTGCCTATGCTCTATAAATGGAATAAAGCCAACCTGGTGGCATATCAGTTTGCAACATGTATTTATAACTGAATATTTTAAGTACACTGTTGATACCTCTCTGCTCAGAGAAAATAAAGATTTCTTTCAAATATTTCTGCTGATTGACAAAGCACCTGATCATCCAAAACCTTTCATGGAGATGTATAAGGACATTAATATTGGTTTCATACCTGTTAAAGCAATATCCATTCTGCAGCCCATGGATCAAGGAGTAATTTTGGCTTTCCAGTCTTATTATTTAAGAAATATATTTTATAAGATTCTAGCTGCCAAAGATAATAATTCCTTTGATGAATTTGGGCAAAGTAAATCAAAAATCCTTCTGGAAAGGATCAACCATTCTAGATGTTACTAAGAACATTCATGGTTCATGAAAAGTAGACAAAATATCAATATTAATCAGAGTTTGGAAGAAATCAATTCCAGTCCGCATGAATGACTTTGAGGAGTTCAAGACTTCGGTGAAAGAGTAACTGCAACTGTAGTATAAATAGTAAAGTAACTAGTGGCGCATCCTAAAGATATGTGACTGGGTTTCTACAATCTCATGGTAAACATTAACAGATGAGGAGTTACTTCTTATGGATGAGCAAAGAAAGAAGATTTCTCGAGATGGAATCTACTGTTGGTGAAGATGCTGATAAAGTCTTGAAATGATAAAGGATTTAAGCAACTACGTAAAATTAATTGATAAAGCAGCATTGGGGTTGACAAAATTGAATCTAAGTCTGGAAGAAGTTCTAATGTGGGTAATATGTTATCAAACAGCATCACATGCTAAAGAGAACATCCATGTGGCAAAGTTTATCAGTTTTATTTTAAGAAATTGCCACTACCACCCAACCTTCCACAACCATCACCCTGATCAGTCAGCAGATGTCACTGTCAAGATGGGAACTTCCCCCAACAAAAAGATTATCACTTGCTGAAGGCTCAGATGATAATTAGCATTTTTTAACAATAAAGTATTTTTAAATTAAGGTATGTGCATTTTTTAGACATACTGCTATTGCACATTTAATAAACCATAGTATAGTGTGAACATAGATTTTATATGCACCGGGAAATATTCATGTGAATCAATTATAATGTTTTCTACATGGAATTAATTTGGAATGAGGTGTAATATCCCTGAGGTGTACCAGGATTATCCATCCAACTAGCCTGAATTCCATGCATTCATTCAATTATCAGTTCCACTCATGCTATTGAGCACCTGTTACATGCCATGAGTTAAGACAGTGAATTGATAACTTGTACTGTTTGCAAAGAGTAGGACTGAGCTTTAGGCCCAGTCACAATACCCATATGACCCAATTTTAAAATATTTTTTGGGTATTTACCTGGCAGGGGAGATACCATGATCATAAAGGTGTTTCTCCCAGAGTGCGATTCATCCTTTACATGCCAGATATGCTGACTCCTGCAATTTCCCCAAATGAGGGAAACTTGACTGCATAATCTATGGTAGTAGGGAACTGCATTTGCACTCTCCCCTACAAAAAAAAAAGATACAAGGACGTTAAACTATTGTTTGGACACCTCTTATGAATGTTCAGCTCCATCAGGCCTTTTCAAGAGAGAATTTAGATCTGGGCCTCTGAAACAATCTCCTTGAATTGCTCATGTAAAATATATTACTGGGTTGAAAAAACCAGTTATCAAGATTTTGATAGCTAAGCACTATAGGTCCCTTCTCTGTGCATGGAAGAGAAACCTGGTGATTTCTAAATCCCTTTCAGCTCTTACATATTAGGATTCCTTCTTCTCATTACCCACCCTGCTCATACCTACAGCCTTTGTAGGATACTGTCAGTTCAACGTGCCCACTTCGCTAAGCTATTGTGACATGATTTAAATATGAACCAAGGTGTCCTTGGGAAGGTCTTTTGTAAATATGGTTAATGAATACTTAACTTGATTTTAAGTGAAAATTATCTCTGACAATCTGAGTTGTTCTCATGTAATCAGCTGAAAGGCTCTTAGAGAAAAACAGGTTTCTCTAAAGAAAAAATTCCATTTATGGAATGCAGTATCAGCTCTTGTGTGTTTCCAACCTGTGTCTGGCCTGCCTGACATATTTCAGACTTGCTACTGCCCCCACAGTCACAATCACATCAGCTAGTTCCTTGAAATAAATCAATCTCTCTTTCATATGTATATATATAAATACACACACATATATTTTATACACACATATATATACACACAGATTAATAGATATATAAATACAGACATGTACATATATTTTATGTGTGTATATATATATGCTATGTTTATGTATAATATATCTAGTGCTTTGAGAATACTGAATGACATAGAGACTCACCAGTGCCCTTTTCCTTACAATATTGTGTGCAGTTTTATGTCTTAAGTCTATAGTTATGACTTCCAACCAGATTACAAGTAGGCAGATGACACCCATGCTTAAATAACCAACATATCAAGGACAAAATAAAAACATGAGAAAAGCAAGTCTTCAAGTATCCTAACTTTCACATCAAAAAATCTAGGATTTAAAATATGTAAAAATTTTACATATTAAGTTTGTTTGTTTGTATTTTTGTTGGTAGGAGGGACCATATCTTTTCTTGTTAGGGCCTCTAAAGGTGTTTATCCAGTTTTGTAGGCCCCCAAGTAGAATGTAAGTTCTGTAAGTTCGGAGGCTAAGTCTTGGTTTTCTTTATGACACTGTAGTACCCATATGATGTTAACAAAGAGTCACTAATATAGGAGGTGCTGACTCAACCTTATTTCCTTTTCTTTTATTCTTCAGAATGTGGTACCTTTAGGAAATGAGAAACAGACTCAGGAATATATGTTTTGTCTGTTTTTAGGCAAATCGACCGGCCATCTCTAAGAGAGGCTTGCTTCCTCAATATGTTGGAGATTTATAATCTGAAAAGCATCTCAGAGATTAGCCTTGCTCTTATATTTTTGTGCATTTGGAGGGTGTTAGTTTCCAATAACTGATAAGTGTCAGACTTTGCAAGATTTTGAGAGACTAGTTTTCACAACAGCACATAGGCAACCTGTCCTAAGCCAGCAACAAACATTGTTGGCAGTGGAAGGGACTGAAAGGGATTTCCTGAGACTCAGACTCTTTCTTGGACTCAACCTAGGATAATTGTGTTTACACCTACTGTTTACCCAGTAGGTGTCTATTAAAACTGTGATCATAGGTTGGCTGACCCTTGACCCCGGAATTATCACCACCTCAGTTAGAGAAAATAGGGAGAGCCCGGGCTCAGAGCACACCTCTCTTCAAGGCCGCCTAGAGAGCACTTTCACTTACCACCTTTCACAGAACTGATTTGAAAACAATGACAATTATCCCATAATTGGCTTTTGTATGTATGAAGTCTGAGAATGTTAAATCTAAGTTATCAGTGTTACTCCAGGCAAATGGGAAATACTCCAGAGAGTGGTCAATATTTACCATTAGCCCAAGATTAGCCAAGCTTAACTCACTGGCATGCTCACCTGGCCTGAAGTTTCCTTTGACCCTTGAACAATATTCAGATTCCTTATTGAACAGAACCTCGAATAACAATGTGATGTTTCGATAGCAGATGTCCAATAAATCGTTCACAGTTGCCTGACACTCAATCCCTGGGTTATTAACACTGTGACAGAGAAAGCAGAAAGAAGCAAGTTCTTATATAGATACTCCAGCCTTAGATGAGGATTTATCAACTTGAAAGCGAGAAAGGTAAATTAATCATTTAGATCATAAAGGCACGACTTCCAGTTGAGTCCAGTCTGTGAAGTGAAACATTAGTTAACCTGAGTATGTGCCCTGAAATTTCTCAACTCCAAACAAGGTCAAAAATTACTTTGCAAACTGATATTATAGAAATCAGAGGACAGAACTTGGCACCTAAGAGAAATATGGGGAAATGTTTGAAATAAGAGATAAGAAAATAAAATTATAGACATACATATACATACACATATACACACACATACACACATACTCATACGCATACACATACACATAAACATACACATACACATACACACATACTCATACACACACATACACGCATACACATACACATGCACATACACATACACATACAATAGTGCCCTGAAGGCAGTGTAAAGACACAAGAAAGAAATGGAAGTGGAGCAGGCGCCATGCTTTATGGATCTATGGAAGTTTCTCCTCTAGCCTCATTAATTCTGTCCACATTCCCACTGATCATGCTGCCTCCTGACTTCCCTCCTGCCATCCATTTCCCTCCAGACTAGTGAGAGTGAGTCTCTTCATGCCCTGTCCCAAATCAAAGCCTTCAGCGTGAAAGCCTCGGCCCTCGCAGGACACTCAGCACTTTCAGCAGTAGCGCCAACGTCTCTCCAGCTGCCCCTCATTACCTCTCCCTCCAGATGTTCTTCAGCCACACAGACCTGCTTCACATTCTTTCAACTACTCCATGTTCTTCCAGCTTCTAGGCCTAAAATGCCCTCAGCACACCTTTCAGAAATTCACCCACCCTTTCAGACCCAATCAGATCTGGCTCCATCCCCTCAGGCTGAGCCCCTCATCCTTTCCTTGACACTTTCCTAGTGTTCCCTACGCTCTGTTCACTGCTCACCCCAGGTATTATGTACCCATACTCCCATTCTCAACAGAGTGTGAGTTCTCAAAGCTGTAGACAATGATTTGTCCTTTTAAAAACTCTCTGTGCCTCATTTGGTATTCGTTACTAATAGAGCCTCAGTAAATGAGATACACGAACCAAGTAGTCAGTAAGCAACTTTTATTTCAAAGCCTGACCTCCAGATCACACTCAGGTATTTATCTCAAGCACTCTCCATTTGCTGCTCTGAAAATCAATGCGTCTTGATAGAACCAACTCATTCCATTTCCTCACATTCCATATATTCCATATACAGTAACTTCCTTGCACAATCTGCACTCATGTTGCAGGAAATAACTTCTCAAATACTATGTAGCATCTAGCACCAAGCCATGATGATGGGGTGTCTAATAGATGTTATTTAATTATGTCAACAACTTGGATATATTTTTGCTATTTGATTCTCTGCTTTGAAAAATAGATAAAGGTACATAAAACCAAAGACTGAGCTGAATTCCAGGGACATCTTCTTGTTAGAGAATTGGGGACCAGGATCCCCTCACTGCCTTCCTGTATTTCTTCTCCATCCTCCTGACTAGTGGCCCTCAGATATGTAGGACCCCACTTCAGTGCCCTGTTTTGAGGAGGGACTGATTAATGGCCTCCCTGGAGCCAGGTGTAGCTTTCAGGACCAACAGAGCATCAAGACACATGCTGTCGCACCCCCTTTTTAGCCTTCTACGGCCCTGCATCTTGCAGGGGCAGGCCCTGCTCTTCAGAATAGAATTGTGTGTACAACCAAGGCATAAAACAGCTTAATTCAATGTACAGAACAAACAATGAGGGAGAACATATTTTTTTTGTCATTGTTGTAATACCATGAGCAAGACTATCTACGCTATTAGAGGAAAATTATTGTCTACAATCAGAAAGGGAGAAGTGTCAGGAAGAGGCCAGCAGAAGCCGTGACAGAGTGGATTATTTATTAGATGTTGAGAGGCTGTTTTTCTCTCTCTAGTTCTTTGTGAGAGAAACATCCAAAGGCCACAAGTACATCCCCAGGGAGTTGCAGGGTGGCAGAAGCCTGAGACGTGAGAATATAATCATCTTTTATCTGCTCTGATTCAGGCTTTATCAAATCTTGTGGCTTCCAAAGCATTTTCAGCAGAAATGTTTTCAAGGTTCCAGCACTGCGCCAGGGAGCTTGAAATTTTGCAGAACCTCCTAGCTCCCTCTTTTCTTCCCCAGTCTCAGAGCCAGTGCTGGATGTTCTTCTGATCCAACCCTGACCTGGCCTCTGGCTAAGTTCTTTGGGGTTTCAGCCTGGTCTCTCTTCATTCCAGACTGATTTCTTCTGGGCTCTGTGCCTGTGGGAGACTTTCAAGGCTAAGGATAAACAAGCACTCAGGATATATGTGAATTTGGCTCTGAGGAGAAACTGGTGGAGCCTAAGTCGTTGCAGGACTCTGAACATCCATCTGGCTACCCTTCCATTTGTCTGTCCATCCATCCCTCAATCCAGTCAGCAAAGGTGTTTTGCTCAGTTTACTCAAGAGCACATATTGTTCTGAGGTAGATCAAAGCACAGAGGAATACAGACAAGAAGCCTTTTAGAAACCACAAGATGCTTAGAAGATCAGAAATCATTCTGCTGTACCAGCAGCCAGGAGGCCTGACAGAGAGAGACATGGAGAGAACCACACAATCCCCAGTGGCCAAGCAGTAGCTTGTACATAGGATTTCAGCTTTCCAGGAAGAATTAAGTGTTTGGCCATTCTTATGGCCAAACTAAAACCTTTGGTGATTAGTGGTTATAGAAGCATTCAAGGATCTCCATCTCATCTATGTGTTTGTTTTCCCCAAACACATACACACTTCACATTTTCCCTAACCATACACAGATTTAGCAGCTCTCTGACACAACATGCTGTTTCATGCCTTTTTCTTATGGTCTATCTTCCTGATCTGCCTGGTGAGACCTCATCAGCAGCTTCGGAACCCACATAGTCAGAGAACTCTCCAGAATCTACTTAGTAGAGTCAACCATCTCCATCACTGTGTCCACATCTTCCTTGCACAAGCATTCATGTGCACGTGGACTACAAGTGTCATAGTGAGTATGCATCTCGAGCGCTCACTTGCCCTTGCATCCTCAGGGCTTGAAATGCTTTGAAAGGAATCCGTGTTGAATCTCTAGGTATCTTTTTGTTAAATGTTCTTTGTATCTTTCTCAAATTTATTCACTCCCTACTTCAGTTCTAGGTGTCTCTTGAGTAACTACTGTGTGTCAAACATTATGTTTAATCTAATAATTATGATCTCCTCCCTCCCTTAAGGATCTTATGAACCAGTATCTTAAAGTTAACCTTGGGGGTTATGCTAATAGTGTGTGTTTCAAGCCTTGGGTGAGTAGAGGAAAAAATACTATTAACTACACAGGTGAGGGTTTTTTTTGTTGTTTGTTTGTTTGTTTTGGTCTACAAAGCTTTTTACAATCCTTTGGTCAACACGTCTCATGTTGAGTAAGTAGAGACCTGCCGGGAGCTCCTGAGACGTAACACGGCTCTAGAATCTGAGCTGTGTGTCTTCTTCTTTTTTTTTTTTTTAAGATTTATTTATTTATGCATACAAGCACTGGGGTACAGGCCAGAGGTGGGGGGGTGAGAGGATTCACCACAGAGAGCGGGGAACAGAACAGGCAGATCAACAGAAGCACACTGCTGAGGGGAGCAGCGGGCACAGCAGGAGAGGTCTGCCGCGCCATGTGGGTCCCCTCCCTGGCCTGCAGCAGGGATCGAACTCGTGCTGCGGTGGCTGCTGTTTGCTTCATAGTGCGTTGCTTAACCCACTGCGCCACCAGGGAGGCCCTGAGCTGTGTGTCTTCTCTGGAGCAAATGCATTCAGCAGCTTCTGGTGCCACTTTGAAGCAGGGGTGGTAACAGATGGCATTGCTGCCACTCAAAGTATTGGAGGTTGCACTCAGTCATTCCATATTACTATGACTTAGTGGACTCATTTTCCTCCTTTCCCTTCCTCCATTTGCTAACTTTCCCTTCCTTTCCCCTTTCCCTCTTTCTATTGACTTTATGGCCCCATACATACAAGTCCCTTAGGCTTTACTTAGTATCTGACACTTGGCATTAAAGCACTTGGCATTGCTTCCCCTTCACTCAAAAGCAGGATTAAATCCAAACTCCAGAATGTGGCATGGTAGTTGGTGAGGGGAAGAACTAGCCTGGCCTCTGTGTTCCTCAGCTTTTTGTTGACTCCATTCTACAGGAGAGACCTAAAGTAAAAGAATTGAACAAAGAGCTCAGTCTGGATCCTAAACTTGGAAGAACCAGGAACAGGACAGTATTGCTTTGTCTGGTTTAAGTAGATCTTGGAAGATAACCTCATCTCATGCAGGTCAATGAGGGCCTGGAATGGCAGCTCACTTTTCTGTGTAGCACTTCACACTGCTGCAAAGCCAGGGAGCCAGAACAGACAGACAACATTTGCTTTTCACCCAGTGAATGCAGAGAAGCCGCCTATCCCAGCACCCGCATCCCCAAATGCTGCCTGGGTATACTGAAGCTTGACTGGCCCAGATTTATTGCTGAAGAAGAGGAGAAGAAAGAGCAGACCCTAAATGTCAAGGTGAGGAGACATGTGGTACAACCAGAGGGCACTGAGCTGGTACTCTGGGGTATAGCATGTGACCAAGATCCCAAGACCAGGCGGGACCAGGAGCCAATTCAAGTGGGAGTTGTCGGGAATGCAAAATCAGCTGTATGCTCAGCACATTAAAAATGTCAAGAACAAGGCAGGGAATCAAGCAAGGGAAAGATGCCTTCTGTTTCGTGGGAGGCGGGTTATGAAATGTTAGGAGCATACATTTACTTTCATGTGTCTGCTTGGCTGCAGCTTCAGTGTGCTGTCTGCTGGAACCAGGAGATCAGATACGAAAGTGGCATCCCGGAATCTGCTCCCCCCGAGGACTCTGGCTCTACCTTCCCATGCTTCAGAGTCTCCTGCTGCTGCTTTATGAAGAATTTATGGAGTTCATCCAGTCCTGCACAGTGAAGAGGAGAGTTTCAACATCCCTCACCAGGCCTGAAAGGTGGTAAGGAGTAGCTGAACTATCACCTGCTCGCAGCAAAAACAAGGTAAAACTACAAGGACGTTCCAGGCTTACTTCTCCTTGGCACTGATGTTGAAGACACTGAGCTCAGCTCTCTATTTCTTACCCATGCAGCCCTGATGCAGCCCCCTGCCCCTCCCCTGCAGATTTATAGAAGAGACACTTCTACTTGAAGAACTCTGTAATTATTCCTACCAGGGCCACAGTCTTCCTGCCCAATGACTGAGGAGTCATGCTCAGCCAGGAACTGCACTTCGCACTCTCAGCAGGAACCTGGCTCTGTTAAAAGCTGACCACACCACGTAAGCCCCTCTTGGGAGGAAGGAGTCGGGTCACTGTCTTAGTTTTGATTCCTGAAATGAAAATTTGATTACACACGTTTGATGTGGGAGATTATCTCATGAAACACAGAGAAGGGCTGGGGAAGCAAGACCAAGAAGGAAAATTAATAAAGGGATGTTACAAGCAAGCTGCAATGGGGAGCACTGGCATTCAGTGCACAGTCATCCCTCTCGGAGACTCAACAGGACACACCAGCTGTCCTACTGATGGGTATGGAACCCAAGAGATTTCTGCAACTCTACCTCTCATTGGTTAAGAGTTGCTTCCAGTACAATTAAATTAGCTGGGCTGCTCCTCTCCAGAGCCCAGCAAATTCCTGTGGTTAAGAAATTCAGGGACTTAGAAACTTGAGTATGGAGCTATAGTACGTCTGGAAGCTTCAGATAATCTCCAAGGGGGTCCATCTATGTTTGCTAGTCAGAAGGCAAATAGAAGTAACAGCTCTTGCTTGTCTGCGTACCCAGGAGTTGTGTGTATGTGTTCACCAGTGCACACAAACATAGTTGTTCCACCTTTCTCTCTGCCTCTCATTTGTACTCCAGTCACCACAGCCTCACAAATATCAAGCCAAGCCCCCAAATGATCTCAGCCCTGCTGTGCCACACTCTTGCCTCTCCATAGAAGCAAGTCGAAGCAGCACTTACAGCCCCAGAGCCTGGCTTCCCCAGTGCAAACACATGCCAGCTTCCAACTCCTGTCCATCTGTCAGGGCTAGCACTTGCATTGGATGTTCTGCTTAAGTCCTGCTGAAATGTAGCATGGGGTAATGGAAAAGACTAGAGCAGATGTCAGGAACTGGAGGTTTTTTGTCTCAAGTCCACCAGTAATTTACTTAGTTCACTCAGGAAATCAGTTAAACTTTCTGGATTTTACTTTCTCTATTGGTAAAATTGGAATACTGAAACTTGCCTTATTTAACTTCTAGAGTTATGGTGAGGTACCATGGAAACAAGTCATATACCTGGAAGTACCTTCAAATGGAAGTAGTTCTTATTGCTTGGCCTAATAGCATTGGTTTTAGGCCCTGAGGCAGAAGTCTGTTCACTGACCTCTCAAAGCCTCCTTTCCCTTCATTCCTGAGTGTAACATTCTGTGCTGAGAAAGCAGAAATGTCCTCCGGTCTAGGGGAAACTAGACCTTTGTTTGCCATAGGCCCCAGCAGACAAGTCCACACCAGGTCACTCCCAGGGGTACAGGGACACCCCCTGGAGATGGGCCAGGCACGCTTACTTCCTGCCTGGGTAGCACCCTACCCCTGCTATCTCTTCATTTGTTTCTGTGTCAAACAGCGAATTCCTGCATCACCATACAAAGTGGTGAACAGGGTAACACAACTCTCCCAAAACGTGACTAGGGACCGGCAAGGACACCAGCTACTGTGCTTAGCATATGTCATTAATAGCTCCCTGGAGTCAACAGAGAAGCAAGCGCCAGTCATTCAGGAGAGCTGCCCTAAAAGCTGAACCTCATGCCCAGGGGTCGGACTCAAGCTTCATCACATAATCAAATGCGGGAGACATGCATGAGACATCAACAGTGGTAACAGTACCCATTGTAATAACCACCAGGGCCAGTCCGCCTTATAACCAGGCTCCAAGCGAAAAAACTCAGTATCTTCCAGGTGCAAACGGTGAACATATTGACTCTCTGGGGCAGAAACATGTGGTGGCAGGGGAGAGAGAGGAGGGACACTCCATGAACAGTTCCCATAATAAATCCCCATGGATATCCAAAGAACACTGGTGGAGAGAAGCCGCTCCTCGTTCTGTCTTTTAAGCCAAATAATATCCTCCTGCCGGAACAGAGTTGTTCTTGGCACTTGGGAGTACATGTGAGCGGGGAGTCAAAACACGATGCCTGAGAAAGGAATCCATAAGAATTCTGAAAGCAGAGACTTGGTGAGGAATAACAAAGAGCGATGAGTTGGTGGCGGGAACAAAGATTAGCTGTACCAGAGGAGCCAGGGCTCTGGCTCTCAGAATAGGGGTCAGGGAACTTTACCCAGGAAGCGCCCCTGGGTCTGGGAGCTGCAGACACCCCCCTCATCACCTACTCTCTGAGAACTCAGAGGCAAGTCCCTGCCTAGCACAGCCTCGCCGTGGCCCCAGGTCAGGCTTTTCTGGAAGCTGAGACTCCAGCCTAGCTGCCTCCCAGCATCGGTTCTGGAAGGACACGCCACAACTGCATCCAAGAGAATTCATCTTGTGAGCAGCCAACACAGAAAGCAGTGCAGTCTGGCAGAGTCTGTCTTCTCCCACCTCTAGTCACACCGGACCTGCCTGTGGGAGTTGTTGGCAGGTTTGACAAATGGCAGGAGAATTTAAAAAAAATTTCTTTACTGACAAGGGAAGTCAATGATTGTGTACAAACATGCTGCTATAAACCTTTGGACAGTGAATCTCTAGACAGCAGGCAAAAATACTAGATTCCTTTCAACTCTTCACATTCATCCTCTAAAGCCCATGTACAAACTCCTCGCATCTACAATATCTGGGTAAAGATGAAGAACTAAGCTCTCACAAACACTGGACAGTCCAGCTAAAGACTTCACTTTGTCCATATGGCTCGCGGCCAGAGACAGCTGCTCTTGCCAACTCTGAAATCCTCGACTCATAGAGGAGTCACGTACGCTAATACCATGATTGACGCAAGCACCTTTCTCCGCAGGGCCAGAAGCTGTTTATAAGCTGCTGGCTCATTCCTCATCATGTCTCTTGGAGGGAGAGAAAGGTGGGGAAAGAGGAAAGGTAGACATCATCACCTGCATTTTTACAGGGGGAAACTGAGGCTCAAGCCAGTCCTAAAGTGAAATGTAGACATTTATGAGTCAGACACTACCCACAAGAGAGGTTCTGGCACTTTTGCGAGCTATTTTTAATCCTCAATGGACTCTTTCCTTGCCCAAGAACTTGACAGAGCTGTTCTGATGTGGTCTCAAAACAGGTAAGCCAAAAGGCAAGTGCACTGTGTTTTAGGTTTATAACCAAGCACTTTCTCTTCCTTCATTTCATCTTTGATTTGGTTGCTTTTAGAGGCTGTTCCAAGTTCCTCTTATCAACACGGTCACTCATTCCTAATGTTCACTGCATTCTTGCTTACTACCTGATCCCTGAGGTTTCTCCCATTTTTGGACCTCTATCCCCCCTTTCCTTTACCTGTTCCTGACCCATAAACCATGCCACACAGGTAAGACTGGCAATAAAGGGTGAAGAACAGGGTTAGGGTGAAGCTCACAGACGGGGTATAAAATGCTATTTTACTCATCATTTATTTTTTAAAATCTAAGCACATATTGGGTAAATTTTTAGGTCAAATCAAAATACCCTCATGTCAGAATATCTGCAATAAAATGGCTCTACTAAAATTGTTCCATCTAAATAACTGACAGTCTAGATGTCACCTGATTCTGGCATCTCACCTCAGGCCACTTTTGCATGGCTTGGCCCTCTGTTCTGAATCCTGGTGTGTACTTCACCAGACAAGGGGATAGTACCAAGGCCTCATTTAATCCTGCTGTTCCAAGTGAGGGTTCTGTAGGCTTTTCAGATGAAACTCATCCAGAAGCCAAGCAGGATGCTAATGGTATTGCCACGTGTTTCCTCCTATGAGGCAGCCTGGCTGGCATCAGCCTTCTCCCCAGCCCCTTTCCCACCCCCATCCACCCACGAGCTCTTGTTGGGTCAGAAATGCAATTCTCTGATGCTGCCAGACAGCCAGATGATGCTGGAAGAAAGAAAAGCAAAAGCAGATTTCTAAATTAAGCACAAAGCTTATTTATAAAAAATAGCCACAGCTAGCAATGTGCTCACAGTTTAGCTTCCCTCTGTGATGAAACCTCTGTGGCTGCAAGTAAGGATGACACAGCCTTCGGAGGGCCCCACACCCTCTCCCTTCCCATGTGTAGTACTCATCTGGAAAGTGCTGACAGTGGCCCTTTGAGGGCCTGGCTCCTCACTCAAGGCCAATCAAAAGCCTGGCTCCGAAGGACCAGAGAGGAGCCAGAACTTCCCAAGCTTAATGAGGTCTCTAAATACTGCAGCCTGTTGGCAGTCACTGACACACCTGAAGCAAAAGCAGAGAAGTTCCTTGGGCCCTCTACTGAAATAGAAGTCCTTCCTTGAAACCATGTCTTCTGTGGTCATCAATGAGTGCTCAGTACCCAGCTTAGAACACCACACACTGGGCACTCAAGAGCCCTGTGAGGGACACTGGACAAAGGGAGGATGGGTGGACGGGAGGGAGGGATTAATGATGAATGCTGCCATCTCTGTTCTGCTGGTCCCCACGCTTTCCACGCTAAGTGGCATGGACTCCAGAATCTGAAGAGAGGTACAATATCCCAGTTATGACATGTGCCAAAGAGGCAATGTTTTCTGGGATGAATGTTTAAATTTGAACCCACAGCTGGGGGTGAGCACCTGCAAGGTCCAAGCTTTACTGCCCCGGGTACAGGTGGTGTGGCCAGCATATTTTGTGGGATGGGGTGGGGGAGGTGGGGCGAGAGGGTGAGATATACAATTGGTAACAATTGTCAGTGACCCAGAATCTTCTCTCATTCTTTAGGCAGCATCAGCAACAAGAGTTATTTGTTGCTAAACAGAGAAACTTCAGGACAAAATAAAACATATGTTTCTGGTCTAGTTCTATTGGGACACAAGAGTTGGAGGCCTAGAGTTTCAACAGGCCAAACCCATTGAAAATGAACTATAATGCGTGGGCAGACGTAATGCCATCACCAACCTTCCCAAGTCTTGATTACAGAGGGCTAGGCCTGACATGGTCCTCAGAATACTGAAAATTAGGTAATCCTCTGAATTCCTATGAGGACCCTGGAGAGGTTAGAGAGGACAACCTTGACTCCTGGGAGCAGCTGCTGCTGTGAGATTCCACATGTGCCCTAGATTGTGGTCAAAGACAACTTGTCAGAGTCATAAATCACTATCTCAAAGCAGGATCCCTGGGTTAAAAAGATCAGAAAAAATTGGCCTATGGTTCAGAAATCTGTCTTCAGACATCCTTGTCTAGCCTGGCCAGGAACAGCAAAGCCACATCCATGTCAGTGAGAAGAATGTTCTTAATTAAATTCAGATGTACAAAATTACATTACAGGCTTATTTTGGAATCATAATCTGTAAGGGACAAAAAAATTGAAACACAAGCTAAAGTGGTACAATAACATCCAGCTTCACATAATACCACACAGGAGAAACACGCGTCCTCATAGACTCCTGGATCACTCCAATCCCACTGTCTCCCAGAGCACTAAGCAGGGTCCTGGAACATGCTTGAAAGAGGAACTCCAGCAGGCCTCACCTAACTGAAGCTGTGGCCGCAAGACAGCCTTAGTGTCAGGTGACCTCACAGAATGGTCGGGCTACCCTCAAATTTCAGTGACATCTCTTTGGTGACTCAGAGAAACCGTCTCCAGAGCAGGTGAACTATGGCAGTCAGAACCTCAGGCCTCCCCTTCAGCTGGGTGAGGATACAGGGTGGCCCATGGGTGCTGGACACCCCAGATTCAGGGCTCCCACTTTTGAGATGGTCACTTAATGATAAGGTTTCCCTGACCTCCTTAGTAGGCAGAGAGGTTACAGAGGCTGATGAGAACAGCATCCTAGTCTCAGCTGTGTGATCTACCTTCTCAGAAACTCAGCTTCCTCATGTATCACACGGGAGAGCAGAACATCTACTCTCCGTCCCCCAAGTTTGTGTGAGAATCAAATGAAGCACTATTCATGATTAAATGTTTCTCAATCTGCACGTATTGTTCTAGGTAAAAATGTTTTCTAGACTGTAATGATATACAAGTAAGAGTTTGCTTCTGACATGGAGAGTGAGACTTTCTTTGTAGCAAAGCTTTAGAGTGCTGCCTGGTTCTCATTGCTCCAGAGCTTGGTCCGTCAGAGTCACAATCTTAATTTTTTAGACATCCACGACCTAGTCCATTGGCTTCACAAACCTAAAACTGCTAACACTGAGAGAGAGCGAGAGAGAGTGTGTGTGTAACTGCTTCTTTCTTCCTAGAATCCCTCCAAAGGCACTAGAATTCTAGAAGGCATGAGGGACGTAGGGCTCGCAGTCACATAGGTGGAGTCTCAGGGGCAGACAGTTAAGTGTTTGTCCAAAGTTATACATTGACTTTCACTTGCCCTGTCCTGGGCTCCTCTTACAGTTTGGCAGCATCTGCCCTGCTGTGGGTAGTTGATGGGTATATTCAAACTAGGTGCTTCCCTCTTCCATAAGAGTCACATTTCCCCCACTTTTGAATAACTTACGAAAACTAAGTATGTTATTTAGGCTGTGAAAGATGAGGAACAGAATAATGGTAGCCAGTGGAGGGCAAGTGGGCTTTGTTTTGTTTTGTTTAAAAGATTTATTTATTTATGCCTATAAGAGCTGGGGTACAGGCCAGAGTTGAGCGAGGTGAGAGGATTTACCAGAGACAGAGTGGGAAGCAGAACAGGCAGACTGACCGAAGTACACTGCTGAGGGGAGCAGCGGGCAAGGTAGGAGAGGTCTGCTGTGCAATGTGGGTCACCTCCCTGGCCGGGGATCGAACTTGCACTGCTATGCCACGGATGCTTCACAGTTTAGCGCTCAACATGCTGTGCCACCCAGGAGGCCCCATAAATGGCTTTTAAAGAATGGCAGCTATAGGAATACGTGCCTCTAGTGGCTTTAGATGATGCTTTATCTCGATAGTTCATCTCCTTTAGATTGCTCTTTTATTTTTGAAAAACAAATATTCAATCATTTCACTTTTTAGTCAGTATTAATTTGCATTCTCCAAGAAATGATAAGTTCCATCCTCGCAAAGCATAGGATGTACAGCATAAGTTACTGCCATGTTGTTTCAGCAGATCTTTGTACAAAGGGAACTAAGACTCACTAAATGATAATTCCTCTGTCATCAACTTACCTTCCTCTTGCAGATAACCTTACAACCAGTGGGTAAAAAAATGAGGTCATTTGTAGGAAATCTTCTCCCACTCCTCACGACACCTACCTACCCATATGAAGAAGAGTGTTTTATTCTACCCGTTACACCAGCTCTACCTGTGAGTTGGAGCTAGGTTGACCAGCCATCCTGTTTTCCCGGGACTAACAAGTCACCAGGATGCAGGACTTCCAGTGCTAACATTGGGGATGTGCCAGGCAGACTGGGACAAGTTGTTTGCCCCATAGACCCCATGCCCTCTGCCCAGGGACACTTCTAAACAAGCAGTGAATCATGAACTGAAAGGGTTGATAACAGATAGTACCAAATGTCTATGTGAGGTTGGAGATCAGGAAGAAAATAAGAGGGAAGAAGGAAAGGAGGGAGAGAGAGGAGAGGAAGGAAGGAACAAAGACATGTAATGATGTGTTCTTAATGAGAAAATCCATGAATGGAGTGGAGGAAGGGAACCAGGAGGCTATCCCACTATCCAGGTTAGCAAGAGAAAAATTCTATTAAAATGTTCATATCAAGGGCCCGCCCTGGTGGTGCAGTGGGTTAAGCAACGCACTAGGAAGCAAACCGCAGCCACTGCAACACGAGTTCGATCCCTGCCACCACCCAGGAGGTGATCCACATGGCGTGGCAGACCTGTCCTGCCTTGTCCCGCTGCTCCCCTCAGCAGTGTGTTTCAATTGATTGGCCTGTTCTGTACCCTGCTCTGTTTCTGATGAATATCCTCACCCCCTACACTTCTGACCTGTACCCCAGTTCTTGTATGCATAAATAAATAAATCTTTTAAAAAAATGTTCATATCAAGATATAGACCACATCATCAAAAAATAGCTTGACAGTAAGTTAAGGCATCCATATTATATAAGAAACCTCCCTCTAAGGGATGTCTGGGCCATAGAAACTTCCCAGGCCCTCAATAACTACAGGATTACAGCACTTTGGCCTCAACATAAATCTCAAATTCACATTTTCCCTAGGTTTCTGCTGAAACCAGCAAAACCTTAGAGGTCCAACTCCTACTGATGACCCAACATTTCAAAGCCTCCTCAGATGACATTGCTTGAAATGGGACTAGTGTAAGTTCCTGTTTATATTTCTGTTTCCTTGGTCCAAGTTTGTATCATCAGTACACAGAGTTTCAGGTTGAGGTTATGACTTAATGATTTTGGACAAGAAGGAAGTAGTCCTAGATCACATTCAATCAGCATTTATTCCCTGACCTGAAATAAGTTTTCCAAAAACACTAATACACATACACACAAACACGTGTGTGCCAACAATTTAAAAATTCAGAAATTTCTCAATAAATTGGAAACATCTGACAACTCAGGGTCACAATCTCCCTCAACCTACCCCCACCCCCTTAGTCACAGTAATCTGAAACTGAAGGAATACAGTGCGTAGCAGTGTTGGCTGCCAGGGTTCAAATCCATGCTACTTACAGGTTCACATCCTTGAACTTAACGTCTGAGAATCTGGTTTTTCATCCTCACAGACAATGTTAAATTAGTAGTACTTATTATGTGAACAACAACAACAAAAATGCTTAAACAATGTCTAGCACTAACAATCATTCAATAAGTGTTGATAGTTGCTCCTTCCATCTCCCTTACACAGGTAACTTTTCTATTTTTCTTTCCTTCCATCTTACCTTACCTTTTTCCCTTACTGTTAGTCTAGACAGTTAAAAAAATTAACTTTGGCAACATGGTACCTCAAGTTAGTAAGCAATAACTCAAGTCTTCTTGCTTTCCTGAGTTGACTGGCCTCGTTCCCAGCATAATGCACACTGCTTCTCCCACTCTGAGCTTCTCCCTCATCCTGCTGAGCCCATAATGAAACCTGACAGCAAGGGAAGGATACACAGTCATATTGACCTCAGACTTTCTAATTAGAGGTTTCTGGGCAAAAGAGATGGTCCCCCCATTGTTTCAGTGTGTCTCATCCACTTTCCAATATCAAGTTTTTCCTGGACACTTTACCTCCAGGTGTCTCCTGCATATACAAGGAGAACATCTTTGTGAATAATTCAGCTAGCAAATCAGTCAACCAGATGACACAAATCCATGGTTAAACAAGGGGGTGATTTCCTCACAGAAAGTTGTTTTTAAGAAACCAATTTCTGTTGCTAAGCAACCTCGAATACCTTCTACAGGTCCAACTAAATTGGATCCTTGATTGTCTACAGTGAATTAAGTTGATGCTCCCATGAGTCAGAAGAAGGTATCAGAGAAAGTTTTACTCAAGCTGTGGATGAGTGTAAAATAAGGCAGAAGGAGTTAAAAAGAATAACATAAAAAAGGAGAGACATGGCTGGGTTCTGTTTTATAAGTCACATGGTCATTTTATTCACACTTTGGGGGCTGATGCTTGTCTGGAGAGTTAGCCATAAAGAGCTGGATTGTTCATTCATAGCTGAGTGGATAGAGTCACAGTGTGGGAGACAGTCTTGTGGGTTCTCTCAAGGAGACTAATAATTAAAGTTGTGGTTAGATTTTACCCAAAATTAAGGGAGGTCCAGTGGAACTCCCTGGAAGCGAGAAAGAGCCTTTGAGGCAGATTAGATGTTGCAACTGTCAAATCCACAGCACAGTCATTATGCTAAGGAGATGAGGTGAACTGTGAGCCAGCCAATAAGAACAGCGAGCGAGTGGCACCATTTCCGGTTGTTCCAGTCTCCTCACTGTTTGGAGAAGTTGGGCAGGGGCAAAGCCAATGCCACAGTTGCTTTTGCAAAATTTAAGACACTGGGTGGCTACGCTTCCCATTGCTGAAAGTATGGAAAATCCTTTGGCATAATTTCCTAAGCCTATAAATATATATTTCCCCTAATAACTAAATGTGGCTATTTTAACGAAGCCAATCATTTCACTGACCAACACTTGGACAGAGGAATATTTGGAGAAGGTATAGGGGATTTCCCAGAAAATTCAATGTCTTCTTTATAACTTCTTCCTCGGTACCTTTTTTATATCGGAGAGTCTAATTTAACATGGTTGCCTTAAAGTTAAACTATTATAATCTGCTGAAGACGAGACTGCACAGAGTAGAAGGAGCTACTGTTCTGCCTATTTTGGGACCACACTTGAAGGGCTGCTCTCTCTGCTTGTGCCTGGTCTCAAAAACATTCCCAAGACCCCAGGGTTCTCCCACAAAATCCCTCCCTCTTTTTCTTTTTCTACTTTCGAATATCTCACAGGATGTTGGAATGACCTCTCAAGTAGAGAGGAGAAATTGAGACACTTAAAGAGACAGCTGCCTCCTACACTCCACCATGCTCTACCTCAGCCAGAGGGGTCGAAAAAGCCACAGCACAACGGGGTCATAAAATTCCAGGTTTCTATTCTTGTCAAACTCAGCAACCTGGAAGCCATTTAACTTCATTTTGTTTCATGGTTTCCACCCATTAAAACAAAACATATTATATGACTTGCTGCTACCTACTACCCCAGACTGCACTGGGAAGACTTGGGAACAAGGGTTTGTGAGCTCCTGGAAGGAGTGGAGAAATCTGATCACTGTACATGCTTGTTGTGAAGTACGGTCATTTGAAACTATCCATGGTAAGTCCACAGCAGACTACTGGCAAGGAAAAGAAGAAAACACCCCCTCCCTGGGAAAATGAAAGAGGTCACCTTCAGTCTGGTAAACGTTGTGTACACTGAGGATCAGCGGAGGAAAGGTACAGGGAACAGAATGGAAGCACCAAGAATCCATTCAGATGAGAAGAGGGGAGCAGGCCCTGGGGTCCAGTGGCTAGCAAGCCCCTTGGGAAGCTGAGCACACCGTCGGTGCTCCCCTCTCAATGCTAGTCAGAAAGCCAAAAGAGCTTTCCCACATAATCTCTACACTGGATGTGTTCTATATGTTGGTTACCTGAGTAGAAACACGCTTCAGTATTCATCAAATTGTATAACTCTGTAAACAGTGTATGCAAATTCTATCTGACTTTAAGAATCTATCAAATCCCACCCAGATCTGAATTCCCTGCTGTGCCCATGAGCAACTATATTCCAATTATCAATTTTTATAATAACAGTCCTCATATTTATATTCAACAAGATTAATATATGCAAATTTGCATATTTGTGTACATGATAATCACAGATCTAGTCGGATTAAAACTGACTTTATCTGTCATTCTCTAGCAACTGTTATCTCTGCACATTTATAATACACTGACAATCATTCAAATACCAAATGCCTTTAGACTTACCAAAAATGAAATTAAAATGTATGCAAGTGACTTTTAGTATTAAATATATTTATTATACTATTTTCTTTCTTTTCCTTCAAGGAGAGTGTGAACCATAAATGATGCAACTGAGAGTTCTGCATTTGGGGAAGTCAGAGGGGCCAGCACACCCAGAGTGCAATGGGTGAAACTTACCCTGGGAAAACCTCCTTCCTGATCGTGCTATCTCCCATGCCAGCAAGTGTCCTGTACTATTTTCTAATCCCTTAAAAATCAGTAAAGCATATACGAATGGAATCATGACCATTTTATCAGAGTATTGTTTCCTCCCAATGATTACTACTAAGCCTAATAGTGGAGTATACAATATATATGAATTAGACTTTGGGAGGAAATGGGTAACAACAGTTATTAACGAATTTATGAATCAGCTGTTTGGTTTGCAGACAAATGTTTGATTCTGTGACTTATCGAAGACAATCAATCTGAAAAGAACCTGAACCTGGGTTCTCAATAAAGAAGCATCACCTTTTCATAAATGCACATATTTGTGAAATTTAAGTTTGGGTATTATTTTTCTAATAGGGATGTCAAAAAAATTCATAGAGAATAGGCAGTAAATATACCCAATTAATTAATTTGCCACCTCTTGAATATTCTTGTTAATATCAGCTCAGGCTTGCTCTTTAAAGGCAACAAGGCGCTATGTTGCTACAGCTTAGGTAGTCTGAGTCTCTGAGATTTGCATACAAGAAATTTGTCCAGCACTGCTGTCCAGCACAGGGGAGTAGCTCCTGTGAGGGAGGGACAAAGGAATCTGTATTGAATGGAAAAGCTGAGTCCCTCTGAAGTGCATCAAAGATCTAAGCTGACCTCAGGAGGATTCTGAAAGTAGAAGACTCTACTGATGACCCTATGGAGCAAAGGAAGCCAAAATTTGTGTTCTACATCAACTGATCATTAAATATGGGCTGCCCAGAAAAGGGGTATGACTGAGCAAGAAAATCCAAAGACAGTCAAGCCTTGGAGGACCTGAAGGGGAATCTGCTATTTGCTCCATAACATCCAGTACCATCTTCATAATGTTGTGTCTTTCCTAATGGCCCAACATGTATTAGACTCTTTACACATCTTTTCTAATTTTCACTATAATCCTATCAGGGAAAGAAATTTTTATCCCAAAGATTTTTGAAAAAGTTTTTATAGTGAAAAATTCTTAGAAAAGCTAGCTAATGTACCCCACAATGGCCCAGTTCCTGCTCAGTAGTACAGCCTGCGTTCAAAGCCATGCTATGTGTCTCAAAATGCCTGCACTTGACCAGTCCTCTGTGTGTAGAGTCATAAGGCCCAGTGCTCTCCCAAGACTGTGCAGCCTTCGCTAAGACACACCTCTGAATCTCTTCTTTACCTGTGGGAGGTAGTCATCTTCCCAAGGCATTCAAGAATCCCCTAAGGCACCAGAAAGTGAAGGGAAGGAGCAGCTGGTCCAAAAAGAGAGGAATAACCCGCCTTTAAATCTGCTCTCCAGAACTGGTAGTTGGTGTCCAGTCATTGATTTGGCAGTATCCACAGGTGGCGGTAAACTTGAGTACCCTACAGGTCAGTGTCAATATTTAAGGAGCTTTGGGGCAGTGGTAGTGCCAACAGTCAGTTGGCCTCTAATAAAGGGACAGGTAGTTCAGCAAGACCAGGAAGATGGTGGATTCCCAGCTGGCAGACACTAATAGGGAGGGTTCAGGAGTAGTAAACCTTTTTCATGGCTTACAAGGCCACAATGATCTATACCTATAGATTTACTCTTCTCACCACATCCACTGCTACTCCCAAGTCTTGCCCTGCCTCCAGTTCCTCTGACCTTCTTTCTCTTTCTACAACATATACTACGTGGTCTCTCAACCTCAGGCCTCTGCTTACAAGATCGCTCTCTTCAACCTCATTTCTTTACCTGGCTAACTCCTGCTCATCTCTCAGCATCCAACTAGTCTCTTCCAGGAAACCTTCCTTGACCTCTAAAGATTCAGTTAGGTGAGCCTCCTGCATTCTCTCCGAATAGCATATGTTGGGAGGATTATTTAATTATTGGCACATAAGAAGCACTCTAAAAACAGTGACTTATTAATCTTATTCTTCCTTGATAAGACCTATCATTCTGAATTAGAGTGCCTGCATACTTTGCCTGGGCCTAGACCTTTACTCCAGCATCTGCCACATTGAAGAATATATAATAAGTGACTGATAAATATTTGTTGAAACAATAAAAACCTCAATTACACAACAGGGTAAACATGGGCAGAACATCATGGGAGTAGAGAAAGAGAACAGAATTGCTAGGGCTCCTCTGATATCTCCCAGATACTAACCCTTAAAATCAATGTCCATCTCTGCCAGGGACTGGTGCAAAACTTCCTAGATTTGAATAGCAATTCCTGCAGTTCCTTTACTGTGTGATATTGCACATGTTATGTAACCTCTCTGTGCATTTGTGTCCTTGACTGCACAGTGAAGGTAATAATTCCTCCCTCGTAGGGATGCTGAATTGTAAAGTTCTTAGAAAGGGTTTGCCCATAGTTTAAAGATTTACCTATCACCTAGAACCTCAGTTTTCTCTTAAAAAAAGGATATGTGTAGAACACTTGGTACAGTGTTTGACATATGTCATGCTCTCAGTAATATTATTATTACTAATAATAACAATTACTATTACTACTGCTACTACTACTTCCCTTACAAGTAGAAGATACTTCCTTAAGATGAACTTAACTGAAACTTTATTTAGAAACTTTCTTCCTGTTGGTACGTTTGGTCTCTCCTGATAATTTTGCTACAAAGCACTATTCCTATGTGTTCTGAACCAGCTGCATGTCTTGTCTTCTTTTCAGTGCTCTGAAAATCTTCTTTGTAAAGTTAAACATCCTACTACATACCCATGAGTATGCATGGAAGGTCTGTGGTACTATTTTGGGGTGCCACAAACTTGGTGATATAAAACAACAGAAATTTACTCTCTCACAGCTCTGGAGTCAGAAGTCTAAGACCAAGGTGTCCGCAGGGCCACGCTCCCTCTGAAGCCTCTGTGGGAGAAGCCTTCCTGGCCTCTTCCAGCTCCTGGTGGCTGCCAGTGTTCCTTGACTTGTGGCCGTGTAACTCCAATCTGTTTTGGTCCCCACATGAACTTCTCCCACTAGGTATCTGTCCCAAATCTACTATTGCTTTTCCTTTACAAGGACAGCGCTGTCAGTAGAGTCTGGGTTCACCATGGATTGTGGAAAATCTTGTCTTAAGATCCTTAGTTATATATTTAAAGATACATTTCCTAAATATATTCATAGTCATAGATAGGGCATAGATATATCTTTTGGGGTCAACCACTCAACCCATTGAAGAAGTTACAGGCCCCAAAAGGGTCTAAATAGAATCCACTCCTTTACTTTGTTGGAAACTATGTACCTCTCCGTTGCCATTTTCCTTTCTCCTGTGCACTCATCCAGTCTCATCCATACCTCTCTAGTGGGCTGGTCACAACTAGAGGGGCAAGGAAGACACCTTATTGCTCATCTCTGGGCTCTGCTCTGATTTATGTCTACACCTGCTTCCTGCCTCATGTTTTTCTGTGGGCAGCAAATTGAAAGCCTGACCTCAGGAAAGCTTATTCTGCTTGGCCCACCCAGTTGCCAGCAGGAGGCCAGAAGAGTCAGATGTCAACCCAGGACCTTGTAGTGCCAGCTAGTCCCACCTGGCTCTTTACCAGAGTTGCCTTGGTCACACATCAGGTTTCACAGACGTGGCCAAAGCAAGAGACCCTGGTGAGTTGGATCAAGTAGAGGCAGTAGATCTGGGTCAGTTCAGGACTTGTGTTTGTATTTGGACCAGGCAAATAGGCTCAGTGAAGGAATCTGGGTCAAAAGCTTGGCACACTGGCAGGAAACATGAGACCTGGTACACAAATTAAAATGGAGATTGGCTTGCAATCCACACAGGCCTGTTTTGGGCTCTCCAAAGTCTGAGTGAAGTGTGTCTCTGGCAGGTGGCATATCATGTAAACTTAGCATCTATTTATCAAGGATTAGCTATATGCCAGGGTCTAAGGATAGAAAGACATAGTGCTTTTCTTCAGGTAAAGTATAGCAGAGGATGCAAGCATATGAAGAACTAGTTGCCATATTCAAAATTATTAGAGGTCCCTGGAGGCAGTAACTCATTTTTACCTTGGATTAGGGAATGGGTCATAATGGGGACACACACAAGTAACATTTGAGCTGAATCTACAGAATACAGTAAAAATAAAAGTATGGGCAATCCACATACGTGATCACCAGTTCGCCACTCCGGCACCTCTTCTTTCCCTCCTTCTTTGAGTTGATCATTTGAAGCCTAAACCTTATATAAACATAGCCAGCTTTGCACAAGAACTGTTTTTTGATCAGTACTGGAGAGATAAATATTAAGCATGCCCGACAGTGGGTCATCACCCAGTGAAACAGCCAACCAGAAAGGCCTCCGGCTGTGAGGAACTGGTTTGGTAGGTACTGGCTGAATGACAGAGGCCACAGCACTGCTGCTACCATACACACACAGTAGTAGGCTTGCAGGTATTACCATGTCCCGGGGATGCATCACCACTGAGGTTAGCATGTGGAGGTTTTCTTTATAAAAACGGTGATTTTACATATAACATCTATGTCCCTCAAAACCCAAGAAGGCATTTATGATCTCAACCTCTAACAAAAGGGAAGACTAGTGTTCATCACTCCACATGCCATATTTCTTTTCAGCATTTAGTGACTATTGCTTTGAACTTTCTTAGAGATGTCTTGCTACCCAGCATCTTTATAATGAGAAGAGATATTTTTAAATTTGAAAATGTAGCATCTCATGGAGTATTGATTTTTTTCTAATTATCATTAGGTCACACTTAAGTGATCTATCTAGGTAACAGATTTAAGTGTAGTCTAGTGTTAAAAACAAACATGAGTATACTTATACGTTGAATATAAAATTCAAATAGTTTTAGACTGAGACTACACCTCAAAAAATATAAAAGAAAACAGACACAAAAGGCTACAGACTAAGTGAATTCATTTATATGACATTCTGCAAAAGGCTAAATAATGGGATAAAAATCACTGCTGGTTGTGAAAGAATGGGAATGGAGAAGTAAAATTGACTATAGAGGAGGAAAGGAAATTTGGGGGTTATGGAGATGTTCTATATGTTGATTGTGATCATGGTTACATGACTGTATATGCTTGTAAATATCCAACCACTGTATGATTGAAAAGGGTGAATTTCACTTTATGTATTTCATTTCAATCAGTCAGGTTACTTCCAGACTCACTCACTGCTACATGTATTCTTTCTTACTACTTGTAAGACTACAGGAAAAAAGAGCTTGCGAATTACCCATCTAGTTTCTCTTCTCTCAGAAAGAGGGAGTTTGATTATGATTATAACAAGATGAACCCAGAATATTGAACTACCCTTTCGGGGCACTTTTAAATGTCTATAAAATTCCAACATATCTACACACAATATTTTAGAGCTATACGATCACTTATTTCAGCTTTCCTCGGCTGCTTTATTGTGAAATGTTTTCTTGTTGATCAACCAATAAGGCCTGCATGTCAGTTTCCAGTGGTACAAAGCACCACAATCTGGATGACTTAAATAAATAACAAATTCCTGTTCTGACAGTAGAGGAGGCTAAATACCTGTGATCAAGGTAGGAGCAGCCCTTCTGAGGCCTCTCACTTGGCTTGTAGACAGCCATCTTCTCCCCGTGTCTTTACAAACTCTCCTATCTGCATCTGTGTCCTAATATCCTTTTCTTATATTAAAAAACAGCCAGCCACGTTGGAGGAATGCTCATCTTAATGACCCCATTTTAACTAAACTATGTCTTCAAGGTCCCTATCTCCAAACATAATTCAATATGAATTAGTATGCATTATTTGAGGGTAGGGGGGAACACAATGCAGCCCCTAATAGCCTGTGTCCCAATCCTTCCCTCCCCCACAAGCACTCTTTTGGAGTCCTAGTCATCCCTCAGCCTAACTGCCTCTCTCAAGATGTAATTTCCTCCTTTTCTTTTCGTCTTGGTTACCACCTACATGCGTGGGCCTAACATTTGCTAAGATACCCTCAGGAAGCCATGAAACTGTATGCCGGCCCAGATGGAAAAGTGTATCATTTCATGTTTTTATTTGTTTGTTTTGCTATATCCCTGTGACTCTTTTCCTTGGAAGGTCACACCGAGTGGCTTTGATACCCACACTACATCGAGAATGTATCAGATACATGGAACCCAAACTTACATACTGCCTGCAGGGCCCTTAGCTCTGTGCTTGCTGCTCTCACATACATAAATAGATGAGAAGTGGTCAAACAGCAAATCTGCCGCGAGGCAACAATTGTCTTGTTTTTAACCCTGGCTTCTGCAGCTAGCATGGATAATTAATGGTCAGACAAAAGTCAGACTTAGGAGTAATTTATTTCTGAACAGTGTAATTATTTCAAGCTGAAAATATTTCTCTTTCCACTGAAAGGCGGGGAGACTTATTGAACTTCTGGCAGAAGGAGCATCAGCTGCTGGCTCTGTTTCCTCTATCTATACAAGATAATTTTCCCAGACAGTTCAGGGTGAATTAGAAGTCTTTCCCTAAGTATTCATAGAGCAGCAAATGGAAACATAGACTGGACTATGTATTTAAAAAATAAAGTTGATGCAGATCCTGTACTTTTGGGTTCAATTTTTGAGCAAACAAAACACTAACAATTCTTTGCAATTAATGTGAGGACAAAGAAAAGAAGAGCCTGGCAAGGTTCCATTGGACGTATGGATCAGAATCTATCAATGATACAATATCAGACTGATATAAAGCAAAGGGGCCTTGATTAAAAAAAAGGAAGGTGGAAACATTCAGGCTGCAGCACCATATGCCACCAAGAGCTGCCTTAGAATCACAGTGCAGGCTATCCTATATTGACTGTCTCTTATAGTGCAAAAGTCTCTCTGGGTTGCTGGATTCCTACCCCAATTCTAGAACAGCATTGCCATTTGCCTCTATGACCCCCAGATTGCAGGCAAGGATTTCAAAGCTTTGTAACATGTTGTCAGCGGCAGAGTTAGAACCCCTTCCAAATGCCCCCTGGCACCCATACACATTCTCTTCTGCTAGCCACTTTAACAGCCATTTACTCATTTGTCACTCATCATCTTGAGTAACTGGAACTGACTTTGGAGCAAATTAAACAGTTTGTTCTTATGTGTGGTTTCAATTCTTCTCAAGTTATTTTTTCAACTGTCTTTATAAATTCAAAGAGACCATATTCAGCAGATTCTGCTCAGAGGTCGACTCTTTAAACAGGGTAATGGAATTGATTTTGGCATTCAAGACACTGGTATTAAGTGGGCTAAACTTGTTAAAGAGTATTGCCCCTTTGTGCTGAGTTCATAGTAGTTGGTAAGGTGTGGTCTCTCCAGGGAAGAGGATGCAGTCCAGCAGCAGACAGGACAGACTGGGTTGCTGAACAAGAAGTGCCCATGTACCTTTGATTACAGTATCCCCAGAAAGATTAGGAGTTACTTGGACGCTTGATGTGAATTGACCACGTCATAGGGACTATTGGGATGAGCCTGGAAGGAAAACCTCGATGAAGGAAAAGGAGCAGAAGTGAAGAAAGAGCACTGATTGACAGAATTGTAGCAGTTTTAAGTGTGTTTGCATCCAGGCACTTAACAGACTCCATAAGTATGGACAGGTAGAGCTAAGAAGACTTTTAATCACTGGGTCCAAAAATTCCAGTTAGGCCTGCCTTAACTTTGGTGCCTTGGCTCTTATTTCCCAAAGCCTGTGACTCAGCTAGTGTTTTCTTGGGTGGGGAGGAGGAAGGGCAAATGACTAGGTCCAGAGGAGAAAGAAGGATGACTGGCAGCCCTTATACCTGCAACACTGGAGAAGGGGATCCCTCCTGCCTGGCCCTGCCTCCTGCTCTGACTCACGATGTTGCTGTGGCATACCTCTGACTCACCCAGCCTGGGAACCAAAAAAACAGCTTGGACACCGCCGACTCCCTCCGGCAACACGTCTGGTACCCAACCAAGGGATTTTACCCTCCGACTGTTTCTGGAACCCAGCCCCCTGCTCCATCCTACTGCCAATGATTTGGGTCAAGGCCTGACTCTTTCATTTGGACCTCTCCCTCCTAACAGGTCTTCCTGCCTCCACGCTTTGCTCTACAATCCATTCTCTGAACTACCACTGCGTGATCTTTCTGAGTAAGAAGCCAGCACAGGCATTTTCCTGCTTGCTGTCACCAGTGTAATGGCTCTCCTCTGAGGACTCCCCTGAACTCCAAGAACCCGGGAGCAGAACTGTCCCTTTATGCCGGTGGCAGGGGCAGTTAGTAAGGAACACACAATCCACTTGCACCCCCACATGCCAGCCTCCTCTGCAGTTAGCATGGCAGGTGGCCAGTCTGGTCCAATGTACTATAAACCAAAGTGGCGGTGACACATCCAGTGTCCTCCGGCCTGTCTCCTCCCCAACACAAGGACCTGGGAAAGAATGTTCTCAGTGGCTTTTCTGTACCACAGAGTGCTGTTTCCCAGTGTGCAGTGGCCCTCACTGGAGGAAGAACAGAACTTCTTAAGCCACTGAGGTTCAGGAGGTTGTCTGATGCAGCAGCTAGAGTTATGTGCCTGAACAGCACGCTACATCGTGTGGCTCATTGAATAGGAAAGCTCCTTTTTCCCTGAATAAGTATTTTATTAACCCAGTTGGTGACACAGTATCTCATACTTATCCATGGCTCTTATGAGACGTTATGGAGTTTTTTGGATGGCCTTTTAGAAATGGGAAACAAATTAGCTATTTCTGAATAATTGAAGTATTGGGGGAAACTACACTTGATCTTAGCCAAAAGGCCGAGAAGCGATTGTATTGGGGGAAACTAAGAAGAATCTTATGACGACATGATCCATGGAAAGAAAATACAAATTGGGAGTTTTAAGAGTGAGTATTAGGACCACTGGCTCATGGGATAAAGTCTAAATGGGAAGTTGATGGCAAAGGAGAAGAGAATCAAAAGGTTTTAGTGGCAATGGCTTCCAGTTTTTCTGTGCTTCCATTAACCTGACCTTGACTCATTCTTCCCCAGCCACACATTGCATGCCCACGTGACCCTTCCCCAACACCAGTCCCTCAACCTCAGCCTGTCCAACCACTGACATGTCACCTCCTCCATTTCCCTCAGCCACAATCTCGGTCTTAGCACCTCTTTCTACTGAGGTTTTCCCTGTACGAGTCCGATTCTTCAACAAAGGGGCAGGTTTCTCTTGCTTTTGGAGTGTTTTCTTTTCATCTCTGGGTCCTCTGACCAGTAGGGTACTGCCTAGCACATAGTAGGTGCTCATCAACTGCCTTGGAATTTACAAGTAGGCCCTTGAATGAGGTGGCTGAATGTGGCTCTGGATAAACTCTTTGCCATTCCTCAAGATCACTGTTCCAGCAGAGCCCAGCCCTTTGCACCCTCTTTTGCTTGGGACTCTTTTCTCCTACATCTCACATAGCTCCCTCCCTACACCAGTCAGAACAGACACCTCTTTCTGAGAAGAGGCTTTCCCCGGTGGTCACTCTCTCCTTACTCTGCTTTATTGCATCCTATCATTCACCATCTGATATATTCTATTCCACACTTATTATTTAGCTGATGTTTTCTCTCTCCTAGAATGCTGCACTTCCTGCGAGGACAGAGACTTTGTCTCAGTCAATGTGCAAGAGCAGTTCCTGACACATAGTGGGTACTCTAAAACTATTTTTGTATGAATAAATAAAATGATATTTTAAATATCCAATCTGAAACCCAGACTCATATTCTCATAAGCGCTCTGTTCATAAGGCCATGAAACTTTAGAGTGAGAAAGGAGTTTAAAGGGCTTGGCTTAGCCCAGTCTTCCTTCACCCAAAGTGGAGCCAGAGGTCTCAGACAGAGAAATGACTCACTGGTGCAAAGCTGAAGCTACATCCCTTGTCTGACTTCTAGGTTTTGGGTCTGAGGACGTAGTGAACATTTGGTTAGTGAACGAGTGCAAAAGTGAATTAAAACCAGAAAAGACCAGTTTGTTGTCAGTGTGCACAGCTTCCTGTGCCAAAATAAACTGAGTTCAACGAACATGGACTTCTAGAGAGGGAGCTACTTGAGGTGCCTCTAGGGACCCAGACTCCATGGACACGAGGGGCCTGCTGGAGAGTCAAACCAGTTAACCACACCACTATCTGACCCCCCCATACTGGAGCCCCCAGATCTGCACGTGCAACCAGCATGTTTGCTGGTCGCCAAAGGATGTTAAGGGTCAAAAGAGAAAAGAACCCTTCCTTTGCCCCAAACAGGCCAGCTGACTGCCAGGGAAAAACAGAAAGACAGTGTCAGCTCAGCGCGGTAGGTAGTGACTGAGAGACCCAGCCACCAAAGTTCATCCGCTCCTGAACGCCTTACTGTGCACTCTGAGTCAGGTACTGGAATCATCTACCTTCACTTGTAAAATAAATCCTGTAGTTAGGAATAATCAGTATTTCATCACCAACTTCTTGGCACATATTTGAAGACTCTAAGCCCTAAATTATAGATGGTGGTGGTGCAAATTGCCAATCAAACAGTGCCTTCCACAATGGAGGGACAAACAGAACGAAAGCCTAGTTTGTGAAAGCAAACCAATAATAAAATTGCTCATATTACTTCTCTCCTTTACACGAGAAAAAGAAAAAAAAATCACTTTTTGTACGTGTTCCTTGCCCCTCTCAGTTTCAGTCCCCAGACAGTCAGGGATATGAAGTGTTCTTTGCTAGTCGGCCACTCTTAATCAAATTAGGGAATTCTACAGCCTGACCTCCCGTTGTCTGATAGAGACCCAGCTCCCAACAGCCTCCTGGTCTGAGCAGCTGCAGACAACCACCGTGACCTCAGAGCCCGCCCTGAATCTGGAGCACACTTCACAGTCCCACACCATCCAGAGAGCCTGGCACGTGAAACGAAATGATTTACTGCCCTGAGTTTTAGCTGTGTAAAGCGAGGACCCATCTTGTATCTATCTCTGGGGCACGTATTTCTGAATGAAAGATAGTTACCTGACTAACAGCATTTCTCCCTTCCCCTTATCTCCCTCCTTCTTTTCTCCCTCCCCCTCCTCCTCCCTCTCTATTTTTCCCCCTAAGCATACAAGGCATAATACAGAATTCAAACGTTATTTCTCAGTGAATTGGCGTTAAGCTATACATTTCCAAGTCCTCCAGGGTCTGGTAAGTCTCTCTCTCATTTCCTATTCCACAAAGTCATCCGTAGCTCACAAAGTCCCCTTAAGCTGTGTCCTCCATGTACAGGGATGTGCAAGATGCAGTGTTGCAGTGAGTCACTAGGTGGCATCTAAAGGAGGCACTCTCCCAGAAAGCGCTTTCTAGAGCACTCCACAGTTCTCCATGTTGGCTGCCATTGTCTGGTGGGTGTGTTGGAGTTAATCCATTGCCATCTGTCTTTATTTTGCTAACTTACTCAGTCGGACGCCACACAATTGAGTTCTGCAAATGTCGGCTCTCCAGTAAAGCAATTACCAAGTCTCTTTCTAAACAATATCACCACACAGCATTCTTTCTGTCTTGGCCAGAGCTTGAAGCATTCAGGCTCATTCTGACTTGCTTTGCTTATAATGTTCATCATCTTCAAAGATTAAGAAAAACTGGTCTGAACTCAAAGCCACAACAAGGCATGGTTCACTTTCCAAACTGAGACCATGCCAATCGACATGTTCCTATTACATAAATACTCCATGCCTCATAGCAAGGATGCAGGCTGTGTTCATACAGACGTCGACACCACCGCCTCCCGCGGCATGGAGACATGCAGTGTTCATTTTATATAGTCACGATGTCATATTTTAATATCTGAGGAACCAGGTAGGGTGAAGAGGGACCTGAAACAGGGAAAGAAATAGAAAGATGTCAAGAGGAAAAAGGGAGAGTGAGCTGACATTTGAAGGTGCCCTTCCTTTGCAGTTCCCAAAGAGGAATGAATTAAACCAGTGCCTAGAAACAGTAGTTGTTCTTCAATTGCTTGCTCATTCTCTCATTTGTTCATTATGTGCTGAAGACCTACTGTGTGTGTGTCAGGCTGTATATTACATGCTTGGAACACAGGTGGGAACGATTGGTCAAGAGTCACTGCCCTCTTGGGACTTACAGTTTGTAGAGCAGTAGAGATCAATCAAGTAGACACCAAAGCAGGAACGGTTGTGAAAGAGACACTCATGGTGTTGTGCAAGCACATGATGGGCGCTCAGTCTGGGGCAGGGTCTCTGGGGTAAGTGAAGATGAAGGGGCTTTTAAAGTGTTCTTCTTCTTTCTAGACTTCCAGAGACTAAGTATTAGCAAAGGCTAGATTAGTATTCGATGACCAGCTAGCAAGTTTTCACTGGGCATGGAGTCAGGGTGATCAAGTGAAAGGCCAGCCCTGCTGAGCACACAGCCCTGTTCCTGATGAAGAGGCAAGCACTCCTATCATGCAAGCATAGATTTCAGCTTTCCCTGCTCTGTTTGCCAATCTCCTGGGTATAGCTTGTTTTTCTTTATAACCTAGTTCCTCCATAACCATTGTTATTGTCCTTATTTCTCTTCCAAAATTACGTTAAGATCTTCATCTTTTATCTTCATTTAAGCTTCTTTTGTTCAAAGTTTCAAAGTACAAATGTGAATTAAACATTAACCTATTAGTTTATATTGTTGTCTTAGAGTTGTTCTTCACATTTAGATATATGGTCTGAATTTTAGAAAATAAGAGGCACTTTGGGGAGCAGACAAGAGGAGACAAGAAAAAAAGGGAACCTCCTCCCATGTTTGTCTTCTCCATTATCTTACCGCACTTCGAGGAGTCACCTCTATTGTGTTCCACTCTACATGGTTTCAGCTATTTATGAGACAAAGGGAGCCCAGGTCCTGATGCAGTGTCATATGACTCAAGCAAAGGCCTTCTGATCTGTGGTTCCTAGGACCTGTAAGCTCCCAAGTTGCTGTTAGGGAGTCTTGAAAGATGGTCATATAGAAGTTTAATGTGATCTCAATTCTTACCAGTGCATTTGTGAAAACCCAGTCTCTTAGGACTTTATCTTAACAACGATAGTTGTTGTCATCAAATATTTGAGGTCTGAGTCCTTTAAGATAATCTCCTGGGAGAGCTGAGCCAATAGGTAGTTTGAAGACCAATCCTAGCTGCCACAAGAACTCCTGGAAACTTTGTTTTGCTTCATTTCAGTTTTATCAAATTCCTGCAGCTTGGCAGGCAACTATCCTTTACAATAGTGGGGTTCTCCTGATTGGGCCTTGTAACTGTAGAAAGTTTCACAGGGTAGGGCCATCCTGGGAAATTTGTGGAAGAGCTTAAAAGTAGAGCTGCATGCTTTCACCTCTCTGGGACCTCTCTATACAAAGGAACTGGTAGATTGGGGTGCAGAAGGAATTGGGGATGCACAGAAAAAACATTTCTGTGGTCAGACCCTGGAGAGCAAGTTCTTCAGAGAGGCTGCCACTGTTACCATAGAAACCAAAGAGGAGGACGCTGAAGGACATAAGCAGCCAGACCAGTATTCTTCCATTTTTGATCTTTCATTACATCTGACATAACTGATCAAACTCATTCTTGAGTTTCCTTCCTCAGCACAGATGGAGTCTGCTCTTTTACCCTGAGTGACCTTTGTCAACTTTGTTCACAGACGCTTGCCTTACTTCCTCTTTATTCACTCACTAACCACAGTCATAAAACCCTTGGTCTTAGAATTCCTATTTCCTTCTCTGTTTTCTGAGCTATTTCTCCATTTCCTTAGTATAATTACAAGTTATGTAGAGAAGATATAGCTGGGACTTAGAAAACTAGTGCCTGTTGTTTTGCTGTGGGCCTTCAAGGCCCACAGGCCCTGCCTATGTGGTGCCTCATTCCGCTCCTACAATACCCTTGCAAGGGAGGTGTCATTATCCTTTGTCCTTTTGTACATTTGTTCCTTTTGTCTGAACTTCCTCTCTCTCATCTTCCAAATTTCCATTCATTTTCAAAATCTAGTTCAATGATGATTTCTTTTGTGGCATCTCTCTTACCTCCCAAACCCTGTTAGTCCTTGTCTGAATTCCACGGCGCTAACATCATCCTTCTCTCAGATCATTTACCATGTTTTATTTTAGAGCACGATTTCTATATTTCTCTACTGTCTTCCCTGCCCCTGAGGTGTCTTAGAGAAACTAAGATGTCTGATACTCTCTGTCTGAGTATCTGAATATCTATCACACTAACACATAGGCAGGTGCTTAAGAAATATTCATTTATCAGGTGATAGCTATCCTTTGGAAGCTCCAGGTGTTGTTTCAAGCAACCCTTACAATGACTCTGTCATGTAGGTCATTATCCCCACGTTATGGATGAGGACAGAGGAATAAGAGAAGTTAAATAAATGACCAAAACCACGTAGGCAGGATCAGGACATGAGCAACTGAGACTGAAGCTGGTGTCTGTACTTGGCTGCATGGTTGCCATCTGTGCCTGTGGGGTCCCCTACAGCCGGGCCAGAGAAGAGGACTGAGTGCTGGCACTGGCACAATACAAATAGGAATAACCCAGTATAAAAGACGCATGCATGAATTGGTGAATAACTGGGCACAGAAGCAGATGAATGAATCCCTCCTAAGCCTTTGTACAGTCTGGCTTAATTCCTGCCCTTCCCTTCTATTTCGACAAATGTACCTTCAGCCCCTTCAGCCCTCATGTTAGGCTGACAACCTACAACACCTTCCCGGTGAGCCCCTCAGCCCACAGCCTCCTTCTTCCTCTTCCCACAATCTAGTCATTCCACTGGAGGGCTTGAGGGCAACAAATGAAGAGTCTGATATAGAAGGAACCCTGGGAGAGGTGAGTGAAATTGGTGAGACATCTGAAAATTATTGAAGTCTTGAATCCACACTCAAGGACTGATGTCAGCTTCTGACTCACTGTTAAGTAAAATTAGCTATCAAGGTATCATCTCCCCAGACAAGAAGTCTTTTCCCTACCTTGATTCTTCATTTTAAACTAAATTATCTTTTAAAGATTTATTTATGTACATGTACAAGAGCTGGGGTGTAGACCAGAGGTGCAGAGAGGTGAGAAGATTCCCCAGAGATAGAACAGGGAGCAGAACAGACAGATCTACTGAAGTATACTGCTGAGGCGAGCAGCAAGTGAGGCAGGAGAGGTCTGCTGTGCCATATGATTCAGCTCCCTGGCCAGGGATGGAACGCATGTTGCAGTGTCTGCTGAGCAGTGGCTGCTTCATGGTGCTGAGACTTAATCCCTTGTACCACCAGGAAGGCCCCTTAAACTAAATTTATTTTGTTACCCCTGCCTGGCCCATAACTTTCCCTTTCACTTCAAATGTTTGGCCAAACCATTCTTCTGTTTTTAACACCTATTACATACCAGGACTAGAGCTGGTTTCCAGGAATAGAAAGATTAAAGTTTTAGTTTCTGAGGCTCATAGGTTAGGAGCCTCAGATAACTGAGAAAGCAGTTACAAGGCACTATAATTGGGGTAGGCAATTCAGAGGAAAGGCCAAGGTTGCTAAGGAAACAGGTGTCCTCTTCCTGCAGTCCCACAGTCTAGTCATTTAACCTCCTCACTCTCTCCCCAACTCCAGCTCACCTCTCCCAAGGCACTTTCTAGATCCCACCCTTCATCTGCTCCTCTCAGGTCCTCCCCCTCACATATCCATTCAAACTCTTCTACATTTATGGATACATTTTGACCCATTTACCTGCAAACACAAAAACAAAAACTTCTTTGAACTTTTCTTCTTCAATTGGTGATCTGTAGCAGGAGAGGAGAGGATAAAAGGTGACAAAGGGAAAGGAAGGATGGTGTGCCTCCTGAGGAGAATATAGTCACGCCACAGGACAGTTTGCTCAACAATGCACCATTTGGTCCCAACATGCTACACCATCCAGCCTGGGTGTGTAGTAGGCTATATTTGTGTGATATACTCTATGACATTTGTATAATGATAAAATTACTTCACAATTCATTTCTTAGGGGAAAAAAAAAACACCTTAGTAAAGCAACACATGATTGTGTGTTCTTGAAAAGAAAAACTAAGTGAAGGCATGAATGGCTTTGGTTGGACTCCACCCTAGGTAGCCCCTTTGGTGACAGGGAGGTGTGCCCTGAAGAAAAAGGATTATCTATAATGCAGGCCTGATCTACTAAATTTCTATAGTCCAACAACTTTGTGGGGACTCCCCCCACTACAAGAGCAGCTCACAGAAAACAGACTGTTGTTTCAAACAGCGAGACTGACTGTGAAACATAAAAAAAAAAAAGCATGGCCTCAGAACTCTGAGAAATAGTTGAGGGGGCTGGGACACTGAAAAAAGTATCCAAGTCCACAGGGGAAGCAGCTAAGCAAACAAAATTTGATCCTAAGGGTTGACAGTCTCATTTGTGTCCAAGACTAACAAAGCCTGGGGAACTTTCACACATAGTCCAGTCACAGCTCTGTAACCATCTACCAATCGATAAGGGAAAACAGGCTCCACAAGAGATGATCCTAGGAAAAACAGAGCAGCCAGCCAGGCTCACCCTGGCTCAGCCAGTCCCACAAGCTTTTCCATCATCCCACCAGGTGAACCCTGTCATTCCAATGTCTGAATCCAAACACTCGGTTGACATGGAAATGTGTCAACAAAGCCTATGGTTTAGTTTTCTTGCTCTCAGTCCTCTCTGACTTCAAGGCCCTTTCACTCCACCTTCCAAAATCATATCTCTCCACTTCAGTCACCAATTATTTGAGTTAGTCAGTTAGGAGGCTGAGGAAGTCTCTGTTCCACTCATTGACCTGAGGAATGAGTGCTGGGAGCTGGACTGTGGCTGTTCCTCTCAGCTAATGCCATCATTCTAGGAGTTCCACAACATAGGCAATCTCCTGAGAGCTGAAACTCCCTTTTCACAAGGGCTTTCATTTTATGTCAGCAATTTCACAAGCTGAGTGGGTGGTAGAGAAAAGGGAAACATCAAAAGAAGAGAAGATGCCACAAATCACTAAAGGCAACATAGCTTCGGGGCAGAGATATAGTGATTTGGTAAGGTCAGAAAATCTAAATGCGGAACTGTGCTGACTAAGTTTACTTGCGCAGGCAGCTAAGCAGATACCTATCTCCATGACGACCAGAACACAAGCATGCTTTACTTACCTGCATTACCTATTTTCTTTGATGAAGGCAGTGCATAATTAGTAGAGAGAAAAAAAAAACATAGGTGCCGGGTTAAAGAGTGCACATCTGTTAAATAATGTTTATCTCTCATTCCTCTCTGGTCAGTTTACCTACTCAACCTTGTTAACATCCCACTTGCTGAATTTATCAGCTATGTCTTTTATTTGCTGGTAGAAATATACATAGCTTTGCCTCTCTATGTCAGTTAGCACTACTTAGGGGATAAGAGAATTTACTAGGAAGATTTATCTAAAGAGTTCGATTTATACAGACATATCCAGGTGGCCACAGACATTAACTAAAACAGCCTCCTTTGTGTGGGAGAGTTAGGGGCATGTTGTCACTATTTTGGATGGAGAGACCTTTCCTCTACCCATGGGACCCCACATGAATGTTTGCCCTTTTGGCATGTAAGACAAGTCACACCAGTTATAGGCTGTTTGATATGAACCAGACCCTGAGATTTACCTAATAGGTTGGACCATCTTAAAGATATAGGAGGCGGTGGCCTCTAAATACTTAGGAGGTCCAGGTGCACCTTCTTCTGAGATAAGGAACAACCGAGATAGCGAAGTCAATCAATCTTGGGAAGATGGAATCACAGCCCGCAAGTCTGGAATGCATCTTTCCCTGGGACTGTCCTCGCACAGCCCCAAGGCTGGTGGGAGGATGGTCAGTGTAGGAGGACAGAGTTCTGACTTCCTCCTCACTGGACACAAAGGCACAAAGGGCCTCTGGGTTCTGTTTAGACAAGTCATCGCCATGGTCACAGCACTCACACACCTGGAACCTTCCCAGGGTGAAGCTGGAAAGAATGGGAGCCAAGTGGAGAGAACGAAGGGGAATAAACATGAATAAAGGGACCCCCAACTCTTCAAAATAAACATGAAGCAAATATGACAAAGGGATTAAAGCAGGATCCCCCAACCCCACCCTGCCATGCCCACTTCTTTCCCATGTGGTGTCTTTTGAGGACAAGTTTGCAAACTGTGAAGAGGAAAGGCTTGTAAATACATGTATGTGTGCATGCAGATCCAAATGTGTGCGCTGGTACCTTTTGGCCTGTGTGTGGAAACTCATCTGATGCTACAAACATTACAAGCACTACACAATGTTAGCCTAACCACAGAACAACTGCCAAACTTCCCATCTCTCATGGGAAAGCCATTACTTCCAAGAGTCAACAAGTACCCTGTTCTCATTCCAGTTCGCCCTCTGGGAATCACTTAGCATAGTCGAGGGGATGGGGACCATAAAGTAATGAGATAGAATGAAACTAAAGAAAATGTCTATCAACTATCATAACATCTTAATGAGGTGGCCACTTAGTGAGGAAAAAAATATAGGACCCATTAGGAATTAACAGGGACGGGATCTCAGGACTGTACCGTAGAAGTCATTCTGCTGACTTGTGCTGAGAAAGAATTCACAGTGGAGGGGAGAACTGTGTGTATTGCCTTCACCCTGGCCAGGGTGCCTCAGCACAGCACAGGTAGATTCGTGGACAGGGTGCAGTTTTTGGAACCAGTTTCAGACTTATGGCAACTGATTACACAATAATAGCTGGCCTGGGCAGAGCTCTTGTGCAATTACCAGAACCCTGCACTACTACTAATTTACATAACAAATATGTCAACTTACTTAATGAGACTAGCTAATATTTATTAAAAATCAAGTACTACCCTGAGCTCCTCCTATCTAGTAACTTAATCTGCACAAGAGCTCTATGAAGTATGTGCCATTGTCACCATTTCCATTTTACAGAAGAGGAAACTGAGACATAGAGAGTTTAAGTAACATCCCCTCAAATCCCTCACTGTGCAAGAGCCAGGATTTGAACATAGGAACTTTTATTCCAAATTTGACTCTTTTAGACACTAAATATATCTGTTTCCTATGTTTACTCTTCTACTTCCTATGCTTCATATAAGACGTCTGAAAGAAGCTTAAAAAAATTGCATGGTCCCTGTTGTCTGGGGAGAACAGAAAACCACACTGCCTCTGACTTAAACAAATGTTACCATTCAGAAAGCAGATCCTATTGTAGTGATGACTAGTAGCCTCTCTCCGTGAGAGGCACATGGGGAGCTATCCACCCCCTCCCACACAACCTCAATAACGTTGGATTGATCCCTGCCAAATACATAGACATGCATTGACAAGCAAGCACATAAAACAGTCATTCGACTCACTTAGTTTGGGGAAGATCCACCCTGGCTCCCTCTGTCCAGTGAGGGTTGACAATAAAGGTTGGTTCTGGGGCAGACATGGTGAGATTCTTAGGAAAGGTCTGGGAAGTTCTGCACAAAATCAGGCCACAGGATCATCTGTGAAGAGAAGGAAAAGAGGCTGTAGGCTGGCCATAGGCCTCGACCTGGCACCTGATGATGTCTTGCTCATGAAAAGGGAGCGGAGCCTCTGTGCTATTCCTAACCAATCACCAATCTTGGCAGTATTCATTATAGCAAAGAAATGATTTCTAAAGATACGGTGAGGGGTAGTAAGCCTACTGCAGGTGCTGACTCACAACTGGGCACCTCTTACTGCCTGGGATGCTGCTTCCTGACGCACTGTTCACACCTCCTGTCTCAGAGATTCCCTCAGGTGACCTTAGTGTTTCCAAAATTAGTCTTTCTCAACCATGGTCCTCTGTATCCTTTTCAAATGGTAATTTGAAATTCAAAAGTAAAACCATTTTTAAGAGAACATACCTTAATACAAGAAACACTTTAAGGACCTGAGTATAAGGTAATTTGGAGGGAAATAGGCCTTTTATCTGTTGATTTGCAATGACAAAAAAGTGCTGGATTTAAGTATGACTAGAGTGAGTTCCTCCCTGACACACAATCTCATTTAATTCTCAGGAAGAAAAACCCTGAGGAAGTTATAATTTTTATTTTGCAGATGAAGGAAACAAAAGTTTAGCGTTTAAGTAACTAAAGTTCACATGACTGCAGGTGGCCATCCATGCTGTTCTCTATCAGTATATCAATATCTCTATCGGTGTATCAGTACTGTCTCTCTGAAGTGCCTACCTGAGCTTTTAAAAACATTTTCACACGCATTATATTTAGAAATGTCAGAACACTTCACAGTGTCCACGGCATGGACACTATGAGGTTCTTCTTTTAAATGGAAGCAGCAGCTAGAGGAATTACAGCCATTTGCCCAGGTCTTCTAAGGTGGCAAATGAGTCATCTGAATTTGAACCTGTGACTTGTGCCCAAACCTGTGCCTGGGACACACACTGAGACACACCAGTGTCGAGTCTGGGGAGCGTGGGCCACACTGCTGACTGCTCTAAGTCCCAGAGTGTCCCCTTCATGGTTAACGAGGACCCAGTTGACTCTCTGGGAGTCCAGAGATACCCCTAAATCCCATCTCTGCAGCACGGAAAGGCCACTTGTGATGAGAGTGACATTCAACACTTTAAGATCACTTGATAGTTTATGAGGCACATCTCTTGCATATTCAAAATTTCAATTCAGTTACTGTATAATGGAAAAGTAAAGTGACCATATTTTTCCAGCATGCTAGGCCCAACCCTAAGGATACTCTCATATACTAGAATCAATGGCCATATCCTGAGGACATCCCTGTCCTCGGTGACTATCTGCATTTTTCTTGCTTCACTTAATCTCCTTGAGGTTGCCTTGATCTTCTGGACAGTTTTCTCAGTAGTCTTTTAAAATAGTTTTGCTATATTATGATACACTAAAAATAGCATGTGACTTTTTTTTCCTACCTCACATGTAGCTTTATTTTCTTTTAAAGATTTATTTATTTATGTGTACAAGAACTGGGGTACAGGCCAGAGTCGCGGGAGGTGAAAGGATTCACTAGAGGCAGAGTGGGGAGCAGAACAGGCAGATTGACTGAAATACACTGCTGAGGGGAGCTGGGGGTGAGGCAGGAAGAGTTCTACTGGGCCATGTGGTTCCCCTCCCTGGAGGGTGATTGAACTCACGCTGCTGTGCTGCAGATGCTTCACAGAGCGGCACTCAACCCACTGGGCCAGCAGGGAGGCCCCAGTATATGACTTTTTAAAAAAAAATTAGAAAACACAGAGTAGCATAAAAAAGAAAACAATCACGAACAGGTATCCCACTTACCAAGATATGCTGATATTAACATATTGATTTATGTACCAAATACTATATATGCTGACAACATTTGCATTCATTTCCCTGTTGGCTAATGACGTTGAACATATTGCTGTTATTGCTCCTTGGTGAAATGTCTCTTTATAGCATCATCTTTCCAAAAGGATTGTTTATTACACAGTTTGATTTTAAATTTCTTTGTATATATGAGATATTAATCTTTTGTCACTATGTGGTTTGCAACCATTTTCTCCTGCTGCATACTTTGTCTCCCTCTTAACGGGGTCTTTTGCAGAGTAATTTTTTTAAATTTCTAATTTACCAATTTTTCCTTTAATAGATTGTACTTTTGGTATCCAGTCTAGTAGCTCTTTTCTCTAGATCCTGAAAATATTCTGTATTTTTTCTATCTTTTTATAGTTAGGCACTACACATATAATTTCACTATGTATTTTGATTTAATTTTGTATAAATATAAGACTTAGGCTGAGCTTGATGTGTTTGTCTGTGGATAGCAAATTGTTCCAGAACAATTTCTTGAAGACTTTCTCTTTTTTTAAATCCTTCATTTAAAAGAGTAGGACTTGTGTATATTTCTGAGTCTGTTGCTAGGTCCTCCATCGTGTGTGTCCCACTGATCCATGTGTCTGTCCTACCAATATCACAGTTTTGTTACCATAGTTATTTAACTTCTTGAAATGAAGTAGACATTCCTTTCATATGCTTTTCTTTTTCACAATTGTTTTAACTATTCTAAATTCTTTGCCTTTCCATATATATTTTTAAATAACCTGTCCTTATCCACACACACAAAAAAAATCTTGCTGAGATTTTGACAGAATTGAGTTAAAGCTTATAGTGGTTGAGTGGTGGCCCCATCAGGAGATGGACTGCCATGTCCCTTAGAGTGAATAAATGTGAATTATTTTTGCAAAGGGGCCTTCGCAGATGTAGTTAAGGGTTCTGAGATGAGCAGATCCTACTGGAGTATTCAGGTAAGATCTAAATTCAATGGCCACTGTCCTGATAAGAGAAACAGAGGAGCTAGAACAGGAGCAGGCAATGTGACCACAGAGGCAGAGATCAGAGTGATGCACCCACACTCACAGAATGCCAACAGCGATACTTTTTTCAAAATAAAATTAAGATGGATACTGAACGTAAATGTAAATTGTATAATTATGAAAAAAACTGTTAGGAGTAAAACAAATAAAACAGAACTCTTTCAGGATCCAGAGCAAAAAGTACAATCTATTAGTACAATCAAAAGTACAATCTATTAAAGGAAAAATTGGTAAATGAAAATCTACACTTGGCAAAGGCAAGATTACCCTCTAAAGCCACTAGGAGACGAGCTGTTCTGCTAGCCCCCTTTTATTGTTTGGACTTCAGGAAAGAGAGAGAATACACTTCTACTGTCTTAAGTCACCCAGTCTGTGGTCATTTGTTGCAGCAGCCACTGGAAACCAACAGAGTCAATAGAAATATGTCATGAGCCCCTGGATCTTATTCAAATCATCTGCTTCTTACTGGCTTTTTCTGACACTATTGTAGCAGGAGGTGGCAGGCAGTAGGGAGTTGGTGAGGGACAGCTCGTTATTCCAGATAGAGAGAACTCCAAGCTCCCAACTTGGCTTCGATTGACACTTCCGTCATTTCTACGGGGTGAGAACAGCAGTTCTGCTCCTGTGAAATCTCCACTGAACCTTTGGGTTGAAGTTTGGGAACTTCTTACAGGCCAGTGGAGATTTAGCTATTTCTGACAGGACCCTAGGTCAGGGGGGTGGTGTAAGTATAAATGTTCTCAACTTGATCTTCACAGTTTTTTCTCTGGTGTTTAGCTGAAAAAAGCAGTCATTCAAATATTTTCTGACTTCGCAGGTTATCTATTCTCTTTCTTTGGCTAGAGAAAAACAGGCTTTTTTTTCCTCCTGGTCTGCTTCTATTGGCCTTTCTGGGCCCTTGGCTTCCTTAGACCCAAGTGTGGCCTATTGGTAGTAAAAGGGAAAGTCAGGAAACTGATGACCGTGTCATTTCTCAGGCCCTGAGGTGCTTGACTGTCCTGCCTTCTCTTCACCTTTCAGCATCATTTAATGTATGTTTTATATCTAACGTCCAGGGACTTTAGGGTTTCTTAGTAAGGAGATGGGGAACAGTACCTCTGATTCATCTTCCTGGAAGCAGAAGCTTGTTTAATTAAAATAAATAAACATGGGGCCTCCCTGGTGGCACAGCGGGTTAAGCACCACACTGTGAAGCATCCGTGGCACAGCCATGCAAGTTCAATCCCCGACCAGGGAGGTGACCCACATGGCACAGCAGACCTCTTCTGCCTTGCTCCCTGCTCCCCTCAGCAGTGTATTTCGGTAGATCTCTCTGTTCTGCTCCCCACTCTGTCTCTCATGAGACACCTCCCACAACTCTAGCCTTATACCCCAGCTCTTGTACGCATAAATAAATAAATCTTTAAAAAAACAACAACAAATAACAGGAACTAAACAAAACATTGAAACTCCTCACTCCTCCTGCCTTAACCTCGTTCCTCCCTCTACAAGTAAACATGGCTTCTCCAAGTATGTGTCTTATAACAACAAAATTCAAAATACTCACAACCTTCACTCTCAAAATTTAAAGTGTTTTAATAGGTGCTATATTTACTTAGCTCTCTTTCAAAAAAATTTGTAAAAGGCATATAGTAAAAAAACCTCCCTCCCATCCTTTTTCCTTACACACACAGATCTCTGCTCCCAGAACCGTTCATTTTCTTGAGTATCCTTCCAAAGATATTTTAATCATATATCAGAAAATACATTTTGTTTCTTGGAATCAAATCTATTACGCTTCTCAATCATGGATACCCTCTTCCCCAGTAAGAGAATGACGCATCCCTGCCTGTTGCGTAGCTTGTTGTGAAGGGAGCAAACCAAGTGGCCCCATGAACACAGACATAATCCAATGACTCTTTGACCAACAAAATGTGAGCCCTGGACATGCAAATCAAATTCTACGTAGATGCTTTCAAGCTCTTGTGAGTTTCCCCTTCGCCCTGACTGGTCTCTACCACAAGATGTCCCAGGGGCTTTTCCTTCCACAAGGGTTTCATCATAGGAATTTGTGTGGTGAGTCCCAGTAAACTCAACCATTGTATTCCTGATCTGTTTCTGCATGACAAGTTACCCTAAAATTTACCAACAGCTTAAAAGAGACATGTTTATCATAGTAATATCTTTTTGAGATTTTACTAAATAAAAATATTATTGTCTTACAAAATCTCCGAGGGTCAAGAATCTAGGCGCAGCTGAGGAAGAGGATTCCAGCTCAGGGTCCATGCGGCTGCAGGCAAACAGCCTTATCCACGGGCAAGTAAAGGCTTGACCGGGGCTGGAGGACCTGCTTCCCTGATGACTCAGTCGTGTGACTCTCTGAGAAGACCTCTTTGGTTCCTCCCCAGAGAGACCACTCCACAGGGCTGTGAAACACAGCAGCTGACTTCTGCCACAGCATGTGAGCCAAGAAGAGAGAGATCACATCCCTACAATGGAAGCAACAGTGCTTTTTATAATCTAATTTTGGAAGCGATATGTGATAACTTCTGTAGTATTACATTGGTCACATAGACCAACGCTGGTACCATGGAAGGTAGAACTCTACCAGGTGTTCGAACCAAGAGCCAAGGATCACCTTGGAGGCTGCCAGCCACAGCCACAGCCATGAGATAAAAGCACAAAAAGAAGACATTGCTTTAATATTCGGACATTGTTTGGTGTCTCAATAGAATCCATCAAAAACTAACCGAAACACGCCTGTGTCTTTAATTATAAGCTTTTAACAGTTTTCTTAACTTCCCAAGCTAAAAGATAAAGGATGAATAGCCCTTACACTCTGACTTTCTTATATTACTGCACAGTTCTTGAGTTTGGTTAGTTTTTAAGTTTTTCTATTGGTTATGTGTATAACTCTAAATGACATGCTTGGGTCTTTTTCCATTTGCCTCTAACAGCACTGGTTTACTCTCCACTCCATAAAATTAAGAAATTACTGCTGCTTTTACATTTTTCCTAACATTACTTTCGGCCAAACTCCTATGAATGATACTTTTGTTTTTATATTTTCAAGCTTATCTTTGCCCCTTCATATTTTTCTCTTCAGACCATGTGGTTGTGCTAAGAATTTACTAAGTTCTATCTCCATTGAGCACAGAACCAATGACAGGTCCTTGTGTCTAAGCTAAGCGTGTCCACTAGGGAAACATGAAAATGGTGGGTACAGAAGGGAGCAGTAGATTAGATGATGTATGGTTTGACTCTGAGGCCCAGGACTGACCAGAAACTATGGAGAAATTCCTGACCTTTGGCCATGTGTAATTTCATTCAGATTCTTATCTAAGGCAGGTACATTCACCTCTGGGGCCAAAGTCCCAAACTTTGGATAGTGTGTAGGCATCAATCAGGAGCTTATGCAAAAAGATCCTTGAACCAAAGAGCTGAAGGGGGTGAGAGCTGATACAGGCTTTTGGACAACAGAAAATGTTTTCACTCAGCCTTGCCTTTGCTATTTTTCCTAAATAATCCAACCACCAGGAAGTAGTGAATTCCTCTTCCCCAAGATGTCAGTGTGATGGGTCTTGCTGAGTTCTGCCCATGGCCCTTAGAAGCTAGGTTGACAGGAGTAGAGTTTCCAAATTTAATATAACGCTCAGTTCAATTTCAATCTCAGATAAACAATGGACTTCTTTTTTAGTATAAGTACTTCTCAAATATTACATGGGACATAATTACACTAATTAATTATTCACTGTTCGAAACTTAAATTTTGACTTTTAGATTTTAAGCTTTCTTTACATGCTAAATCTCATAACTTTCAGTAGGGCTGGGGCCTTCATCAGTAGACACAGAAGCAGACTTAAAAGCCACACAGAAGAATCCTGACCAAACTCAAGCCATCATGAAGAACCCCAAAAAGTTTGACTGTGCTTCGAGATACAGTCTGTAGGAGGGCATCTACATGGAAGCCTTCCAGATAGCTTTATCTGTAGCCCCTGATTAGCTCCTGTCCAAAAAGTATACCTTACCTTTCAGCCTGTATGTGGTTTCGATGCAGTGTTTGTACTTGTTTATACTTTTGTACATGCAATTTTTCCCTAACAAAGAGTCAATATTTACTGAATACCAACTATGCAATAGTGACTCATAGTAGGTGCTTTCTCATACCCATCTCTCTATCTTCACAATAACTCTGTGAGGTAATTATTGTCATTCTCATTTTCCAATGAAGGCACTGAGCTTCAGAGAGTCCTTGCAGGCTGAGGGACTCATCAAAATGTGTTGCCTAAGGCTCCATGAATAATTAGTGCCAGGTCAAAGATCTTAACCTGCTCCTAAAGACAGACTACACCCTGAATGCCCTGGAGGCACCCCAGCTTTCCCATCCTGAGCCACCTACCACTCACTGCTTCTCTCCGGGCCAGGTACCATCTCCCATCCCCACTGGAAATCTTGAGAAAGCAGAATCTGACCCAAAGGAAAGAGGAAGTGTTACAGGGCAGGGAGAGGGGCACTTTAGAGTCCCCAAACCTGCCCTCTTTAAATGGGTTTTGTTATTTGCTGCATTAAGGCAAACATATAAGGTTTTTAATGGAAAGGAACTTTAATATAATTAGGGTATAATATAGAAAGGATAAAGAATATAGTTATTAAGTATTTAAAGTTACTTATTTCCTTGAGGGTAAAAGTTTAGCTAAATAGGATTGGCTTAAAGTAAGCTTTAAAAGCCTGCCACAAGTCTAAAGAACCTTTCAGTGGAGATTCATAGAAAAGGGTTAGAAAGAGTTAGACAAATTTAGGAGAAAAAGAACAAAATCAAAATCAAGATGAAAGCTGCCATTATTAAACTTTTCATGGGTTTTTCACCCACATCTGTTTCAACTAGTTTAAGACTAAAAAGCAAGCTCAGTTTCTTCACATGTCCCTCTGCTCCATGTGCCTTCTCCACGTCTCCTTGTTGCTCTCAATCCTGCTTCCTTCCTCCTCCCTTCTTTCTGTCCTATTTTTTCTCTCCAACATCTTATCCCTGCTTAGCTCCGCCCACTTAGGGCAGAACCAGGATTCTGGAAGTTCCTCTTTTTGGGGGGACCACCCTGTTACAGAAGGGCATTCCTTCAGCAGGGTAGTAATGGAGCTTCTGGGTTTACTATGAAGATCATGGGATGAAACATGAGTTCAAGAAATAAAGTTATAAAAGGTGGACAGATTCTCCAGTTGTCTGAAGAATCAAATAGGCTGAGACTTGCAATTTAGAGTATAATTTATACTGGTTAATTCAATCTGAATGCAAGTCATTGCTTTAGAAATAAAAGTGTACGGTGCACACCTTGGCAACTGTGCCTATCTTTTGCAGGTATATTATGTGGGCACCTTGCTCTTGCACTTTACTAAGTTCAGGGGGGACAGGGATCGCGTCTGGGATTGTTTCCCTGCAGCAATGCTTTTGTTACAGGGCAAACCTAATATAAAATGGGTTTGCCTGACTGGGTTTTTATTTGCGCGCATGAACGGCACTTATAATGCCCCAATTGCAGGCACACACAACAAAGGTTAATAAAGGGTTTTATTTACAAGGGAAGGAGAAATAGCATAGTGAATAACACAAGGGAAAGAGAGGGATATAGATTTGTAAATATTTTATTAGTTTTTTGGAGCTGGAACTTAACGGTGCACTGAGAGCTGGTTTTTAAGGAAAAAAGGACTTCCCAAGGCTTACGTGTTTGCTTTTATATTTAGCCTAGTTGCTTAACTTTACCCTTAGGTTTTAGTGATTTGCTTTTTGATAATGACCTTATGGGGTTTATAGTTTTTGGATTTTGTAGGTTTGGAATGGGGGTTGAAGTTTATAACTTATTTGTATAATTTACGTTGGGCGCCAAACTGTTACAGGGCAAACCTAATATAAAATGGGTTTGCCTGACTGGGTCCTCACCCTCGCTTGAACGGCACTTATAATGCCCCAACTGCAGGCACACACAACAAAGGTTAATAAAGGGTTTTATTTACAAGGGAAGGAGAAATAGCGTAGTGAATAACACAAGGGGAAGAGAGGGATACAGATCTGTAAATATCCTACCAGTTCCTTGGAGCTGGAACTCAACGGTGTGCTGAGAGCTGACTCTCCAGGAAAAAAGGACCCCCCAAGGCTCACGTGTCTGCTTTTATATTTAGCCTGGCTGCTTAACTTTACCCTTAGGTCCCAGTGATCTGCTCTTTGATAATGACCTTATGGGATTTGTAGTCTTTGGATCTTGTAGGTCTGGAATGGGGGTCAAAGTCCATAACCTATTTGTATAATTAATTTAGGAGGGTCTTTCCCCCTAACACTTTGACCAGATTTGAACCTGACCTGTGTTTTACACTAGTGGAGAAAGCATGGAAACTCTTGATTATTTCTGTCTATAGTAGTAGCGCAACTTTATTACATGCTAGTTAACTGCAACCATTATCTTTCTTAATGCCCATTAATTTAAGTTGAGAAAACACAAAGACTCATTTTACATCTTCCTGATTCTCTGGGAAAATCCAGGAAGGTGTGAAAAAAAGAAAACCATTTAAGCAGATCAGCTCAAGGCCTAAAAATACCTGCAGGCTTGAGTCAAACTTCAGGACTTAGTTTCTGCTGTCAGTTACAGAGATAACACACATAGCAGACCCCTCAGATTGAGACAAGATTCAGTTCCAATATGGTGATTAGGACAGAAGAGCATCTTAATCCGAAATCCTACCCATGAAAAGACTGAAAAGAAAAGAAAATTAAGTAATTTTTTTCGCAAATGTTATAGTATAGTCTTTGCCATTTCAATTTAAGTCCACTCTGTTTAATGCCTTCATTTCCCACTCTGGAGGACCAAATCAGCTTTCCCATTCCACAGGTTCAGAAGAAAGCTCGTCATTGCAGGCTGAGATGCTGTTTTCAAATTTGGAAGGGAAACAAATCATGTTATTGTCAAGGCTGTTGGTGAGAACATCATGCTCTCAGAATTACTGGCTTGGTCATAGTAAAGAAAAAAAAAAATCAAACAAAGCTGTTTGCCATGAATTTCATCATTTTGACTTGTCCAGCTGGGACTTTACCCACCCCTTCCCTAATTCTGCTCCCCATTCTAATGCCCCAGACTTCGTTCCAGGGATCTGTAAAAATTTCTGCCACTTTTAAACCTTCAAACAATATAAATCTTTTCTTTTTGTGAGAAAATAAATTCTGATTGCTGGAAGATCCTGGGTGCTAAGCCCCCAGGGAGAAAAGGAAGATAGAAGGATCAGTTGGCAGCACTCCATGATGTACACAAAGTGCAGGCTGCTGAACACGCACCTAATTGCCTTTCAGGACACAAAGGCCCTCAGCCCCATTGGATCTGACACCTGTCACCATTGCTGAGTGGGCCCAAGGGAGTTTGTCTATTGTTTAACAAAGGCATTGGGTCCTTTCTGTTAACTTCTTGCCTTAGGACCTGTGCACAGGTGACTTTACACCTCTCAGGAAGAATGAAAATGCAGTGGTTGTCCTGTGAAATTGGGGAAATATAAAGAATGTTATCTCCAAAGAATGTTACTGAAGAATTCAGTGGAGGGAGTGAGGTGCATTGGCAATTTTTATTATTGTGCACACATGTGTGTCCATGTGTGCATGCATGTGTGGTCACAACATTCTTTCTAGAAACCTCCAGTTTAAAAGACAAGTCAGTGCAGGACAAGAGAGACTAAAATCGATGACTTTGAAGGCAGAAGTAATGAAGTTTGAATCCTTCTAAAAGGCTGTAATTTAAGGGAAATGTTTCATATCTTGGTCTTTCTTCCCACCTTCTGCACTGGGAAATGGGTATATTTGACAGCATAATAGTGAGCATAGAATATATCGCACAGAACCTGACTCACAATAGATACTTAAGAATAACAACATTTATTAAACACCACTTGTTTAGCTTTTAAATAGCAGTTATTCCCTTTCTGCTTCACCTAATAGATGACATTTAATCTTCACCACTACACTGAGAGGTAGGTACTAAAATTGTCCCTTCTACATAAATAATGGAAGACTGGATTTGAACCTAGTCCAACTCTTACTATGTTTTGTATTGAGGCAGCAAGCTGAGTCCCATGAGTCAGATGTGATCTAAAGGTGCCTATGACTTGGCTTATGGTATTTATTTTTTTAAAAATTAACTTAGTTGTCAACACTTTAAAATTGGGGGAAATTTCATAATTCCAGATCTTTAGCTTCTCTTTAAAAATCTGAAGCTTTGACCTTTCAGCTCCTGTGCTCCCACATAACTAGTCAACAGTAGCTGTCACCTTTGTTGTGTAGTCACAGCAGTCTCCACCACATCTCATCCTTGCACATTGAGACCTCAAAAGCACTTGAGGGTTTCTCCTCTCGCCTCCTGCCTACTCAACCTTATCTCCCACACAACAGTCAAAGTTATTAAGCAACGGCCTACATCTGTATGTGGTTCCTTTGTGGAACATAATGCCTGTGTTCATGCTTATCTTTGTTGAACTCAAGTCATTACTGTCTGGACCTCAGCTCCTGGGACGATGTAAATGGCATACTGATGCTCCCTGATTCTGCAAAGGCTCCCCTGATGCTGTTAGGGGGAAAGGTAGTCCTAAATGGATTATGGGTGTGTGGACTCCAACCCCCACTCCAGACCATCAGTGTTCCAGAACCACAAATCCGATAAGATGATTATCGAAGAGTGGATCACTGGGACCTGAGGGTGAGGTTAAGCAGCCAGGCTGGCTATAAAACTGAGGTGAGCTTTGGACACGCCCTCTTACTGAGGAGCCAGACCCCTTCCTTCGGAGCGATCTCATTCGACTCGGAGCCAGCTCTCAACGCGCCATTGCTTAGATCTGGTAGAGTATTTGTGGATTTGTATCCCTTTCTTTTTCCTTTGGTGTTATTACTATTTTATTCCCTTTCTTTCATAAAATAAAACGTGCTAATAACTTTTGCCACGTGTACCTGGAGTTGGGACTTTTAAGTCTTCTGAGCGCGCGGGTGGAGAACCCAGTGTGGGAAACCCATTTTATATTAGGGTTGCCCTGTAACAATGCCTCTCCCCGGCTCTGAGAAGTTTAGAAAGACCCTGATTCTGAGCAGACAGCAGTTACTCGATTTTATTTTTCCTTCCCTTAGCACTTTCATGAAACCACCTTAGCCAGGTCTCCCACCACACCTCACCCCATCTCACCCCACTTCACCTCATCTCATCTTCTGAGATTATTGCAGCAGCTCCTTACCTAGTCCCCCGGACATGCCCAGACCTGTTCAACCCATTTGACACAGCAGCTCCCTCTCTGTCTTCAGTAAATCTTCCTTTCACAGTCAAAGTCAGCTTCATGTGTGTGAGACATACATGAACACAGACCCCACACTTAGAAAGGTCCTATACTTGATTTAATACTCTGCGGTGACATCTAAAAATTCTTAATGATTTTTGACACAGAAGCGCATGTTTTTATTTAACACTAGGATCTACAGATTATAGCTGTCATGTTTCAGTTCAAGAAGTTTTAATGACTTCTAACCTCAGTGTATTTCCCAGTCCCCCCCTTTTTTTGAGCTATGCATACCATGATAATATTTGTATACTTAGTGGGTTGATCTGAGTCCCAGAACCCAATCATTCATCCTGGGGAGAACAGATGTCATGGCAAACTGGGACCCTTTTGAAGCACACAATGCTGAGTGTCCCCAGCAGGGAAGTTCTGGCCTGGGGAACTAGAGGGAGCCTTCTTTAAAAATATAACATTTAAACAGAATAAGTCATGAGAAAAAGAAAAAGAAGGGAGACAGTGATGGCAAAAGTCTTTTTGGAAATAAAACATACAAAGATCCCAATGCAAAATGAGGTATAATGAGTTCCTGGAACTAAACAAAGCAATAAAGCTAAGTATATTTGCAGAATAGTGTACAAAAAAGAAAAGGTAAGAGAAGCAGCTAGAGAAGTAATCAGGGCTAAATCAAAAGATCCTTGTAATTACTCAAAGCCACTTGAGTTAATGCAATGGGGGGAGGTGGATAACTGAAGGGTTTTAAGCAATGGAAGTATAAAAGGGTGGTCCCCAGGAAAGGGGGAAGTTCCAGAATCCCAGTTCTACCCTAAGTGGGTAGAGCTGAGCAGGGATAAGAAGATGTTGGAGAGAGGAAATCAGAGGGTAGAAGGAAGCTAGGAAGAAGGAAGCAGGATGGAGAGCAGTAAGGAGACATGGAGGAGGCACATGGAGCAGAGGGACATGTGAAGAAACTGCACTTGCTTTTTGGTCTTGGACTGGTTGGAACAGATGTGGGTGAGAGACCCGTGGGGAGGNNNACAATGGCAGCTTTCATCTTGATTTTGATTTTGCTCTTTTCCTCCCAGATTTGTCTGACTCTTTCTGACCCTTTTCTATGGGTCTCTACTGAAAGATCCCTTATACTTGTGGCAGGCGTTTGGGCCTTTCTTTGGGCTAATCCTATTTGGCTGAACTTTTACCCTCAAGGAGATGGGTAACTTTGGATGCTTAACTTAGCAACTATATTCTTTGTCCTTTCTGTATTGTACCCTAATTGTTTTGATGCGGTGGATGGCAGAACCCATTCAGAGAGGGCAGGTTTGGGGGCTCTGGGGTGCCCCTCTCCCTGCCCTGTAACAGATTAACATTACCAGATTTTGAAGAATTGATATATTTGTAGGGTGCAACACAGTTTAGAGATGGGAGATAAGTAAGAGACTGGTCAGGCTAGAATAGTACAGAAGGAAAGGGAGACAAATTAATAAATCTAACAGATCACTTGGGAGGCAGACTCAACAAGACTTGGGGACTGATGCAATTTCAGTGCTGAAGTCAGGATTTTACCCGGGTATCTGATTTCTGGTTTGTAGAATGTTGCCTTTACTGAGTTTGGGAAACGAGAAGGAAGTGAAGTTTGGATGGCACCACAGGGATGAGTTTGAAGTGTTGTGGGATACTAAATGAAGATTGCTAGTGGGCTTTTGAATTTTGAGGTCTGAAGCACAGAAACATGAACTCGGGGTCTATCAACACATGGGTCATGCGCAGAGTCAGGGAATGATCCTTTCTGGGGGATGTGTAGAGTGAAGGAAACAGCTCCCAGGATGGAACTCTCAGGAGCACCTGCACATACTCTGTGGGCAGAAGACAAGGAGCTGTGGCAAATGGCAGGCAACAGAGAGGGGGAACTGCCCATCTTTAGTTATGTGTGATTTTTACTATACAATTTGAAACAGTCGACTGCCAATGTTATGTCACTCATTTACTATTTTGCTGAACAATTCCAGTCCATTATTTTTCTCTGCCTTACTTAGTCACTGCTTCATAAACCCAGCAACCAAGATGGAGTTTAAAACAGGAGCCCCTGTGGAAATAAGACAAAATGATTGTCTGGATTTTTGTCAGAGGATGAGTTAGAAAACAGGAGAAGGGCTTACTTGCCACTGGCTCCTTCCCTTCACCAAAACCTACCACTCAGTGTCACCATCAACTGAATAGTCTAAACACCTTATTTCTCTCAAATAATAGTTTTCTCCAAATTGTGGAGTATTTTCTGTGTGTGTGTGAGATTCAAGGTATTTTCCTTCCCCTCCCTTGGATTCCTTTCCAGCTGGCTAGATCTTATAAAACAGCACTACCATTAGAATTTCCTGCAAAGATATTTATCTGCATTGTATAATTTGGTAGTCACAGACAAAAAGGTGACTCCTGAGCACTGGAATGCAGATAGTATGACTAAGGAACTGAACTTCTATTTAATCATTTAAATAGAAATGTTCACATGTGATTTGTGGCTATCATAGATAGAATAGCTACATAATCTTCAGTGTGCTCAAAATTTACTTTGTCGGGCCTCCCTGGTGGCGCAGTGGGTTAAGCAACACACTATGAAGCAAACCACAGCCACTGCAGCATGAGTTCGATCCCTGCTGCTGGCCAGGCGCGGGACCCACAAGGCGTGGCAGACCTCTCCTGCTGTGCCCGCTGCTCCCCTCAGCAGTGTACTTCCGTCGATCTGCCTGTTCTGCTTCCTGCTCTCTGTGGTGAATCCTCTCACCCCCCCCCCACACACACACACACCTCTGGCCTGTACCCCAGTGCTTGTATGCATAAATAAATAAATCTAAAAAAAAAATTTACTTTGTCAAGAAACATCCACTGAATCCCAAAGTCAGGCCTGTCTCCCTACTATAGCTATCTAGAAACTTGTATTTTCATAAAGCTAATAAGGATTATAATTTTGAAAATTGTATGTACGTAATAATTTAATGTGTCTCCCTGAGGGGAGGGATGAGGAAGACATCTCTATCTCATGCACGACTGTATTTCTGACCTCCGGCAGAGTGTACAGAATTTCCTATGTGCTCAATAAATATTTATATTTATTCAAATAAAAAATCAAGTCATTCAGTAGATTACATAATGAGATTACATACCATATATGTGTATCTAAAACAACTGGTTATAGATTACGGTCACATCATAGATCATTCCAATCACATAACAGGTAATTCTGACAGGCTAATAGCTATGATCAATAGAGACTAGAACTGTCAAGGAAGGTACAGAGTTGACATGCTCAGTTTGGGGTACGTAGTGCTGAATCTTGTATTTTATATTCCCTAGATATTATTGTCATCTAAAATTCCTGAGAGCACTTCCAATTCATGACAGCACACCCATCTCTCCTGTTTTGCGCTATGCAGTTAATAGATAAAACATTTATATGTTGCATTACTATTAATAACACTCTTCTCTCATTGCTCAACCCCTCAAAGTTGCTCTAAACTCTGAATTTGTCACAAGGTACTAGTTGCTACTCCCAACTTTGCATTCTCTCAGGGTTTGGCACATTCCCCAAGTTCCCAACCCCATTAATTTTTAAACAGTGACTGTCAGAGACTAGGTGAGGAAGAGAACCTTCCTCTGGATACCAAATGCTTGAATCAGCGCCCTTGGACACAGCCTTTGCACAATGAGGTAGCTTCTGCCAGGGGGTGGAACCTGAGCCCGCTCAGAAGCTCTGGCCTCACAGGAGGATTTGGGGGCTACCTAGCAAGGGCCTTAATCATCCTTAGTCTGGTTCCCTCTCAGCACTGTTGCATCCACGTTCACCTAACGCAAAAGTGGACTTTAGAGGGTTCTCAGGATCCAACTGAATCCAGCTCCTATACCCCATAGGCATTGGGCCAGGGCCCTTTGCCCAAATTCCACTGCAAATGCATGAAGGGCAGTTTCGGAAAGCAGTGTTCTAAAGGCACTCTATGTCAGAGCCAAGGTAAACAGCCTGAGTGAGACCCGGTTGTCCGTCCAACTGGGGTTAGGCAGAGCAGAGAGCCAATCTGGGAAGCCAAGTGGAGCAGAGACTTAGGAAGCCAAAGAGAAGTCAAAGGGGATGGTTGAGAGGGAGACCTTGGCAATTCGAGATTCCTGTTTCCAGTGTGGAAGGCTCCCGGGGGCCTCAGAAAGGACAGTAAGGGTTGTGCTGTGAGAAAGATGAGCGCCAAGGAGGTGGCCCCAGTGGACGGATCTGATTCAGAATAGAACAGGCAAAAGAGCATTCATCTTCACTTCAAAGACATCTCATCAAACACACAGACTGTGCTCTGCATAATGCCAAAGGGAAGGGGCGTGAGCATACAACATGTAGTCCCAACCGGGGAAGACAGCTTCCTGTAGACCCCAAGGCCCAGTCAGGCAGCTCTCTGTGGCAACCACCGCCAGCTCCCCAGCAGACACACTAGCTGCACCACCAGCAGCTGCCTCCCTTCCTGGTCCTCCTCCCTGAATTCTTTCCTGGCTTTAAGGAGTGACAAACAGTCCTTCCATTGCTAAGAGGTCACCAGCCCCCACCCCTCTGCTTAATAGAAAAACCATTCACACATCAATGTTCCTCATTTTCCCAGCAGGTTCTCTCTCTGTGCCTTTTAGTTTCTTCCTAATCCTGAAAGCTACGAACAGACTGAATGCGCATTACTTTATGTTGGCTAATATGTAAGATGCCTAATTTACTATCAACTGGAGAAAAGCAGAAGCATGTGGTCAGGTCTCCAGGGTCTTGGTAACAGAACAGCTGACTCCCAGAAGAGCTCAAAGTCAGGCCGAAGAAACAGCAAGTGCAGCAACTGAGGTGATCGGTGAATGCAGAATGGCCGGAGCTGAGAGGCATGGAAGTCAGTGCCTGAATCCCTGCGTGGCCCTGCTACTCTCCTGCACAAACAGGGACACAGCCCGTATAGTCCTGTCGTTGTGCACAATCCTGGGAGTCACTCAGCTCGTGGCCAGAGCCCCGCAGTCTGCGCTGTCCCCGGCAGGCCACAGTCCAGGTTTACTCTACCTCCAGTTAGTTAGTTCTACCTCCACAAAACCCCAAACACTGATTTAATAGATATCAAACCTCAGACCACTGAGGGATGTAAGGACCGCAGTTCTGAAGCCTGGGGGAGGCCTCTGCAATGCCCAGCTGCCAAATGGTCCCGAATGCTGAGTTTTAGTAATGAACCATTTTATCAATTGTCTGCACGATGTCGGCGCTGTGTCCTAAACTCTCACTTAATCCTGGCTCCCCTGCTCCCTCCTCTCTCATCCTCACACTAACCAACTCTCATTAGACTCTTCAGGATTTCTAGCTTTAACTTCTATAACAATCTTTGATCTGATCTCCCTGTCCCATCCATACAAACATCTCAATAAACTTGTAAGTGTATAAATCTGATCAAGTCATTCCTCTTCCTAAAGACTTTTTATGTCCCTAATATCCTCAGAGTAAGGTTCTTTCTCCTGGACTTGGCTTTCAAGGTCCTTCATTGCTGCCCCAGCCTGCCCTGGCCCTGGGCCTCCCCCTGCTCCCACCCAGAGTACACACAGTGCCTCCCTGTGCCCTTCGTGGGGACAGCCCCTCCCTGTAGCTGCCAGGCAGTTCTTCCCACAATGCCATTCACAGCTGCCCCTGCCCCCATCCATGGGCAGTGGAGGACTAAAGCGTGTACCTCCTTCTGTTGTACTCACTGCACGCCCCTGTGAGCATGTTTCTTTTGTTTTTAATGGAAGGGATATCTCCCCCGAGGGAGTAAGAAGCAGTTCTTGGAAAAGGGAGTTGGAAAAATCGTACTTTTTATTGTAAAGCTCACATATACATACAACTCATAAATATACATATGCATATATGCATAATGAAATTTAATACCACAAATATACTGTATGTATCTATATTTTATATGTATATTTATGTGTGTATATATACTTGTGTGTGCATATATACATTTATATACATACACACACATATAAAAAATTTCATGGGGTGGAGGAGGAGGGAGGTTAGGAAAAAATGTCTAAGAAAGCTCCTCAGAGACCCATAATGAAAAATAGGTTGAGAAATACTGAACAGATTAGTTCATACATCTTTCTCATTAACTGGACTATAACCTTTTATGAGTCCCCAGAGGCAATGGAGTGGCTGACACATAGAGTGCTTGAAACAAACGTTGAATGTTGAAAGCTGAACACATATGTGCATAAACGAATCGCAATAATCCTGTAGGCTGGCACTGCACTGGGAGAAGAAGAGTGCAATGTACACCTCCCTAACCCGAGTTCCAGACTGAGTACTAAATTAGAAACATTTTAAATTCAGGATATCTGCTAGATTCAGGATACCTAGATTCCAAATCTAACATTCTCTTACCTCCCTTTAGTATAACTGAAAGACTTTGTACAAAACAGGAGAGCCTGTTCTCCAACTTGCTTCTAACATTCAAGAATGCCCTGGTTGGACTTTGCTAAACTACTATGAGTGTCTAAGAACAAGCTTAGAAAATCATCCTTATGGTCTTGTAGACTCAAACAAAGATGACCTAACATCTGTCAGGTTTTGATGGAATAGAATCTTCTGCCTACTCACAAAGTGAAAAATCCAAGGCATAGCCAGGTATATCCAAAACCACCCACTTAGCTTTTAATCCTGAGCCTTGCAGTTAATCCAATTAAATTCTTTTTTGTTTTAATCCAGCCTTGAAACTTTCCTGTAAATTGAACTGAGCATCACAGTACTACTTTGTCCTCAGGAGATGAGGGTGGTGGAATATGGAAAGAATACACACAATTATAAAGCAAGATCCAACAAGAGCACAGTCATGAGAAAGATTTAGGAAATTCTAAGTCAGAGGATGAACTACAATGGGGTGATAATTAAGATGGGAACGTTATTACTAAAGATGTTGTCCCTGTTGAAAGCAAAGCAGTGCGACATCGATAAAATAGTTTTATGAGTAAATCGGCTGAAGCAGGGAGTGCTGAGTAGCTTAAACCAGTGTTTTATCCTTTCCAAGGTCAAGATGAGGTTTGAAATCAGATTTATGGGTCTGTTTGTTCAATCAAACTTTCCTCATTTTTCACTCCTGAGCTCATGAGCAGAAGTGAAGCAATGGATAAAAATCCCTGCTGAGTGACAATTCATCGTCCAAGGATATAATGTTTTGCTATTAAGCAAAACACTTCATACAAACAGCAAAAATAAGCACTCATCACAAGTGTGTGTGTATATATATATATATATATATATATATAGGAGAGGATAAGAGAGAAAAGAGCCATTGTATACAGTTGGTGGCATTGTAAATTGGTACAGTCATCAGAGAAAGAAGTATAGAGATTGCTCAAAAACTAAAAATATAAAGTCCATACAATCCAGTTATCCCATTTCTGGATATTTATCTGAAAACTATAAAAACAGTAATGGAAAGAGATCTGCGTAACCCCCATGTTCATCGCAGCATTATTTACAATGGGCAAGAATTGTAAATAATCTGAATGCCTATCAACAGATGCATAACTAAAGATGTGACAAATGTACACAATGGGGTATTATGCATCTGTAACAGAAGATGAAATCCTACCATTTGCAACAAGATGGATAGACTGGAATGTATTGTGCTTAGTGAAATAAGCCAGATGGAGAAAGGACAAACATGTGATTTCATTCATATCATAGCAAAAACATATCGTATCACAGCATATCATAGCATATCATAGCAAAAACAAATGAGATAAATAAAACAAAATATTTTATATTATGAGACCAAATTATTGATTACCAGAAGGAAATGGGGAAGAGGGTCAGTAAATCTGATAAAGGAAGACAATTATATAAAGGATAGAACTAAACTTTTAACTGGGAACTTAACGTAGCATAGATGTGTTAATTTTCAACAACGCGCACTTGAAACTTATATAATGTTATAGCTCAGTGCCACTTCAGTAAAAAATAATAAAATGAGTAGTACAAATTGGATGAACAAAAAATAAGGTGTGCGAGAGTGCCAAATATTCCAAATCCTTTCAAACACTTGGAATTAATGTCCTTTTGTTTTAGCCATTCTTATGACTGTTTTTGAAACTCATGATTTTTCAATTTGTACATTCTTGATGACAAAGTTAGGCATCTTGAAATATGTGTTTATTAGTCACCCAGATTTCCTCTCTTGTAAATTATCTCTTCAAGTTGTTTTCAAATTTTCTGATCAGATGTCTATCTTTTTCTCATTAATTTGTAGATGATCTTTACATATTGGGGCTATAAGTGTTGGCCAGATAATGTTTTCACCCAATCTATGACTTCATTTTTTCACATTTTTTGTTTTTAAATAGAAGTAGTTTTTTTAATGCATCTAACATAACAATTTCACATTTAACATAAAATTCATACATGTTATTTGTGAAATCTTTGCTTTCCCAGGCTCATGAAAATATTCTGCATTATAATCCATAAGCATGATCTAAACCTTTACTTAGCTCTTCTTTATCTCAGTAATTTTCTGTATTTGTTAGTCACAAGATCTTGCTCATCTTTTGTTAGATTTACATTGAACTATGAGCAAATCCATGCATTTATCTTTTTTTTAAAGATTTATTTATGCATACAAGAACTGGGGTATAGGCCAGAGGTGCGGGGGCAGTGAGAGGATTCACCAAGAGACAGAGTGGGGAACAGAACAGGTAGGTCGACTGAAACATACTACTGAGATGAGCAGCGGGCAAGACAGGAGAGGTCTGCTGTGCCATGTGGGTCCCCTCTCTGGCCAGATGCAGGGATCGAATTTGTGCTGCAGTGGCTGCAGTTTGCTTCACAGTGTGGCGCTCAACCCACTGTGCCACCAGGGAGGCCCCATTTATCTTTTAAGTTGCAAGGGGTATTAAAAATTGAAGTCTAAAATATGTGCCCTGACTTAGAGATACTTTAGTACAACTGTGGGACATGATTACAGAAAAGCAAAAAACTGAATAAAAATGAGTACAAACGGTGACTGTACGATTTAGGCAATGGAAAAGGCAAGCAACCAAAGTGGGTTGAAATGCTGAGAGGGGTGCCTTACACAGGAGGTCTGTGAGTGGATTTGAAATGAGCTTGAGGGATGAATTGCATTTGTAGAGAAGAGTAGAAGGAAGTATTCCATAACTGACAACCATATGACTATCTTTAATTTTCTAATTAATTGAGATCATTTCATAATATACACAAATATTTAATCATTATGTTATAAATATAAAACTAATGTATTACATGTCACCTACACCTCAATTTTAAAAAAACATCCTAATATAAAAACAAGGAAAACAGAGGAGGAAAAAATATATATATGGGTCAGTATTCTGTTAAGTATTATTAAGTTGTTAAGTATTAAGATGTTAAGTATTCTCTATGAATGGCATAGAGAAAATGACCAGCAAAACACAGAGTAGAAATGAACCCATGGTCTAAAGGCCATAAACTGTAGTAAAGGCCAGAGAATCAGTTGTGTCCAAAGAAAAGGATTTAGAACAGTGATTACTGAGATACATTCTTCCCTCCTCTGAGCCAAGGGTTTTATCATCAGACTGGCAACCAGGAGACTTGTGGCTAACTCCAGGGCATCCTTATGATTATGCCTGTGCACACCTGTAGTTGTAGTTGTGAATTTACACCTGAAAACTCATCAGATAGTAAACTCTATACAGTTCAAAGAGAAAAATGAACCCAGGCAGGAACCCCTATACTCTGACCTTGAACCAGACTAGCCATCCAGTAAGGCCTCTAATCAAGATATGAACCACCACTTACAGAATGTTATAATCCAGAAGGATTTTTCTTGGTGACCCAGAGATTACAGTCCAGCCAAAAAAGCTTTAGGTCCAACACCTATGACCAGAGGCATCTGAGAGGACTACAGCTGTAACCTAAGGTAGTTTTATTCAACGTACAAATCCAGAAGCACTTGCAATCCAGGCTTCCTTGCAAGAGTGGCTCTGGAAGCGGGTGTTCAAGCAGTAGGTCACTGGTTGGGTTTTTGATGCTCTATTTCCATCCTAACAGAGGCAGTTAAAACCAGCAGGCTGCGGGCTGATCCAGAATACATGGAATCAAGTCCTTAAGCCTCTAGGGAGCTACTGGAATGAATAAGGCATGGACTAGCCAGCACTGAGTTCAAATGATAAGATTTCTAATGGGACATGAGCCTGCATTTTGCCAAGATTTATTCTAATTTTGGAACTCAATTGGAAACTTCTGAACATCACGTTCCATTTGGCTCTGACCAACACAGCTCTGCATTGCTTTATGTTTATTTTATCCTTCAAGATCAAGCATAATTTACTTGTAGCTAGATTTTTGTGTTTAAGACAAATCTCCATTTAGGATAGAAAAACAAACTGATATTTTTTCTTATAGGTCCCTTGGGGGGAAAAGATGTACACAATGAGGAAATTTTCCACTAGAAAAACATGCATACCAACATAGAAAATTTATGCAAACAAATTCACGCAGAGGAGAAATATTTTATATAGCCTGAAGTATGATGGGCTTCAAACTTGACAAAAAAGAAGAGCGATTCGTTCAAAAATCGTCAGGACTTTCCTGCATTTAGACAGGACAACACATTCATCGGCACCTCCTCCATGTGAAAATTTCTTGCCATATTTAAATAAATATTTTGAGAAGCAGTGTTATAACTTGCTTTGGAACTATATCCTTTGACATCTACTGTAAGGATGCTATCCTCACTATTCCCCATCTTTATCTCATTTTTTATTTACTCTAAAATTAATTTTTTTTTTGCTTTTATTGGCACAAAGTCAAATGTGTCTATAACCAAAGTGTACTGGGATCTACAATAAGACAAAAATTGAGAATAGTTGGGAATGTGGTTAAATTAATTAGGATTCTTTCAGAAACTCTTCCTCCCACTAAAAAAAAAATGTTATTTATTGGCTCATGTAATAGAGTCTTCTTATTAATCTTATTAATAAGAGTCTTCTTATTAATCTACCACCCTGATTGATCCACTGAATCACATGTCCAAGTCTGAATCAATTATGTTGACTGGGTCTGAGTCACATGCCCAATGACACATGATCATGTAAAGTGAAATTGTTTCCAGAAGAGGTATTCTAGGTGCACACTTAGGGAATATAAAGTTTGAAAAAAGCACCAAAAAATGTTTTTATAGTACAGATCCAATATATTAGGATTTTGGAGAAAACATCATTTCCTAGAAGAAGACTAAAGTCTTCAATGAAAGAAAATGCCTTCTCCGTTAATGACATTATTACTGTTTACCCAGGAAACCTGTTCAAAAATTAATAGCTACTTTCACTGTAGATACCTTATGGGCATCGAGAAGGTAGTACAGCACAAGGTTAAGGGCATGAACTTTGGATTCTAACTTAAGTTCAGATGCTTCCAATGTCAACTGTTAGCTTCGGTATTTGGGCAAGTTACTAGCCTGATTTAAGCACAATTGGTATAATAATGAATTCACTACTAGGGAAATTGTGAGGATTAAATAATATGCATAAAGTGGTTGGTACAGCGACCAGCACTTAGTGGGTCTTAGTCCAGCACTAAATGTTTACCACAACCATTTATTATCTCCATTACAATTATCATCATTATTAACAGTGTCCAGGAACTTCGAGACTAGAGATTTCTAGGTGGGTGATAGCGATACCCCATTCTATCATTTTTCTGGGCAGAGAGGTATTTTGCTCTACATCTTTCCACTGATATCCAGCTACCCTCTGCCATAGATCTCCTTAAAATCTCCCTCTTCCACATTCTGTAATATGGTATGAAACACTGAAGCATGAAACACTAATGTACCTGGGTAAAAAGAGCAAGATAGTAGAACCCTTGATACTTGTTTTAACCTTTCAGATAAAGACTTCACAGGTAATTGAAGTCCAAGAAACTGCAGTCTTCGGAAGTATCTGTGCTGTGAATAACAAAAAATAACTCCACAGAGAGCTATTGACCAACTTCTGGAACCAATTGACAAAGTCACGTATGACCCCACTAGACTACCCCACAAAGGAAAAAAACGCAGTTTTTCAGACTGCACTTCTCTCTTCTCATTGACTCTGTTATATCTTGTTTTTCATAAAACTCTTTCCACTGAAGCCTTCAAAAGGGGGGATTCGCAACAGAAACTGATTCCTTCACTTCCACTGCTGCTGTCAGGAATCCCTAGAGTCTTCTAGATTTAAGACAGAATTTTTTAATAAAAGAAAAGATCTTGTGACAGGAAGGAAAACAGGCTATTTGAGTTTGATTTCCATGCTCTACTGAATGTCCAAGTTAGCAATTACCAGAAGTCAGGGTCTCATTTTTGTAAAGAAAAAGTCTCATACTTTTTTCTTTCTAATTATGAAAGGCAGACAGAATAACACCTAGTATTTATGTAGAACAGGTCCTTGAAAGTGCTATAAATAATGTCATTTTCTCTCCCACTAGAATTCCTAGTGAAAGCAACATATTTTCTTCACACCACTTTTATAGATTATAGAGTCTGTCAGAAGCATTGTAGAGGCCAGAACCTGGGTTTTCTTTGGACTTGAAATGTAGTATTAGGTTTCCTTTCTATTAGAAAAACAACATTTCTATGCACGTACAAACTGGGTTTCATGCATAGTGCCAATGGGAAAAGCGCAGTCAAAATGTTTTGCTTCTCAATGCAATAAGATCATCATTTTCCTATAAACTTTTATAGCCCTGACTTTTATGGTGGTGTAACATCTTATCTTTAGCAGAAGTATTTACTCATCGTGATGGGGAGTGTTGCTATATGAGACTCCCATGTGTGACCTTGGTCACAATCTATTTCTTTATGTGAGTTACAGTGTTAATGCTTAGGAACCACATATCTGGTCCAACATTGTCTTATTTTCAGATGAGAAAGCAACTAAGGCACAGAAGAACTGAAGGATGTATGTAGAGTCACACAGCTAGTTAAAGGCAAGATGGTTGTGATCTCAGGGCTTTTGGTTTTGTTGCTTGTTTGTGGCAATACTGTCATATTGGACTGGTTTGAGTAATGCTGATAGACCAAATAAGTTTCTAACTGTCCACTACTGACTTAACACAATAACACTTGGGTACCGCTATGTGAAAGTACAATAAGGTTGTTCCTGGTCAGCAAGTCAGCGGATGATGGTTGTGCCGAGCAGGTGCAGTGGTTCAAGGGCCCAGACTCTTCCATTTTATGCCTTGAACCTCCATTTAGGGAGGCGGTTTTCAACCAGAAGTGTTTTGCCCCCTGCGGAACATTTGGCAATGTCAAGAGATGTTTGTCACCGCTGGGGTGAATACTACTGGCTTCGAGTGGGTAGAGAGCAGGAATGCTGCTAAACAATCTTATAATGCACAAGGCCAATCCTGCCACAAAGACTTTTCTGACCCAAAATGTCAGTCGTGCCAAGGCTGAGAAATATTGCCCAAGGGACACATTCTCATCTGCACCCAGTCAACTAAACAGGAAAGAACAAAGGGAATCAGCAACATACAATCACTTTGCAAATGCCTTGACTTGGGAGCACTAAATGGAAGAAGGACAGAGAACTGAGTCCTGGCAGGCAGCTGTTTCCAGGAACGTTTCTTTGGGAAAGTGAGAATTTTTAGTGAATGACCAGTCAGTTTGTCATAAGTGAAAATAGCAAGATTTGAAACGAACTTCTTGGACTCCAGATCTTCTATCTATCTTATTCAATATATCATTAGCTCTTGAAATCATAACAAGGCCAAAAGGAAATTCTATCTTCCCACCAATCTATTTCTCCCTCATCTTTCCAATCTCAGCAAATGATGACACTATTTTCCTCCTCACTTTCCTATGTTCTCACCCAACTGTTCATCAAATCTTCCCAGTCCTACCCTTCAAAATATGTGCTTGCAGATTACCATGGACAACCATCTTTAGCCTGAACTACCACAAGAACCTCCTGATTGACTTTTCTATACCTGTCCTGCTACAGCCTAATCACTCACAGTGCCCAAAGTGGCATTTTGAAACAGTAAAGAAGATAATATCTGCACAGTCAGTACCAGCTCAAGTTCTTGAGTACCTTGAAGCCTGCCCCAGTGAGGATCACATGAACCTATTGCTTCACCCCATTGTTCCTCTGGGGTCTGCAGACCCCTCTCATCTCTCTCACCATTCCCTGAACCTACCTGTTATAAGCACTGATTTAGTGGTCTTTGTATTTATCATAGCCTCCTTCTAGGTATATGGAACGGTACTATGAAAATGAGTGAATTTTTCTAAATGGAGAAGTCCATTTGTCCTAACCCATGAGTCTCACCATAGTCTACATCTGACCATCACCCTCTGCCTCACCTCTTGCCTTTCTCTACCTTTTAACTTTACTACAGACACACTGGCATAATTTCTATCCCTCTAATGTGCCAGCTCCTCTTGCAACCAGGACCTTCAAGTTTGGTGGGGACTTTCCCTTTGGAATCAAGTTGCCCAGATGCTTGCATACCTGCCTCTTTCTCACTTCCCAGATGTCATCTCCTCAAAAGTGAGCACACCCGTGTTACCTCCTCCATCTCTCCAAACCTATATATCCCATCCCCCCTATTTCATTTCCCAGGCACTTATGGATCTAACATCTATTATTCATTTGCATATATATTATTTGTTCCATGGAATAGAACTCCATGAGGGCAGGGGATTTGCCAGTCTCATTCACCACTGTATCCCTAGTTTTTAGAAGAGTACTGGCTTATAGTTGCTATCCATATAGAGTTAATATAGTTAATGCACAGTAATGCAGTCTTCAAATCAACGAACAAACACGTGAATATTAGAGCCCTAGAAGATTAGGAAATGGAGACTATGAATTCTTGCTCCAGATTTACAATAATCCCATTAGAGTCACAAATGAGTCTCATAAATCGCATTCCTTTTCCTGTAAACCTGGTTTATTTTGTTGTTTGGTTGGTTGTTTTTTTACCCAAAAGTAGAGCTAATGACAGAGAGGTCTTGTGGAAATGGACAAGAAAATTCTCAGACATAGCCAGAGATTCTCTCTAGGGTCAGAAGCCCCATTATTGATGAGTCACTTCAAAGTTTTTTGCACCACAGTGACCTCTGGCACATTTGGCTGTCCTCTCACCTTCTGACAGCCAAGATAACACTGTGCTTTTGAAAAATGGCAGTGTCCAAAATCTAGATCCTCAACCCTGGAAGGTTTCCGTGGCCAGCCAGCTCACGGCTTCCCAGACCACGTTAGGCTGAGATGCTGCTTGGCATACCTGCTTGGCTGGCAGCAGCGTCACCTTGGATAGCCTCCTTCATCGCTCTTCATTGTCTCTTACAGATTAAATTTCTCCATTGTTTCAATTAACAGCTATGTATTGAGCACTGAACTGGGCTTTAAAATGAATGCAAGCTGAGACAGAGTGACTGTGTGGAGTTAATGGCAGTTACTCTATAGGGCTTACAGTCACGAGAGTTTTATAAAATTTGTAAAAGCAAAATATTCTAACTTGAATCAGTTAAGACTCTCTCTTCCACTCTGACTCAAGCTATCATGGAATAACCGCAGCATTTTTGGAATTCTATAGAGCAAAGGTGATACATTTGGGTTTGGACTTAATGGGACAGATTTCTATGGTTCAGTCACCTTTGTATGATAGTTATCACTGCTATTCATTGAGATGTAGGACTTGCTTCTAGAACTACTCCTAGAACCCATTCTCCCAAATCATAATAGAAAGCAGGCAGCCAGAGATCATGCTCTCATATAAATGCGTTGTGCAGAAACTAGTCTGTAAATATGTGGGGGCTGAAGCGGGGCTGTGGGAACTCCTCCAGATATCATATGTGTAAAACTATGAATAGAGAGTCAATTCTCATGGACATCAATTCAAAAAGGAAGTTCTCTGTGCCTGCAGGGCACAAACTTATAGTAGTTCCATAAATAACAAATATGTCCCTGTGGGATTTGCATGTTTATGCATCCCAGCTATTTAACTTAAAACATTTTAATTGCTTTTGAACAACCATGCTAGAAGAAAAACTGCATTATTCTTCTATTGTTTTTTTCTATAAATTTTTTGTCATATGATGAGATGATCAGTGTCTATAGCCAAATAGGCATAGGGAAAAACGGTATCAAAGAGTCAGTTAATAAAAACAAAATAAAACGTGTAATTTTTCTGGATTTTTAGAATGTTCTTGGTGTTTGTCAGCATTTTAAATTTTGTGATTTGTTTTGAGGTCTAGCCTTATTCTGACAAACATTTAATGCTCTTAAATGAGGCCCCTATTAAGCTGTTAAGCCTCAGACCCAAGGAAGTGGGTCATTTCCTAGCTACAGGTACAGAGGATCTGCTTCTGGTTACTGAGGAGCTTGCAATAGACATTAAATGAATCCTATGTAAAGGAAAAGGTAAAGAACAGACCAGAAGACACTTGACAATCCCTCTTCTAATCCACCATGTCCTTCACCTCTCCTAAAAATCCAACAAATTGGACACGGAACAATTATTCTCTTGAGGAAAATGAAGGCTAAGTCGTAAATGTAAGTTACAGATCAAATCGGCCCACTCTCCTCTTCTCCCTTTGCTATCAGAATAAGTAGGAAGACCAACAAATGTGATGCAGCAAAGGAGGACAGTTGATCAAGGTGTCCTCACAGGAAGATAGCTGACAGGTCCTCGGCAGGAACCATCCAGGTCAGTCACTCTTGAGGGGTGAGCACAGCAAGTGGGGCAGTCACGGGTGGCATGAAGGAGCATTTTCTAGATGCCCATCCCCTTCCTTCCTTCCCAGCTCAGACCACAGAGACTTCCCGGTGAAACTACGTCTTGAGGGAGCTATCTTACACCACCAGTCTGTTGTCCTATAAGCTGAGGAGCAGGCTCCCCAGCCCTGCTCTTCGGTCTTACAGAGATGTTCGCAAAAGATCCACCAAAGGGATCCAGTTCGTGGACTGACTGGAGGCTGGGGTTAACATCCCAGAAAACAAAACAAAGCCCATCAGGGTTTTCCTACACAAATTAACCAGAGATGTAAATGGATTAGAATTGAAACAATATTGATGCAGCCAGCAATTAATCATTTACTACAGAGTGGGTGACCTTTTCATTGCAGGTAACAGGTATAATTAAGCAGTCTCTTGCAGAGTGGGTGCTGAAAATGCAATTCTCTAGGCCTGACTCATGGCTTTTCAACCTTGTTCCTGGCTCCTCCTTACCTGGTAGCTTCTCTTAACAAACTCAGGGAAATCCCCACCTCAGGCTGGCCTTGGAACCGGTGGCCTGAGTGCTCCTTTGTCATTTAAAGTTTGTTTGTGTGCTAGGCTTGGGAAGGCTGCAGGCAGGTACTTGAACTGGGTGGCAGGAAAGTCAAAGGGATCAAATTGCAACCCAGACCCAGAGCCAAAGCCACTGGGTGGGACAGAGGCCTAATCACAGAAAGTGGCAACAGCTATACTCCAAAGCGGTCATTATTGTCTTGCTGGAGCCCCTGAAGTCTTGTTTGTTTGCTGTTTCAAACTCTGGAGGTGTACCACCCAGGCCAATTAAGGGCAATGACCTCACAGGCAGGTGGGCTGGCGTTTTGTTTTCGTATTTCATTTGGACTGTACTATCATCAATATCATAAAGTCCATAGCAAGTTTGGCTTTACAAATGCCTTTTTACCTGTAGATACCGTCTGACTTCTGCCTCAGGGACCCTCTGCCCCCATCTTTCCCCATTCCTGGGCTTCCCTGTGAAATGAGACACTTAACAATGATTAAGTTAATGATGCTGCCTAATTCAGACGCAATGTTTCTCTTAAGTCTAAAAGACTTTGAATCTGATGGGAGAGGAGAAGGAAGTGAAACTGGATAGGCTGAATAATTGGTAGTTAGAGCAGAGATTTATGAGGGGAATTACTGTGTACAGTTCAGTTTTGAGTGTTTTTGGACCCCAGGAGCCAATTCTGCTGACTGCACACGTGTGTCTCGTGCTGGGGACCTTGGGGGAGGCAGCCTCCACCTTCCCAGGGTGCAGGGGAAGGGGCAAGGGTCCCTAGGGACTGGAGCCTAGTCCCTGAGGACCAGAGGAGGGTGTGGGTGTGGCTGGAAGAGGGAATTACCATGTGGCTCTTCAAGGAGTAAAAGAAAGACTTTGTGGTGGCAGGGGAGGAAGTACATGGAAGGAAAGAGCAGGAACCACAGATTCTGAGAAACACTCCCAGAGAGACCAGGCCTGGGGGAATCCCAGACCCTGTTTCTTGTCTGGCCACTCCCTTTGCAAGGGAAGCACACTTTAAAGAGGAACCACTTTTGGAGCAATCAGATTCTACTTAGGTCAGACCTTGCTAAAATTCATTTTGCGAAGTTCAAAGACTGGAGCAGAGGAAAACTGAAATTCTACCGCCCTTTGCTACATACCTAAAAGGGAAAAAAATTTTTTATGAAGATATTGGGCAAGCTTAAAACAATACTTGACACATAGTAAATGCTATAAAAACTCTCTGATTCCCTGCTGTAACAAGAAGTGATTTTTATTACTCTTATTGTCTTTGCTTTCGAAGAGCCAATTTTTACTATTTAAGAAAAGTATAAGCCATATTCTTGCTTTTCTGTTACCACAGTCAGTAGATAAAAGCAGTAAGATCAACTGGACCATGTACCTGAGGTTAGACCCAAGAGGCAGCCATAGGTAGACAGGGCAGTGTGAGGTGAGCTGAAAACAAGAATAAGCCTGGTTGAAGCTTACTTATGGAAGCTGCTTTTTGTTTAGATTTCCTGCCATGAAAACTTGACCTCCAGATCCAAACTCTCACCTGTGAATTACCTAGCTGTCAAAATTACTTAGTACACTGAGCCACCATTTCCTCTTTTACAAATGGTTATGATTATGTAAACCATGGGGGGGGCGGGGAGAAGGCTAGTGACTGTGTGCTGACAGGCTGACTCCTGCATCTCACCTTAGCAGTGGGCTCTAGTAACTAGAGTTTTTCAAGAGGCAAAAGAAATTAGGGAAGAAAAGCAATACCTACACCATGGAATGACGTCTAACCGGCAACCAACCAGTTAACTTGAGCCTCAGTGAGTCAGTTACTGTTAACATCCACACAAAACTAGAGAGCAGATAGTTCTGGTGGGCTTTTCAATGCCTTCTCTTGTAAGAGATCTCAGGAGAATTTTATCTAGACATGTCTAACCTAAAGAAATACCGTTTCCTCTTAGGACCATCTTCCATCTTCATCATTTGGTGAGTATGGTCCCTGGTCCTGCCCCACGTGCCCACCAGTGTCCAGTCCATGCTGATCTGCCTGGAGATACTCCTTCCATCTAGGACAAGTTTCCAATTTTTTGTTAAAAGTTTTATTTATTTATGCATACAAGAGCTGGGTACAGGCCAGAGTCCAGGGAGATGAGAAGAGTCACCAGAGACAGAGTGGGGAGCAGAACGGGCAGATGGACTAAAATGCACTGCAGAGGGGAGCAGCGGACGAGGCAGGAGAGATCTGCTGTGCCATGTGGGTCCCCTCCCTGGCCTGGGGCAGGGATCAAATTGGTGCTGCAGTGGCTGCTGTTTGCTTCATAGTGCGTTGCTTAACCCACTGCCCTCCAATTTTTTTAAAATTGAGGTAACACTGCTGTATAATGCTAGATAGATTTTAGATATAACAACATAAAGGATCACCTGTACCACATCATGCCTCTCTCTCCAGGTCGGTCTCCTTCACTGCGTCATTGGCCCCTTTAAACCAATTCACCCATCTCTTCCCCCTTCCCTTCTGGTCATCATTTCTATTCTTGTAGGCTGAGTTTTTCTGTGTGTGTTTTGTTTGTTCATTTGTTTCATTGTTTATATACCACATATGAGTGAAGTCATTTGGTAATTTTCTGTCTGACTTATTTCAGTTAACATAATATCCTCGAAGTCTATCCACGGTGTATGTGGCCTCAATTCCTAATGCTTTAAGTTCAGAGTGTAAGAATTGTCACCTTTATAAACATTGCTGGTTCAAAATCCGTTCTTTTTATAAAATGAGGATAATCTCAGGGGTTGTTAAAAAATAGCATTTTAATTGTGTTATAGCATATTGCCTGTCATCTACATAGCAAAAGTTGTTTTAAAGTTAGTGATCACCTTCATTGCAATCATTCTTTATAATTCAGTCACTAATCTTCAGCTGGTTCCCAGAAGAAGGCCCTCAAAATTACCTCCAACAGTGTGTCTTTACATCAGAAGATGGTTTTGTGAATCAATCTGACTTTTGGCAAGGAGAAGACAACTTTATGTTGTCTTAATGTAACCGTAATGTAAGGTTAAAAGCAAAACCCTATTTCCCTGATGAAGCATAAGTCATTTATATTACACTAATTACTCAGCCCCCTTGAAACTGACCCCAGTGTAGTTTCTTTAAGTTATTTCATGTCACTAAGATAGGCATTTCTAGGGAGTTAATTTACCTCCAAGGAGCCAGCCTGGCATTTTTATCCTAAATTCATGACAGAACCAACACAATCTTATTTCAACACATGAACGTTCCACTCCCGCTCAGAAGGACTTAAATGCTCGGCTTAGGCAGCACTTAGAAGCCTAGGTTCAGCTCATCCTCAGAAGTGGAAACTAGTAGAAACCAACAGGTCTTTTGGGAAAGGAGCATCCTCAAAACTCGTTTGTAAGTAAACTACTGGTGGGATCACAACGTTTGGGATCAAATCCCAGACAGGAATGCATAACATCAAGAAAGGGAAACCCACTCCACAGTAGTGTGAGCTCTGGCATGAGACGGTGATGAGCTCTGGCATGAGATGGTGAGGGCGACCCCGGGCCCAGGAGAGAGACTGTGCTCAGCTGAGGTACCCTCCCTCCACCTGGGACAAGTGTGCCAAGCACAGGGAGGAAGATTTCTCAGATTCCGTGTTAGTCAACTTATCCCCTGAGATTATGCAATTAGCTCTGTTTTGATTGTATGCTCACTGAGAACCCTTCTGATGCTTACATCAGTCACCCCAAACACCTTAATACCGTAATACCCAAAAGGGGTGCCCTGGGTCATGAAAATGAATGCTTCAGTTACTGGAATGGTAATACTATTGGAGGATACATTTGTTTTTGTGGCGCATAGATAATGAGTTTAGCACAATTCAGTCCCTCAAGGGAGGATAAGCTCCAGGTAGACTTGAAAAATAAAAGTTCTATGTCAGGAAACTGAGAACCAAACTCTAAATCACTATATAATTCTGTTGTGATTCAATTCCTCCTCTGAAAATCAAGGGAAAGCAATAGTTCCAGGTGGTTGTGAGGATTCATGCTTAGATAGAAATTACTCATCTCTATGGAGATGAAATGATTTAACCTAAGGAAGGATTTAGGATGATGCCTGTCATTCGTGGTGATTCCACGAAGCCCAGCCCAGTAGAAGGACCCAGCTAGAACCATCCAGCTAATGTCTCTGTATTAGGCTTTCTTGTGTGGTCCTCATAGTGCTTACCTCTTCTAATCATACCATACTGCAGATATAAACTAGAGACTTCAAACAAATCTATACTCCAGGTGGCTTTTGGGCATGCAAAATGTGCATTTGCATAGGGCCAGAGCTTAGTTTAATATTTGACTTTTGCCACCTTGTAATGCTTAGTGATTTTTCATACAGGGTCCCTGCATTCTCATTTTGCATTGAGACCCACAAATTATGAACTATGTGTGACTAGCCTTGGGTAAGTCACTTCCTTTTAGGTGACTCGATCCTAATTCTGTGCATAGTATGGAGACAATGATGAGAGAGGTAGGATTAATATAGCCATGAACCCAGCCTTGTCAATGAGCTTCTGGAACATGTAGTAACATGTCTGTGCTACAGGTAATGCGTTCTCTCTCGGGGGTCTCAGTAGATACAGAAAACTAAAAGAAACTCTGGATGCACTTCCCACTCCTACCATCCCCCAGACAAAAACACCCTTGGTAATTCACTGTGAAATGATTTGAGTTACTCAGAAATACAGAGAAATCACCTGGGCTTTCAGCACAGGGTGCTCCCCAGAGCAACTGGTCACTGCTGGGAAACTGAGAACTCAATGAAAGAGGCTGGGGCTCCCAGTGGAGGGGAGGAGTGACTGCTTCGGGCAAGCAGCTGCCACCACATAGATGCACAGGTGACTTCTGTGTCAACCACAGGTACAACAGCCTCGGCCCCAGGGAGCCACAGTGAACAAAGAGCCTTTCCTGTCTGTCTGAGTGTCCCCACAAAATACCTCCAGGAACTATGTTCCCAGGAGAGGGGAACTGTGGTTAGACTTCTGCTAATTCAGTAATAGGAAAGGGAGAATGCTGGGTGTCTACTATAGCAACTTGCTTCTCTCCTTTGAGTTTCTAAGATAAAATGGTGCCAAAAAACAATGGATTCTACAATTATTTTTTTCATTTCTTTCATACGTAGATATTTTGCTCATACAATGAGTCTGACTTTGACCCTGAAAACAGGATTGGTAGCCATGAAATCGCTTCTCCATTCCCACCATCTCTGGTTCCTGCACCCTTGGCCCTGAAGTGACCATGTAATTTGCCAACACTGCCAGCAGCACAGATGTGTGTAGACAAGCTTTCTGAAACGCTGCCTCAACTCCCCTTGGAGAGAAACACATCTTAAGTGTCCCTACGCTTAATAATTCTGTTTCTTTGAAGACTTTGGTTTACCTTGTTCTGATTTTAGGCTCTACAAATGAAATGAAAGCCATTTCTAAGCTGGGAATATGCCATTCTGCAGGAGCACAGCAGTAGCCCCAGAGAAAATATTGTCGAGGCTGCAGGGAAAACAAGGGCTGGAAAAATGTTTGTTTATTGCCAGCTCTCCCCACAGCCACTTACATAACAGCTCATGCTGAGACAGGCTGTCCTGCCCAGACTCGAGATCAGGAGCTATGCTCCGGGGGCTGGTCACAGAAACACTGTGGGAGCCACCGCGCTATGGTCGTGTGACGCAGTCCAGGAAGGAAACCCAAGTGGTGTGTGGTGATTAGTCCTTTCACAATGGTTTCCTGGGGTGTTTTCAGACTTGCAGATGGTGGCTTAGTCTGCAGAGGGGAAAGGCTCTGTGAGCAAGATAGGGCTAAAGAATGGCCCCAGCCTTCCCATTTTGAAGATAAAACAATGCCTACAACAGCGTGTGAGCTGGAGGCCAGAGTCAAAAGTTCAGGTATCTTCCAACCTTTTAGATCCATTCTGACTTTCTGAAAGCTATATAAATAAACACGACATCCAAATCTGGGAGGGTTTCAAAAGTTTGGACAAACTTGTGTACATTTTGCTCAACTGTTTACTGTAAAAAAAAAAAAAAAAGTGGCAAGAGAGACAGAAATAGAGACAGAGACAGAAAGAAAGTTTTATCACAAAACAAACATGAAAAACTGAGATCATGTTGAAGAGTCCAAAGGGACAATTTGCCTGCCCCTGTGGAGTTACTGAAAAGCAGATGTGACCAGCAGAGACGCAGGTCTGTAATCAAGCCCGTGAAGCCGCCGTGAGGCAGTCAGTCTAAACTATTCTCAACAGCCTCCCTCCAAGGGAGACGCCAAGGCTTCTTTGTGTAGACAATTCCGGGCTTCACATGACTATATAAAAAAAAATCATTTTCCATATGTTTTAACTTAACTTTTAGTTTAAACATGAATCCCTTCATCCTTGTTCCTTCCTTAACAGTCTTCATGAGAAATTGTCCATTTATTTTGTTGCTTGCCAGTCATACCTGGGTGTGCATTTTTGCTACACCAAACACACCTAACTCTTAGTGTCATTGCAAATAAGCTTTCTGCTTGCTTCTTTCAAATGACAAGTTGAAACTAGTGCAAGTTTTACACACATAGAAGAGATTCAATCACCATTGTAGTCTTTCTTCTATTTTTCCTTCTGCTTTTCTAGTTTCCTTTTCCTTCCCCAGTTTAACCTTTTCTCTTCCATGGCCAAAACTTACTAGGCTTACCAGTGACTGTTCTCTTCAAGCCACTGATTTGTACCAAATAAGTTGCACCCTAGCCACGAAATAGAAAAACACTTGCTTTGAGACTTCACGACTGTGCTGAATCTGTGTGGTGTTGAGACCCTGATTTCATTTAGCCAAAATAGCAGAGGTGGTAGAACCCACGGTTCATTTACTGACCCCATCGCACTACGCTTCCCACATAAATTTTTTATTTCTCATCTGCATCCTATCCCACCTTTTCATTTTCCTGATTCTTTCCCCAAGCCATCATGGAAGGTTGAACTCTGAGACTAATGGTTTCTGATCTGAAGTTTACATGTTGGCTAGAAAACAGGAAAACAGATGGAAGAAACACATCTTAAGCCTAACAGGGAAATTTGTTCATATAACCAGATCATACAAAGGTTTGAGTGGTTTGCGGGACCTGAAAACACCCTCAGTATTCCTCTCACTCCCTCCTTTTTGTTCCTTCCTGGTGTCATTTTCCCAGACCAGCTCCTTCATGAACTAGGAAGTAGTTCACCTCACAGTTCTGGTCTCAGCAGATAGGAGTTTCCTTTCCTTCCCTCTATGGATTAAAGGGGAAAAAATCCCCAAGGGCTGATGCTGATTGATTCATTCAATGTGATTAAGCATAGAAGGCCTGTGATTGGCTCTACTGGGCCCCATGTGGGCAGGGAGACAGGCTCTGTTACCATGAGAACTGGGGGAGGACTGTCAAGTAGATTAGACAACAACTATTAAGCATTTGAGGAAAAGAGGGCTTAGGGAAGCCCCCCAGTTAACTGGCAGATGAAACCTCCTAGGATCCTGCTCTCTATCGTAGCTGTCCGTAAGTGAGGGTGAAACACTGCCTGTGGTCTAGGTGGTCTCACCCCTCCACATGAAGATATAACAGTCGTCAACATCCTACCGTCCAAAAAGAAAAAAGGTCAGGAGGACTAGTCGGCCTCATTTTCCTACAAAAACCAAAAATTAAGTAGAGATAAAAATCTGGGGTCCACGGAAAATCACAGGCTCAGAGCATCAGAGAAAACCTAAGGGAATCTAGATGATTTCCTACCTCTCATCAGAGTTCACAAAGAAGGGTCTGGCAATAGGTATGAGGCCAAATAAGGAAACGCCTAAGGTGCCTTGGACTCTGAAGGCCGTGACTCCTGAAACCATCCCAGTCTCAAATTGGTCAACTCCTTCCTTCAACTGTGCAGGACACGCTCTTCCCCGCCCCCCTCTACTGCCTGGTTTTAATGACCAGAAGGCCAGATCTTCGGGGCTTCCATGTAGATATAAGATAGTTTATATTTTCAGGTTCACATTTGTGAACCTCCTTTTCTATAAGGTCTATTTTTCTTCCTTTCTGGTATGTCTTGGCCAATTAAACAAATAACTCAGAACAGAAGCCTGAGACTGGCTACAGAGTGCTTGGGCATTTAAACCAACTTTTTTGCATCACAGAGAATTAGAGAAATCAAGAAAACAAAACAGAGGGCTGGTCTTCATTCCCACTTTCCTACCCCTCCCTCTGGTGGGCAGAATAATGACCCTCCCCCCACTCCCTCAAGATGTTCACATCCTAATTCCTGGAACCTCTGCATATGTTACATTACATGGTTAAGAGGAATTAAGCTTACTATTAAGCTAACCTTAGGATAGGAATATTATCCAGGTGGACCCAATGTAATCACGATTATCCCTAAAAGTAGAAGAGGGAGACAGGCAAGGAAGTGAAAGTGCGACATGCCATTGCTGGCTTAGAAGGAGGAGGAAGGAGGGGGCCATGAGCCACAGAAAATAGGCAGCGTCTAGAAACTCAACAAAGGTAAGGAAACAGTGTGTCCTGTGGACTCTCTAGAAAGGAAGGAAGCCCTACAAACACTTGGATTTAGCCCTAGTAGCCCCAGGTCTGACTCCTGACCTACAGAATCATAATACAATGAATTTGTGTTGTCTAAGCCACGAAACTTGTGGTTGTTACAGCCACAATGTGAAATGATAATATGATAGTATAATCCTTATTTCTTTCATGTATGTGTTAAAATATGTTGTTTATAATTCCAGTTGCTGGACTTTTTAGAGACAGGATAGTTTACGAAAACAGATTAGATTCTGCTTCTCCTTCTCCTTGTGGCTTGAGTAAATCAGTTTCTGTGGTTTTCAGTTTCTATGTCTGTAAAATGAGGTCATTTTATTAATGATCCCAAAAGCCTTTCTCACTTTAAGTTCAGAGATTTGATATCTTTGCCCTTTTCTTCATGGCATTAAGTGCTCTGGACATGCCGGTAGCACCTGAGCTGCTCCAGTCTCCACTCAAAGTCGAGCTTTGGGTAGAGAGTGAAGGCTTATCTACAGTGTGCGAGGATAGAAGTGCTGCTTTGACATCTGCACTCAGGTAGAAAATACCTAATGCCAAGTAAGCACTCTGGGGACTGAGGTGCTGGAGAATTCTTAAAACTCAAGTGGCCACAGAATCCTCCTAAAGAAGGAGGGATGTGTGTTAGCTCTGAAGGCAAGAGAGGCTTTAGATGAGGATGTTCTACACAAGAGTAAAGTTGAGAAGGAAGGTTGGACAGGGTGAGCTGTGGAGGCTGGTAGAAGAGAAGGTTCTATAGAACATAAGTGAGGAAGACATGTTAAAACCAGATGATAGAGACCCTGAAAATTGCCAGGACCAAGCAACCCCCTTGAGGCACACCTGCATTTCATGCCACGTTGTATGTACAAGTCTTAGAACAGTGCCAGGCACAGAGTAAGTGATCAACACAGTAGGTGCTCAATACTGTAGCATAAATAACCGAATGAGGCATCAGTGTTTTTTGAGCAAGAATTTGCCATAACTCAAGGTGACTTTAAGGAAGATAAATGGGACCTCAATATGCAAAATGGATTAGAGGCGGCAGACAGACTGCCTGGGTACCCACTGAGAGTCTGCCCAAATGATTCAGGCACAAGGTGCCAAGCTGGGCTGCTGGGCAGTGTGAACTGAAAGGAAGAGACCCATGTGCCATTAAGAATTTCCCTAAACCATTCCAGCTGGGAGGATGTCATTTTCATTCATGCAAATCTCCAAGGAAGGCGACCCACCACCTCACGAATAAGAATAATGCAATAACCCAGACAGGCCAGCGCACACTGTACAAAATCCTCAGGCTGCAATTTAAACATCACTAAACAACATCATATTTTCAGTGGAAATGACCACTAATCTCTGCACAATTATTCTCCCTGTAATCAAAGCTGCTTCTTAGTTCAACCTTGTCTTCCCTAGACTCAACAATTCTAATTCCCCTAACTGCTTTCAGAGATCCATTCATCAAGTCTTCTAATTATACTTTTCTCTTCTGATCCCTCTCCAATTTACTTCTCCCTTAAGTTATTTACCTGAATCAGAAGACCAGTTTTGCGCCAGTCACACTCATAGACTTGCTTTTCCTCTAAGTAGCTGGTGAGGAGCCTATCTCTGCTCTACAAGGGGGACTGGCCTCACAGGAGCATCGCTGTTATATCCCAAGTCCAGCTAGCCAAGGACTCAGACTGTCTTTGACTAAACGATCCCCCACAGAATCAGCAAGAAGCCCACCTCCAGTCAATGTCTAGCCCCAGATCCCAGAGGAACTCACCATCCTCTTCCTCTTCATCATCCTTTCTGAACTTCTCTATCTCTGAATCAGCCAAAGTCCATGCCCGCAGGACAGAAGAGTAATTGATGGCCTTAAGGGATATCAAAGTGCTATTGAGAAAAACCACAACTCACCAGCCGTGCAGGTGCTTCCTGCAACAGGGAGGGAAAGAAGTGTCTTTAGAAAGCCCTAAATAACTCCAGGCAGGGATGTCAACTTGACAAATGACTCTCAAGAAATAGCCCCGTTGTTCTCTGGCGTGTGATTCATCCCAGGCGGTGCTTGGGTTGGGGGCAAGGCCCAGCCACAAGTCCCACAGTTGTCACTTGGGGCCGCCCTTCAGCTCGCCTCTCAGGAAGGATAAGAAGGCACTTGTGTTGGTTCTCTTAGCCTCCATCATTTTGACCTTGTTTTCTGGTAATTTTATTTAGTGAATCCTGGATTTGTGCTGAGCTGAATTCAGTGGACAATGGGAACTGTGGGGAGATGCTCTCTGTAAACATCTGGGATCCCTCTTCCTTTGGTGTTAGCTCCCAGGGCTTCTTGTAATCATAGCAACAAAGACTCTGTGCCCATTAGGACAGAGACCCCTTTCTTTTCCCTATTCTCAATTCCTCAAAGAACTGACTTAAGTGCTTGTCAGTCATAGCATGAACAAATGAGAAGATCCCAAGACCAGGAGTCATGTCAGCTCGTTTGACTCTCCCAAAGAGTAACTGGGACCTTGACTAGGTTCTCATGGTGTCCTGAGTTCAGTACCCTTGTCTGTACAATGAGAAAGCAGCTATCGTGTCCACTTAAGCAGATTCAGAGAGACCAGAAGAGGTGGACTGAGACTTGCACTCAGCTAAGAACATTGGCGAGGTGAGGATGAGGCGCCAGCAATTGTTTTGCACACATGGCAGAAGACAAACAATAGTGTGTTGAAAACCCAGGTAAAAAACCCTAGTAAATAGGCCTGGAGGCCTCCCCAATGACATAAGATGCAGGTCTTGTGGATAGCAAGTGGGCAGCATGCATGGGTCCTGGGTCCACATCTGACTTGAACACAGAACGATCAGCCTCCTGAATGTATTGTGTGTGCACTACCAAGGGGTTCCAACCAGCAGAGTAGGACATGTACACAAATTCACTAGCTTGTGATGTTTCTTTTGCTGTGAAATAGCACAGCACATCCACTGTCCCAGGAGAGCTGTCCCTTCCAGCAGAGGCAACTTTGTGCATGTGAGTGTAATTCTATGTAAGCTGTGCAAGGCATCGCTAACCATGGTGGGTGGGTGGCTTGTAATGTAGATGCCCTATGAGGACCGGCTGATGTGTCCCAACAGAGGCTGTTTCTTTTTTTTTTTTTTTTTTTTTTTTATGCATACAAGAGCTGGGATACAGGCCAGAGTTTCAGGCAGTGAGAAGATTCACCAGAGACAGAGTGGGGAGCATAAAAGGCAGATAGACAGAAATATACTGCTGAGGAGAGCAGCAGGTGAGGCAGGAAAAGTCTGCTGCGCCATGTGGGTTTCCTCCCTGGCCGGGATTGAACTTGTGCTGTTGTATCATGGACTCTTCACAGTGTGACGCTCAACCCACTGTGTCACCAGGGAGGCCCAACAGAGGCTGTTTCTAAAAGTAGTTGATCTGATTAATTTTCCCATACCAGTGGATGTGCTTTGGGTTTCAGTGTCCTTGGTTTCCATCAATGGCAGCTTTGTTGGTGTTCACAGAAAGCAAGATAAATTCATTTGAAACCAAGCATTCCAGATGCCTGGATATGTTCCCTCCTCTAAGCTGAAGATGGCCATACCCTTGAGAACAAAGATTTGAGGGGAAATTGTCTTTTTTCTGGAAAGGCATTTTAGTAGGCAGAATCAATGAACATAGATGTTCCAGCAATCTCAGCGTCATTGTTGACCATCATTTTAGGTTCTTACATACAGCTCACCAATGACTGTCACTAAGGGCCTTAATGCTGGGAAAACGGGCTAGTTAGGATTCTGATTTTTTCCCCTTCCTTGAAGTAAACTGTCTTAGTTTGGGTTGGCTTAAGCAGATGCTATGACGCGAACATGTCCCCCAAAATTTAGGTGTTTAAATCCCTACTCCAAAATATGACATCCAAAGGCCAGGCTTTTGGAGGTGCTTAGGTCATGAGGGCAGAACACCCCAAATGGTATTAGTGACTGATAAAAGCAGACCCACCATACTCACCAGCTCCTCCCACCTGCAAGATACAAGGAGATGCTATGACCCAGAAGAGTATCCTCACCAGAGCCTGACCATGCAGGCATCCTGGCCTCAGACTTCCAGCCTCTAGAACTATGAGAAATACATGTTTGTTGTTTATCAGTCACCCAGTCTGTGGCCTTTTGTCATAGCAGCTTAAACAAAGTAAGTAGGTCTGACAGGGAGGGGCTCTGCTTCAGCTGTGGTTATTTGCTGGAGTCTGCCATCCTCTGGGGAATGGACAGGCTTTTCCACTGAAGAACTGAAATAAATTAAAGGAAAAAAAGATGCTCTCATCTTGAGATAGCAAAACCCTCACACACATGCATGTCTCTATCACATGCTACCTCGTGAGTCTGCTGAAGTCATTTAGTCTCCCAGAGCTTCAGTGTTGTTTATGAAATGAGCAGATTAAAAGGACCAAATAGTTCTGTAATCTGTAAAAAGAACCAATATTCTCAAATACCCTCTTATAGCTGTGTGAGGTAAAATGAGAGACATCAATACCTGTTACTCTGGAATTCACAGTGTAAAATAAATTTACCAAAACAAACACCTGCCTCCCTGCCCCAGCACTAGCTGCTACTTAGAGTCATGAATACACAAGTCCAGAACCCAGAAGCTATTGCGGTCATGCTCAATACGGCCTTTGCAGACTTAGAAGTCACCCGGCACTCAAATGCAAGCTCATATGCAGAGGGGTCTGCAATGGGTTTTGTCACGGCTGCACCTTTGGTAACAAGAATAGCGCCCAGACATCATAGTCAATAAACATGTATTGGGCAAAATAAGTGAGTTAATAATTGAACCAAGAATAAACAATAAAATCAAAGAACCACCTAGTAAATGAATTTGTATAAGTTACTTGACTACTTTTATCCAGATTCCTCATCTTAAAAGATGTGAGATAAGGATTAATGGTTAAATTGTGCAAAATTCTAAAATGATGTTTATTAATGTTAAATACTTTTAAGCACAGATCCCCCAACAATTGTACTTTTGCTATGCCTTCAGACTGGCCAACACCCAGCAGTTAAACAGGTAAGAATTATTTCAGTCAAATGATCATATTGGTAAAGTCCTAAAAGGAATTTTGGTTGTTGGGATTGGCTTTTGTTTGGTCTGATTGTTTTGTTAAAAGGTTAACGTCACATAAAGTGCTTAGTTTTATTCCCATTTTATATGAGGTGCCATTTTGCATTCAGACTCACCAAAAGAGCTAACTTACATTTAGACACCTTTCTTAATTGATTCCCTCCCTTCAAAACTGGATCAGCAAACTCTCAGACACATTGATCATTTCCTAGAGTACTAAACTCTTCATAGAAAGAAGACCTCAAAGAGCTATCTAGATGAACAGCAGACCATGCCAATCTTCTCAGGTCACCGGTCAGCCTCTACAAACCTTAGCTCAATTGAAATCAGGATAGATATGGTCTGACTTTAATCAAAAAACAAACAAAACATCAACTAGTAAAATGTGTGACTACTGTGTAGCAGAGATACTGGGAGCATCTTGCAGACATGAATTCAAAAATTTTATGAAATAGGCATGAAGCGACATAGCATCATTTTTTAGTCAGAGAAAGTAATAGAGAACCAGAAATGGAATCCAGGCTACTGGCTCCACAGCGTAGGTAACAGAACAGCCACCTGAAGTTCTCTATAAAAGCCGATACACTGAGAAAACAGTCATTCCCGTATCCTGCTGCTGAACTTGATCTGACTTGAGACAGTGATCTAATATTAATAAATATTTTTCACACAGAGAAGAGCAGCAGGAATAGCATGGAGTCTAGAGTCTGAATGACTTGAACTCAAATACCAGCAGTAGAACCTTAGGCAAGTTTTTTTTTTTTTTTTTTTTTTTTTTAAGGATGCATTGGTTCTTTTTTAAACAGNTAGAGTCTGAATGACTTGAACTCAAATACCAGCAGTAGAACCTTAGGCAAGTTTTTTTTTTTTTTTTTTTTTTTTTTAAGGATGCATTGGTTCATTTGTAAACAGAGACAAAGGAGAGGGCAAAGGTATGAATTATAGTAAAATTTCTTGGATATACTACATGAACACTTTGATTCTATTTTCTTAGACTATGTCTCTTACAATTTTCAAAATTGAAGCTTGGAATGCTTTTCCAAAGACAATTTCAAAGGGTCTTAAACATAACCCACTTCTAGGAGACACTCTTATCTGAAGGAGATCTATGGAGAATTCTTGATGCCAACAGACATGGGTTATTTGGCAAGATTTTGTGAAGGTCTTCTTTAGGGATTACTCATTTTTTCAGTTTGTGCTTAAGCAAGTTATAAGTGCGACTTACACAATCCAGATTACATCAGGATTTTTTTTTATCAATTTTGTTCTCTGTAAAATGGGGCCAATGATAGAAATATTGGTATGAAAATTATAGGCAATATCTATAAGCTTCCAGCACTTTGCCTGGTTATTAATAAAATCATTCTTAATAAAGACTGATAATGATAATGATGATGATGATAATGAGTTTCTATATTCAGAAAACACATTGCCAAATTAAGCAAACACTTTGTCTATTCCCTGGATATGTTAGTATATATGAAAATTTGAGGTGCTAAGATTTTACAGCCTCTCAGATTAACTTTTTCTGGAGACCAATTTATAGAAATTAAACTTGCTATATCCCATTGACTCTACTTTAAATGATTCAAACTGAATACTTTCACCTAAAAGTTTTTCTTTCCCAACATCTTAACACACACTCGCACACACACACGCACATGCACAAACACACACATGCTTACCCTAGCAATTTCTCGTTTTGGTTTGGGATGGAGCCAGTTGGTAAAAAGGGTTCAGAGTGTGTTTATGCCTCTTTGCTCTCGAGCATTTTCTTGGGTCTCCTGGCAGCTCTTTAGTTGCAGCAAACAGCAAGCCCTCCAGAATTGAAAGCCCAGACAAATTCCAGGCTCTGACCATTGCTTAGGACTGGGCAGAATAGCTAGATGTCTCTCCCCTCCCACCCCAAACTCCCACCCAGGCAGAGCAAACACACTAGGAGTCAAGCATTCAGCTCCCTGGGGCTTGTTTTTGCTGGTGTTGTTTTGGAGTTGGCTCTGCTGTTTCTTGCCAGACCCCACATGGGACCTTTCCCCTTGATACTGACTGTAAAGACTCTGGAGCTTCTGTTGCCTGGTCTCCAACAAGCAGTTGTTTGGTGGAATGTACGTATGTGCATATGTGCATATGCCTGTGTGTGTCCGTGTGTGTGCGTGTCCTTGTGTGTGTTTGCATGCACTCACATGCAAGCATGTTGAAGACCATTCCATTTGGTCTTCAACAATGATGCTGCTGGTTGTAGATACTGCAGATACCTAGATTCAGGGAGGTGCATGGTGCCTTTCCAAATAGACCTGCACAGTCAGCACCTGCCCAAGCCTAACTGGCCTGATCCCGCTTAGGAGTCTTACTCTAAGCCTGGGGTGAAGAAAACATAAGCATGTTAACCTTGGTCAAAGCACACCTCCTAGCCCTTTCTGCCTCCTGCCATCATTGGACACTTAAATACATGCTCTGTGGCTGATTCAAAGGAAATCTAACTTAGAGGTCAAGGGTACCACCTTGGTCCAAATCATTAACCTGTGACCAAATCTTGGGTTCTATGACTGTGAACCACATATATAGAATTTCCCTTTGCCCCAGTTTCCACAAATGTAAAGCCAGGGTATTAACACCTACCTCATAGTGCTTTGTAAAGGTGACATGGGCTGGTGGTGGGTGGAAAGGGCCTGACATATGTTGATAGTTAAGAGTAGAACCTGACTGTACCACGCTGGCAGACTCAGTAGCTTGGGTTTGTTTTAGTGAGCTCCCAGCAACTCTCTCAAGAGGTTAGACATAATGAGAGTGAATTAATATGGGTTTCTGTGGGAGTTGTTATGCCACTGGTACTTTTTCAGCTTGGAGAAAGGCAGAATTGATGGAATAATTAATTAATTAAAAAACACTTCTTAAGTGTCAGGCACTGTTGAGGCATAAGGTTACAGAAATACAAAGGCCCACGTTGTACACTCAGACAGGGAGGGATGGAGATGCCTGTGCAGGGTGACAACATTCAGGGTGTTTGGAGCTATGACAGATTATAAGGTGGTTGAGGCACCAGTAAAGTTTCCCTAGAAAAGCTGACCATGGCAAAGGGGCTTGAACAATTGAGTAGGGACTTACCCAAGAGAGAAAATAAGGAAAGGAATTCTAGAGAGTGTGAATGTGCAGAGGTACAAAAACACAGCCAAGAAAACACCATGCTTGGAAAATGGTAAATAGTTCTCTGTGGTTGGAACACAATGAGGAGGAATTCATCTGGAAAGATAGGACTGTGGGGAAATCTTTGGCTTAGCCACCATGAAACAGCAATGAGATGACTGGCCTGGCTGTGTCACCCACTCTCAGCTCCTACCACAAGCCCAGCCACAGGGAAGACAGTAATGGGGACAATAGTCAAATTTTAAGTGAGTATTTCTTCTTCTATGTAGATAAATGTCTTCTTAAATTTCAGTTTCTCCATTATAAAATGGGATGGGTGTTGTGGGACTGTTCCTTTTAAAGAAACTTCATGCAAAACTCAGTTTCTCATCACACACCGATGAAAATATCTGGGGGCATAGTTTGAATAAAGGGGCTAAAGATCAATCAAAAACATTTTATGGAAATCATGTCATTTTTTCACACATATTGTATGTAATGAACATCTTGAAAGAATTTCCCCACTATCCTCATGTCCCATAAGGTTTTACTATGTAGCCCTCTGCTCCTTCCTGCAGATTGATAAACCATGAGTCTAATCTATTGCGTCCACTTCTGATTCTTCTGGGAGGAGATCTCAGAGAACATCTCCAAAGGAAGAAACAGTAACATGAGTGAAAATACTTCTAGTCATTTTCCCTCAGCTTTCTTTCCCTATTCTCAGTAGAAAAAAAAGTGTGGTGGAAAGCTCTCACGGCCATAAAGCAGAAAGCTGATAAATCTATTCAATCATCTGACCCCTCAACTAAATTGACATAGGTGACTTATTTTCCATTCTGGTCCTAGAAAGATACTTCCTATATTCTGCCAGCAGAGAAATCCTCTCAGTGCCCAATTGCATCCGCTATACCTTCCAAAATCATAGCTTGACGTCTGGCAGCGTGAGCCAGGCAGTGTTTCCTATGGAAGCTACCTGAACACAGCTCATCAAAAAGTTTTCAGGCACTAAGGAATCTGAGTAATGACATTTCTCTCTTCATCAACAAAAAATGAACCACAGTACCTACATGGGCACACTCCAAGCCCCCCAAAATTCCCAGTTGAAAAGAGAAAACACTTGTGCTCTTCTTTATGGCCTGAGACCCTAGAGCTTCTTTCTCCAAGGCAACCTCAGGAATATAGGAAGGCAGCATGTGTAGTCCACAAAGTGGGTAGGTGCTGGGGAGAGGTAACATAAGTTGCAGGCAAATACACACACACACAATCAGCAAAAATCTCATTGATTCCACCCCAAGTGATCAGTTTCACACCAAAATCTACTCCTCCCACCAAGATAACAATAAGAAAAAGTTTCCCAAGACAGTTGAAGAGTAGAAAAGAAAAAGCATTTTTCTAAACCTTAGTGAACTAAAAGAAGTTGTTTTATTTTCTATCCCCAAGCGCTCAGGTATTTGAGACATTGATTCCTGACTCATAACTATCCTCCCAGCTTTTCTTTAACTGATTTATTAAACACCCACCCTGCTCTGGGGACTCAGCATCACACACAAACAATGGCCCAGGCAGGTCTTTATAAAACACACTCAGCCTGCTCAAAAGGGGAAACACAATTAAAACAATTCATTCTGACTACACTAATGTAAGAACAATGGAAAACCAGTTTTTCTTCCACTGCACTTTTCTTGGCTTTGATTCGGTGGACCCGGCCCTAAAGTCACTTCTTAAAATGCACATACCTGGAGTTAGGGAAGTTGTTGGAAAGAAAGACCATGAGATCCAGTCTTCGCAGAACTCAAGCCTGCCTCCTCGTTCCACGTGAGGCTGTCACAGACTGAATCCCGGGCCTTTGTTCCCTGAAATCCAAGGCCTGATGGGCGGCAGCCATATCCCAACCCCTTCTTCCTCGCTGCCTCCCACTGTGGAGGCCACTGTTTCATGTTCTCTCTCCTGTCTCAGGACAAAGCCCGACTCCATGTCTGGTTGCTAAATGCAAGTGGAAGACTCTTGGATGTAGCTTCAGATAAATTTTCCTAAAGAATGGGGAAAATCTCAGCCAACTCCAGCTCTGCCATCCTGCTTCTTCGGTGCAGAGTTACCTCACAACTAGGCAAAACTCGAACTTGGGACTCACCCACCCCAAAGCCTGTGCACCTTTTACTATGTCCTATTGACTCCTTTTAAGCACTTTCTTGGCCTGCAAATCACCGGCAGCAGAAAGAACCTAAATGTCAGGCAGGGAGAGACAGAAGAAAGTACCCTGGGCCAGGAAACCTTGAAGAGATTCTAGCTCAAGCGGGCGCTCTTTTCAGGCTGTATGGCTTTTGGTCAGTTTGCCTGACGCTCTAATTTTATGACTTATAATATGAAGTACATTATTGGTTTCCATTTCCCCACACAAGAGTCCTAAAAGCTCTTGGGATTTCCTAACTGAAGAGCATATTCAAATTGGTTTTTGTTATGTTAAAGAGGTGACTATTGAAAAGCCCCTAGGTCACCTAAGGTATAGGGCTGGTTACCAGTTGAACCAACTTGTGATTAGAGGGCTGAAACTTTCAGTGACATCAGTACCCCACAAATTCCTGGAGAGGAGAGGGGCTAAAGGTTGAGTCCAATCACCGGTAGGCAATGGTTTAATCAGTCCTGCCTCTGCCTATGAATGACGTTTCCATCAAGCCACAAAAGGACTGGCTTCAGAGTGAACACTGGCAGGTGCCCAGAGCGTTGTGCTCTGCAAAGGTTTCGAAGACCCCTCCCTTTTCCTTACCTGCCGAAGCATCTCTTCCAGCTGACTATTCTGGAGTTATATCTTTGTAGAGTAAACCAATAATGTTGTAAGTAAAATATTTCTCTGAGCTCTGTGATCCTCTCTAGCAAATTAATTGAACCTAACAAGGGGTCATCGGAACCTCCACTCTATAGCAAGTTGGTCAGAAGCACCAGCGACAACCAGGGCATGTGATTGTTAACTGAATCGCATTTTGTGACTGATGCTTTAACCTGTGGGGTCAGATTGCAATCTCCAGGCAGTGTCAGAATTGAATTGAATTACAGGTGAGTGAACTGGTGTCTGAGAACTTCTTGGTAGGGCATAAAAACCCACACATTGGAATTGGGTGCAAAATTAGTCCAGTGTTCTCATTGTGAGGACTAGCCCAGAAAACCTCTGATGTCGCACTGTTCAAATTCATTGGTTACAACCTAGTATGTAGACATGTTCCAGCCCTCTTGATAAGCCACCTACACCCCAGTGCCCTGTTGAACTAGCTAAAGTGCTGACCCTAAGAAGAAAGCAAGTTGACAACTCAAAACACCATGTCTCCATTCTGGCTTCTACTGGACAATATCTTTCTGATACACTTTGAATACAAATCTCCACATTTCGGGGAGGATTGGAGAGAATTCCCCACTACTAGCTGGGAGGGGATTTGTTTCTGAAAATGAGAAGTCAGATTCATTCCCCCACCACCTGTTACCTAACTAATCTGAATTTAAGCTTTTTCTATAACATGGGATGACACTAAAAACTTCTTTATTCTAGTTCCAACCAAGGGTCTGTGAAATCAGTTAGGAGACTAGGAAACCACTCTTAAAATGCAAGTTTGTCATTATCTAGGGTTGAATAATGCTCAGATTGGCCTAAGTAAGTAACTAATGCTATGCCTGGCATGGAAAAATTTTACATGTGATTAATCACATGAAACACAGAGACTCATTGCAAGGCAGCTCTATGACACATAGCTATCTAGAGTTTTTGGCTCATTATTAAAAACAAGTCTTGTGAGACCCAGTTTTATATTAACAATTAACAAAATCCAAAAGCAACAATAAAGGGTAAGGAGTTTACCTCCTGAGAACAGTCATTAGACACCTCCACAATCCTCATTCCACCTCTCCATCCAACATTATGGGCCATGGTATAATCCCCCATTTTTTTTTTTAATTAAAAATGTTACATCCTTGGGGGCCTCCCTGGTGGTGCAGGGGTTAAAGTCTCAGTGCTATCAATCTATTACCAGCCACTGCCACATGCGTTCGATCCCTGATCCCCAGCCTACCCCACATGGCACAGCAGACCTTTCCTGTCTTGCCTGCTGCTCCCTCAGCAGTGTATTTCAGTAGATCTGCCTGTTCTGCTCTGCACTCTGCCTCCAGCGAGTCCTCTCACTCCCTCTCCATATCTCTGGCCTACACCCCAGTTCTTGTATGCATAAATAAATAAATCTTTTAAAAATTATATCCTGATCAAAGACCTTTCCAGTATGGTTTGTGATTCACCTATTTTTTTAATGAAATGTACATTAATTCAGTACTGATTTTAATCTATAGTTTCCTCAGGAAATAAATATCACCAACCAAAAATAAATTGAAATTACTTAGGGGCCTTCCTGGTGGCACAAGGGGTTATCACCACACTATGAAGCATCCCCAGCCAGGGAGGTGCTCACACAGCACTGCAGAGCTCTCCTGTCTCACCCCCTGCTCCCCTCAGTAGTGTATTTCAGTCAATCTGCCTGTTCTGCTCCCTGCTCTGTCTCTGGTGAATCCTCTCACACACATACCCCCACACCTCTGGCCTGTACCCCAGTTCTTGTATGCATAAATAAATAAAATCTTTTTTAAAAAATTGAAATTACTTAAATTTACAATAGCCAGCAGAACAATAGTTAGGTTTTTTAATTTTGGTATCTTCTCTCCTTTAGTGTTCTGGGATCTTAGACCAAAGCTTTAGCTCCTGTGTTCTACGGGATACCTCAATTTTTGATGCTGCAGTCTATGTCCATCAGTTGGAACCATTCAAGGCAACCTGAGTAGGCAACCAAAGGAAAGACAATCATTTCCCCTCAGAAATATCATTCTGTTATGTGCCCATTAGAAAAGCTATATTCCTTGATGAAATTCATATGGAGACACAAAAAAACCCCGATTAGCCAAAGCTCTACTTAAGAAAAAGGAGAATGGAGGTATCACACTCCCAGACTTCAAACTATACTACAAAGCAATAGTAATTAAAACAGCTTGGTACTGGTATAAAGACAGACACAAAGACCAATGGAACCGTATAGAAAGCACAGAAGTAAAACCACACAACTATGGACAACTGATCTTCGAAAGGAGCAAAGAATCTGCAATGGACCAAAGACAGCTTAATCAATAAATGGTGCTGGCAAAACTGGTCCACCATATGCAAAAAAATGAAATTGGACCACTATCTCACACCATGTACGAAAATCAACTCAAAATGGATAAAAGACCTAAATGTAAGACCCAAAACTATAAAATATATAGAGGAAAACATAGGCAAAATGCTACAAGACATACATCTCAACAGCGCCTCCGAGGTGGCAGTCCCCAAAGCCATAAAAATGAGAGAGAAGATAAACAGGTGGGACTACATCAAGATAAAAAGCTTCTGTACAGTTTCCCTAAACATTAAACCGAACAAAAAGAAACCCCACAGAATGGGAAAAAAATTTTGCTCCACACAACAGACAAGGGTCTGATCACAAAGATATACAAAGAACTCATAAGACTCAAGAAAAATAAAGTAAAAAACTCAATCAAAAAATGTACAGAAGAACTTAAAAGACACTTCTCCAAAGAGGACATAAACATGGCCAACAGGCACATGAGAAAATGCTCAGCATCCCTCATAATCAAGGAAACGCAAATCAAGACCACAATGAGGTACCACCTTACACTGGTAAGAATGGCACACATCAAAAAAACCAACAACAATAAATGCTGGCGAGGATGTGGAGAAAAAGGAACCCTAGTACACTGCTGGTGGGAATGTAAGCTAATCCACCATTATGGAAGACCGTATGGAGATTCCTCAGTCTACTGGAAATGGAACTACCATATGATCTGGCAATCCCACTCCTAGGAATCCATCCAAAGGACACAAAAACACTGATCCAAAAGAGAACCTGTACTCCTATGTTTGTTGCAGCACTATTTGTAATTGGTAAGACCTGGAAACAAACCAAATGCCCAAAAGTCGATGAGTGGATCAAGAAGATGTGATACATATACACAATGGAATATCATTCAGCAATCAAAAATGAGAAACTAGGGACATTTATAGAAACATGGATGGAACTAGAAGGAATTATACTCAGTGAAACAAATCAGAAGGCAAGAGAAA